>CM031601.1:100229384-100249384 GCA_018398815.1 Conus ventricosus
TTTTACCTTGTAACCAAAGAGCAGTATTGTTTTTTTTGGAAGGTGGGGTGAAAGAAAAACAAGAACTAACCATTAATGAACTAGACAGCTACCTTAAAAGCTTGTTGGTTCAACAAAGAGATTTAGAAAGAGATTTGGGCAATATTACTGAAAGAGATGTTGATGGCTTTGATAATCTTTCGACTGTTGACGAAATGATTCCATTTTTACAAAGTGGTGCTCTTTTACTAAAACTTGGCGAAAGAAAAACTATCCATCATGCTCTGATTATGGGTCACTGCCTTGAAAAGGCACAAACAATGTTTCAAAGATCAAAACCAACTGAGACGTGGCGTTTATTTTTACGAAGAAACATGGATATTGATGACTCGTATGCAAGAAAACTGATGCAGCTTTCAAAACATTTTTTTATTGCCCAAAATTTCATAACCTTAGCATCAGCATCAATGATTTGTTTGCCAAACGACGTATGATCGCTAAGTACTTTCAGAAAAATGATGATTTTCGAAACGCCTGGCAAAATTAGATCGAGTTCTCTTTAGTACACCTAACAGAACGGGGTGGGTAGTGGGTGGCGCCACTATTCCTACAAAAAGCTCCAAATGTTCAGCGACAGGTGTACTAACTGGCGATTAAGAGCCGCCAAAAAAGCTCTGCCAAAAAAAAACACTAACTCTGCCAATGCTGGTCCCAAGCCCGGATGAAAAAAGAGGAGGGGTGTGGTATAAACTTTTTTGTGCGAGAAGGAAAGTATAATGAAACTCTTTGTTGTGGGAGGCAACCTGCGGTGAAGTCAGCCTTGCTATAACTGACCTTTTTTAGCAGCAGGGGTTCTAACGGATGTAGTGGTGCTCGTAACTAGGACAGACGTGCATACATGCCCGTTTGACATAGATATAAAGTCGCAAATCCTTTAACTGTGTCAAACGTGCATGGATCCCTGTTTGGTCTAGTTAAGAGTAGTGAAACTACCAGCCCCCTAACTGTGTCAAACGTGCATGGATGCTTTTTTGGGCCTGGTTAGCCAAACCAACTAACTGCAGTTATTACTGTGCTGGCTGAAATGACAACAGATGTTAAGTGGCCTTATCAGTTCCACTTGACATTTTAACGCCTTCTTACCTTTACCCACCCAAGTCACTTCTAAGTTCTTAACTCAAGTCACCCCAAGTCACTTCTAAGTTCTTAACTCAAGTCACCCCCAAGTCACTTCTAAGTTCTTAACTCAAGTCACCCCAAGTCACTTCTAAGTTCTTAACTCAAGTCACCCCAAGTCACTTCTAAGTCACTTCTAAGTTCTTACTTAAGTTCTTACTCAAGTTCTTACTAAGTCATCCTCAAGTTCTTTACTCAAGTCGCCCTCAAGTCGCCCCAAGTCACTTCTAAGTTCTTACTTAAGTCGCCCTAAAGTCATCCTCAAGTTCTTACTCAAGTCAACCTAAGATTATAACTAAGTCATCCTCTAAGTACAACCAAGTTCTTATTCAAGTTATCTTATAATTATCAAAAAAATACAATCTATGTTTTTATCTTAAATAGTTGATGTCTAATATAGTACACACACACCTCAAAAAACGCATCATCGCTGAGAATATCTTGCTTAGCGTTTTTGGCGCGAGATTGGTCAGCATAAATCTTAATGAAGTTCTTACATCCTAAGCAACCACATTGATTACAATTCTGGTCTATGGAAATGTCTTTTATAGACTCCATGTCTTTATTTATTGACACCATCATTTTATAATACGCCATGATCTATTTTTATCAAAAAAAACAAAAAATTAAGTTCTTAAAATATTATTGCATTGCAAATGGATCAATACGATCTTTTGTTGTTGGCGGGTTTGGCGTGTTTTTGTCTTCTGTATTAGTGGTTCAGGTTGTTTTGACTGCTTTTGTTTTTGTTGCCATTGTTTATATATTTTATAACAGTAATAACCGCCCCCAGCAGCAGCAAGGGCGCCAAAAATGGCAACAGTTTTAGTTCAATTATTCCATGAAGACTTTGGCGCTATAGGCCTTGAATTGCATGGAGTTTTTTATAGCTGGCATTGAATCAACTTGTTCTGCGTTGGCGGTGTTATGTTTTTATCATGAGTTATATTCTGTGATTGTAACATTAATTTTTTTTGTCTGTTCCACTCTGCTAATTTTTTTCCTGCTTTAACACGCCCGGATGAGGATGCTTTTCACTGGTTCTCCACCTGATTCAGTGTTTTCTGATTCTGCTGATTTTCTGGCTTGGTTACTTTCTCCACTTGATTCAGTGTTTTCTGATTCTGCTGATTTTCTGGCTCGGTCATTTTGAAGGGAAATAAAATCTATATGATTAAAAGTAATTAATCTCCATGATTAATGGTGATAACAATGTTCCAATCTGTAATATAGATCACAGCTTAGAGACTCTAATGACTTTGTTAAAACTGGATCCTGCGTTAAATCATACATAAAGTCTTGTTCAGAATCAATGGAGCAAATTTACTAACTAGTTTAGTGTACAAACTAAGAACCGTTTGCCCGACACTTTTTTTCCATTCTTGAACCCAGTTGCGCTTCATACCTGTTATGATACTTTACAATGTCTTGTGGCGACATCTGTTGAATCTGTTCTATGCTGAATTCAGTTCCGAGGAACTGTTTTTTTTTTTCCACATGCTGCCAAAGAATACAACCTCTCCTTTTTGGGCATAATAGCTTGGTCATCAACTTGGTCATTTGTAAGTTCAGGAAGGTTTAGGCCGCCCTGTAGCTGTAGTAAATCATCGCTGTTCATGTTTTTATTAATTATAATTATTTTTATTTTTTAAAATGAGCACCGAAAAAACTGTCGCCAACCTTGTATACCATTCTGCTGTTATTGGAGGTCTAAGTGTAGGATACACAATGCTTGGTTAAAAGCCCGTTAAAAATAAAACCGGCAGATCTTGGCAAACTAGACTTTGAGGATTCAGCAAAACTGATTTTCTATTATTGCAGCTTCGCTCGCTACGAAAAAATTTTCTAGTTAATCAAAAAATAATTCCAGAGAATATAAATATGTAAAAAAAATACATTTATAAAAAATGGCTTCACTCGTAATGATGATAGGCGGCGCAGTAGTAAATGCGCTTGCTTTTAGCGGAAGTAATTACGCATTTAGTAAACTACGGGATGACAGAGAGAGAAAAAGACATAACAAAGCTGTGGAGCAACTAGCTGCAGCACAAGATAACTATGAAAAGCATAGAATTGAGCAGTTAGATTTTATTAATGACACGCTGAAAAAACAGGGGCAAGCAGCTTACACATTTAAAGATGTTGATCAAGCGATAAAAGAGTATTATCTAGTAACAGGCAAACCAATCGAAACATTGCCCCCACCAAAATTCAGCGACTTTTATCATCCATCAGAAAAACAAAAGATGCAAGAAATCGCGTTTATTGCCTTTGGTTGACCATCGTGTATTTTGTTGCGCATAATATTGGCTGAATAAAAAATGAACAAAATCTATTATTCGCCAAAAGGATATTGGAAGGGAATAACAGCAATCAAAAAGCTAAGCCAAGCGCGGGGGTCAGTGAACAACAGCAAAGGAATGGCTATCTAAACAAGCGATTTGGCAAATTTATTTACCTGCACCTAGACGAATACAGAGACCACACTTTGTGAACACAACGCCGAACGACACCCATCAAATGGATCTTCTATATTTACCCCATTATACGATTAGATGAAAAAGATTTTAAATACGCACTCACAGTCATTGACATAGCTTCAAGATACAAAGATGCGGAACCATTAACACAAAAGAGTGCTTCTGCTGTTGCTGTTGCCATACAACTGATATACCAACGAGGCCCGCTAACTTATCCTCGCATGATTCAAGTCGATGATGGAAAAGAATTTAAAGGCCGAGTGAATCAATTATTGTTAAAACATAGAGTTACCATTAAAAGAGCATTCCAGGAGTTCACAGATCACAGGCTTTGGTTGAAAACTTTAAACAACAGTTATCTGAAAGACTTTTCTCCTACCAGTA
Organism: Conus ventricosus; assembly: GCA_018398815.1. NCBI lineage: Eukaryota > Metazoa > Mollusca > Gastropoda > Neogastropoda > Conidae > Conus > Conus ventricosus. The sequence continues at coordinate 100,233,404 of CM031601.1, forward strand.
TCACAGAGAGCTGATTGACAATTCTCGCAACACAGAATGGGTTAGAAGACTGCCCTCAGTTCTACGTGCAATGAATAATGACGAATTTAAAGGGCTAAAACCAGTACAAGCAATTAAAAAACAAATAATAAATGTTGCTGAAGACTCCAGTACACCAGCAAACTATTACCGTTTGGCTTGAAGAAGGTACCTTTATTTGCCAGGAGAAGCACAAGGGGACACTCGCATCAGGGCAACGATCCAGTTTGGAGTGTTGACCCGTACGAAATAAAAAGAATGGTAAAGATGAATCCGCCCGTGTATTATTTACGAGAAACTGACACAACAAAACAACCAGCTCCTCAAAGATCTTTTGTGAAGAAGAACTGCAGATAATCCCTCCAGACACAGTTCCAGTTGCTTAGTTAATTTTAATTTTCATAAATATATTTAAGTCTAAAATGGAAGCCCAAAAGAAAGAACATGGAACGGAAGCAAGAAGGATAAATAAAGAGACCTTTGAATTACTACGAGAATCATTTAAGGCTGTTCTGCTATTAGGGAATTAATGCAAAAATCAAAATGATACGTATTCTGCTGTTAAAGAAACAGTTAGGAGGATTCCTTGGCACAGGGCAGAGCGGCCCCGAGCACTTACAGCCCCTAATCCCAAATTTTGCTATCAAAGTTGAGAGAAAGAATATTTTGAAATAATAAAAAAAAATTCGAGCACGTCAAGCAGAAATAAGAAAAAATTGGGAAAAATTTTGGAAGATGATGCGATTGATCTTCTAAATAAATTTCAGGAAAGATATGAACCGAATATAAACTCTTCGGTGAAGAAGATATATAATTATACTGTTCTCCAGTGCCCGATTGCATATGAAAAAATCTGGATTAAAAATACTCGTTTTGTGTTTGTTCTATCTAATGACTTCTTTGTTACAACTGTTGTGTTGATCTCATGTTGATTAGATCGTAGTTTTACGTTGTCATGATGAAAAGTATGTTTATTGAACAACGCTTCTTTGTAGTTGTCATGTGATATGCTCGACTGCACAACACTGCGAGATATTCCTTTTGCTTTCTTAATGGTTTTTCCTGGCTCGAAATACTGTACATTTTCGACCTTAAACCAACAAACTCCTTGATCACCTTTCCAGATAATTCATCTTTCATCTTTCCTCAAACCTTCTTGTTAGTAATTGAATGCAAAGGCGAATCTTTAGGATAATCGGATGTGTCGTACCATCCTGCTTGCCCTTTAGCTACTTCTTTTTCCATGTCTTTATAGATGTCTTCAGTAGGGATATCTATAACAAAACTATCTGTATCTGTGTAAAGTACTCTGGACTCAGGATACGAGGGCTTAAAGTAGTCATAAAGAAATTCTAACATCAAAAGCTTTGATAATTAAAACGGGGCTTATCCAATTTGACTTTCTTTTTTTTTCATCATTATACCAAAAAGCTGATCATGAAATCTTCTAAAGTCTTGATAATTAGGTTTTGAAGTCAGCTTAATTGCTTCGTTCTCTCTGGTGACCAATCTGACATCTTTGCGCTTGTGTGGATTCTCCATAGTCTTTCCAAAACAGCTGTTGTTCATCAGCTTGAAAAAGTCTTTTTCTGAAGCATCTGTGGATTTAGTTCTGAGATCAGTGTTCTTCATGATGTATGGTTTCATGAACTGTTCTTGATCAAAAGCAATTATACGATGAACAGCTGTCAACTTTAAACCATGTCTTAAATAAAATTGCAGAAGTCTGTAATGACATACATAATTTTTTTTGCCCCGAAGATTAGGCACAAGTTTAGGCCTCTTTTTTTCCCATTTTAGATTTTTCTCCCGCTAATGGATAGTCATTTTCAGGTCAGGAAATTTCATGAATATTCTAAGTAAATTTTCTAGAAATGTATCCCAGGGTTTGCCCCGGCGCCCAAACTGCCCAACCATTTTTAATGCCTTTTGAATATTTTTCTATTTTTCTGTTGTACTTTTTAAAAGTTGCGAAAGGGAAAGCGTTCGCCTTTGGGCCCACCTTTTCCAGATGTTTGCACTAAAAAATTTGGAAAATTTTGCCCTTTTACTGGGATCTTTAGTCGCCAAGTATTTGTTGTTTGCTTTACAGAATGATGGGGAGCCTACTAATTCCCCCACGCAACCGTTTTTAAAATCATCTAAATAATTGGTGGGCCCGACAATAATAAAACTGTACTCCGGGAAAACTTTAAAAAAGGGCACCCAAAACTAAATCCCCGCCGAAATGTAATGCGCGGGACCCAGGCTATAATGTTTCAGGGTCTTTTTTAAAATTTTCAAAAAACGTCCGCCAACAAACATACATCTCCATCAAGTTGGAATCATATAGTCCCCCACTTTTTTAAAATCTAATTTCCCTTGCCACGCATTTTTTGAGCATGTTGGTAATCAGAATCATGATGCCTTTTTTCCTCTAAGACTAAAAAGAACGCGCCTTTAGGGGGAAGTGTATCTTCATAAAAACCTTTCCCAACTGTTCATTTACTCAAAAGGGGTAAACCCCCTTTTCTAACGAGGTTGGGTCAAAATTTTCTTCCGTTGGGGGCGGACTTTAAGGACATAGCCAGCGACCCAATGATCCCATCATGTCTGCATAGATCAAAAAAAGACAGGTTATTTAAATTTAAAAAACACATGTATTTTTTCTGATGACTGCGCAATGAAGACACCCGGGAAGGCGTGGGTTACTGTTTTCATTAAAAAGATGAGAGTCAAACCCCTCGCAATTTTGTAAAAGGGAATATGGGCAGTTTTTGTTTGGGAAAAAAAACTTTGGGGAAAATTTGGAAATTTTTACTGTGCGCTGTCCTCTGAACTTCCCCTAATTGATAAAATTTGGGGGTCCTTTTACTGTGGGACCCCGCTGGTCTAAGGAGGGGTCAAAAAAGGGCGGCAAAAAAAGGCCGCCCCACAAATCCAACAATGTGGGGCGAGTCTACTTTTTTTTTTGGTCTTCAGGGTCATTAGGATTTCAGATAAATTCAGATTATTAAAAATCATTACGCATTTGTGCTTCCCTTTTAAAAATCTTCTAGCCGAAATTTGGGCCCCCTCTGAAAAAATTTCGGGCGTTAAATGAGCCCCTCCGCCCTGCCCAAAAATGAAGGAAAAATTGAAAAAAACGATGATTACCCCATTAAGATGTTTTCCCGGATTTTTTGTGGGGGGGGGGGCCCCTCAAAAGGGGAACAAGAGTGATTCGAAGTCTGCGAAAACCCAAACATAGGGAAATTTTTTTTGCATCCTTTTCCCGTTTTTTAAAACTAATTTTACTCCCTTTTCGGGGGGGCGAAATTAGTTCTGTATTACAGTAAACCTGGGCACTACAATTTCTTTTTGTTCGCCCCGGGGCTTGAACAGAGGGAAATTTCCCTTTTTAAACATTTTTCAACAAATTCTTGTTTAAACCCTTGTTTTTGAATTTATCGCAATAACACTCATTTTCGTATAAAAGTGAAATTTGTGGTACCCCCGCTGGGGAAAACATCCAGAAATCAACATGGCTTTTGTCTGGCTCCCCAATTTCGTTGGGCGGTTTTTTTAAAGACACTTTAATGGGCTGTAGTTTTGGTTTCCCTCACCCCATGTGTAGATATTAACATTTTTGGGTTTTTTTTTTTGTTTTTAAAAATTGATAAATTTGATCTACGTAACGGGAAAGGATATTCCTCGAAGGAAGATCATTGATGAAAGGGGTTGTTTATTTAGACACTTTCTGCGTTTTTGCGGGCGAAATGCCCCTTTTGCGGGGAAACCACCCACATGAAGCATTTGTGTCGAAATCTTTATGTTTGAACTGCTTTTTTTGAAAATAATGGGGGGGCAGGGGAAATGTAAGCCTTTCCCAAACCCAATGGGTTTCTATTTTCCCTGTTTTAATTGACCCTTCTGGGACTTCGCCCTTGCCCAAACCGACCCCTCTTTTTGGTTTCCCCTCAGCGGACATAAATGTGTAAGCAGCGGGTCTCCCCAAACCCGGGTTTGTTTAAGTCTTTTGGGGAAAGAAAAAGTCTTTTTTTAAATTTTCGAGCCCCGACTTCTAGTTTTTTCATTTATTGTTAATGGGTCGATTAAAACAGCAAACCCATTACTTTAAGGGCGGGTCTATTTTTTAGTTTCCCCCAAAACTTGAGAAAATAGCATGGGGGCAACACTTCCCGTACGCTTGCTGTATCAAGACTTCAAAATCAATATCTTTCATTGCTCTTGAAAAACCCTTTTTGGGCATTGCCCCAAAAAAATTCGCCCGGCCCTTTCATAAAATTTTAACCCAAAGCTGATTTTCCCTTTTCAAAACTCAAAAAAATTTTTAAATCAAAAAAAAAATTAAATCAATATCGGGGTCTTTTTTTGTTTAGATCATAAACTAAATTTAAAAAAAACCCCCTTTTGGCGTTTGGTTAATGTACTTTTTTAACAATTTTTAATGTTTCTTTTTATTTTTTTTAAACACCTTTTTTATCTTTCGGTGTCGGTGTTGAAAAAAATTTGCCCTTGCCTTTTTTTGAAGATAAAAATTTTTGTTTTTGTAGTCATTAAAATCACCCTGTAAACACTAAATTTTTTCACCCGGTGTGTTGAGTCATCTAGGCTTTATTTATTATTGTTTAAAAGGGAACAATTTTTAGCTGTTTTATTTGAACTATAGCGTGTTTTTTTGGAGTTTATTTTTATTTTTTTCTACAGCACCTACAGCTAATGAGCAAAGCGAGAGCTAAAGCCCAAACACCTAGGGTAAAGCTGGGGGTACGCCTATCCCTTTGCAAAGACCAAAAACTCGTTCCTGGATGGGGCGCAATAGTCGATGTTTCCAGTATTAACATAGGTAACGAAATTAAAGGCGCAAATTTCCCTTTCGTTTGGCTTTGCTGTATTTTAAAAGGGTTTTTGCTCTAGTTTTTTTTTGCTTTGTTTTAACGTTTGTTAATCAAAAGGGTTTTTTTACTTCGGGGGTTTCCCTATAGCACAAAATTGCCTACTACTCTTCTCTGGTTACCCCTTGGGAAATTTTATAAATTTGGGCATTTTTTTTAAAAAAAGGGAAAAAAAAATTTTAGTATTCTACATATCTAATTGTTTTTTTAAATAAAAAGCTGTGTATAAATTAAAAAAAACAAAAAAATTTTAAGGTGTTTTGGGACATTTTTTTTCTTTCTAAATTTGAATGTTCATTAGGGTTTTTTTTAAACCCCTTTCCCCCATTTTCCATTAACTAAAAAAATCTCTGTCGACCTTAGGTCAATCCATAAACCGTATTTTGATGTTAAATAATCATCAACCTAACACTGTAAAAGGGGAAATTTTTTTAAACCCAAAGGGTCTGCTGTTGGATTCTACCCCCCCCCATCAAACAGTTTTCTTTTTTCGTCAAAATGCTGATAAGGTCTAAGCCCCCTAGCATAGATTTGGTTAGGGGCTGCCGTTTAATGAAATTGCCCTTTCGGTTTTTTTTGGGTTTTAAAAAAATTTTCAATTGCTCTTGGGGAATGGTTCTTTATCTTTACAAAAGAAAAAAAATACCCTTTTAAACGATTTTTTGTAACTAAGATTTTAAAAATTCCCTATTTGCGTCTGCCCTGCTTTTAGGAAAATTTTAATGATGACGCACGTTTTTGTAATAATTACTAATTTTGACTCCCTATTGTTGCCCCCAACCTTCTTTTTTCTTTAAATAAGAGTTTGCTAAAATCCATTCAACTTTTTTTCGAAGAAAAGTCAAAAAGCTCCTTGAAAGGTTTTGGGGATGCGCTTTTTAACCCAATCAAAATTAAAGGAATGGAAAAAAAACGATTTTCCAAAAGCAAAATTTAGAGTAAAGCCTTTTTCCCGTTTTAAAGGGGGTTTCAGTTCGGGGTCTATTTTTAAGTTTTAGTGCTTCTTCATTTCCAATTTCCCTTTAAAAGCAAATCTTTCCCTTTTATTCGCGGGTTTGCAAATCGAAAAAGGTTAAAAAAATGTCCCGCATTGTTTTAAAGAAATTTTTTCTTGCCCCCCAAGTTTTTAAGAAATTTTCTTAAAATTGCCCCCCCCCAAAATTTGGAAAACGGGTTTTTTTTGGGTCTGTTGTTGAAAAAGAATTTTTCTTTTAAAAATAAGTCTTTCAACCGGGGACCAAAACTTTATCCGTCCTAGGTTGGGAAAACTGACCCGTAAAATTTTATCCGCATCAAAAAGTAGATGGGTTATTTGGAACAGTAAAATTCCCTTTTTTTCCCCTTTACGCCCCCCGGGGCCCCTTTTTTGTTTTCTTTTTGCGGGTCAAGAAGGGGCCATATTCTTTTGGGAAATTTTTTTAAAACAAAAAAAAAGTTAATTTTTTTTTAAAAAAAAGGCAAGGAAATTTGGGGGTGAAGAAGAATTTTGAAAATTGATCCTGTAGATGAATGGATGAAAAGGGGCTCCCTTTTAAAACAGCATCCTCACCTCTCATTTTCATGAAAGAATTTGCAGAAGGGTGGCAAAAAGGGGGGAATTAAGAAAGTAAGGTTAAAATCATTATACCAAAGTTTTAGAAAATTTTTAACCTCCTTAAAAATAAAATACCCTATGATTTTTAAAATAAAAAGATAACCATTTGAATTTTTAAACAACAAAAGGAAAAACGGAAATTTCCCCTTACGTATAAAAAAACTCTAAAGTTTTTAAAATGGGTAAATTAAACCCCAAAAACAAATGCAGCGAGCAGAAAACGCCTTTGGGTTTTTCTAAAAAAAAAAAAAAAAATCCGGACAAAGTTTCTAAAGTTTTAAAAAAAATACAAAAAAGAAATTTCCCCAAAAAGATAAACCCAAAAGCCCAAAAAATGAAAACCCGAAGATTTAAAAAAGCGCGGGCGAAAAAAATAACAAAGAAGAGAACTAAATGAAGAAGGAAAAAAAAGCATTTAAAAAATATGCACGATTTCCCCCGCTGCCCCCGCAAGAAAAGGCGCCTATGAGAGAATTTTTTAGCCCTTTTTATCGTTTCTTTAAGAAACCCTCAGAGGCGAATTAACAAACCCTGTAGCAAAACCCAGGTGAAAATAGATGAAAAATATAAAAAGAAAAAAAAAAACCGTTTAGGGACGACTCCCTGTAGGGGGTGAGATTTAAAAAAGGGAAAAAGAAAAGACTAAAAGATCTTTTTTAAAAAAAGAAAGATTTAGCAAGACTAGAAGTTAAACGATTTCTTTAAACCCAGACCCCAAATTTCGAACTCAAATGAACAAAAAGGAAATATCGAAAAAATTTTTTATGAAACCAACGCTTCAGAAAGAATAAAAACACTGTTTAGGGAGCCCAAAGGTTTTCAATTAGCGGGGCGTTTTAAAAAGCCTTTGGATTTTTCAATAAGTACACTGGGATGGCTATTTTCAGGCGGGTTTGGGGGGGCAATTCAGGGCCCCCCATCGCCATCCCTGTAAATCATGGGGAAAAAAAAAAGTTATCATCTTTTCGAGTTTTATTTAAAAAAAAGCTGGTAAAACATTAAATCTTTACCTGGTAAATTGGGAGGTTATTAGCTGGGTTTTGTCTACTGCAAGCAAAATAGTTGGGTTTTTGGCTGAGCACTTATGGGCATTTTGTTTCTCTTAATAGTGGGGGTTTAAATTTATAAGATAAAGAAACCCAAATAATCCCAGGCATTAATCCAACAACAAAAACGTCTTTTCATATTTTGGTTATCGCGAACAAAATCCACGCTTCACGGGCCCTTTTGGGGTTTGGGGCCCCGGGGTTGGATATTTTAAACTGGGTGTTTTTTATTGTTTGTAATATTACTGGCTCAGAATTTATTTCGTTTTTTCCAACCCTTTTTTTTCATTGCCTGCTATAATGATTTCATTATTATAGTTTATTTTTTGTACTATCTGGGGTCTGAGGGCAGAAGGGACAGTAAAACCAGTGCCAACAGCAAAGTCTACTTTTTTATCTTGCGTATTGGTTAAAAAAAATTTTTGGTTTCCTTTCTATACTTAATCAAAAACAAATGTAAAATTAAAGGCGCCTCTAAAAATTTTCTAAGTATTGTTTTTGTGCATCCCAAACCCGTAAAAAAAATCGTTTTGCTTGATCTCGCCCGTGTTTTAAAATTTCAAAAAACCAAACGTAAGTTTCGAATAGAATTTGTTTTTTCGTTTTTCCCGCTCCATTAGGCCCTTTTGAAGTGTCCCAAATAAATGTTGTCCTGCGTTTTTTGCTCTTGGGCCCCTTTTTTACCCAGGTAAAAACCGTGCCTGAAAGAAAGATGTTAAAAAGGGGGAAATTTCCGAAAAAGTTATTTCTTTTTTGTTTTCACGCCCAAAGAAAAGGGGTGCCCCAAGCCCGGGTTAAAATCCAAAATTTTTTCCCAAATCTGTCTTAAAATTAATATTAAATTCGCGACAGATCCCTTTTAAAAACATTCATGTCCCATTCGGTTGCCCGAATGGGTTTAAAAGTTTTGTCATTTTGGGAAAAGGCGCTTTCAGTTAGTCCAAAAAAGTTGAAGGTTTTTAAAAAAAAGAAAAACTATACACCCGACCCCCAAAAAAAAAGGGTCGGATATTTAAATTTATCAGCAAAACGATATCCCCACCCAGTTGTTGCACAAAACACAGCAAAGTTTAAAATGGTTCTGAATAAAACTGATCGGAAGACTAAAACCCCCACTTTTTCGATGTAGTCTTTTTTAAAAAGGTGGGTTTTAAAAATTTTGGGTAATGGGGTTCCCCCCACCTTTTTTTTGGGAAAAGGGTCGTCCCGGGGGCACAAATTTACAAGAAATATCAGTTTTTTTTATTTTTTTTAAATTGATGCGGCCCCAAAAATAAAATTTTTTTTTAGTATTATATTTAAACCACTCATTTTTATTTCGTTTAAAAAATGTTTGTAACAATAACAACCCCAAAACCGTCCTTTTTTAGAACATTTCTATTGATAACTTGCGGAAGCAAAAATGGTTTTCCCTTTTAAATTTTTTTCAAAGGGCGTATGGTAAATATAAAATAATCAAAGAAAAAATAATTAAAAAAAAATTAAAAAAGTTTTATAATAGAGGAAAAATTAGTTACCAGTTTTTAAACCCTACCTGATTTGGGTTTTTAAAGGGGGGTTTTTCTCACTAAAAAAAAATGAGTAACTTCGGCATTACTTCCAAAAAAAACAATTTCGAATCTGGGAAAAAAATGTTGACCTTTAAGCCCGAAAAAGAAAAAGTAGGTTACTATTTTGATAAAGAGCTAGCTAAAATGTTAGGCTTTACAACTAACAATCGGAACTTTCATAGTTTTAGTGTTACGCCAGACAAAACTACTTATGAGGGGGAAAGTCCGCTCGATCTTGCATTACATTCATTACTCTATGCTCATTTGGATGAGTTGAGCACTGATGAAAACTTATATGATGGAAGGCCCTCAACTGTTTTAAGAGCTCTTCCATTAGGGAAAGCTGCATATTGCGATTATGAAATTATACAATTCCCTAATTTACAGTTTAAAAGATTAGTTTGTGGGAGGGTCGGATCATTTAATATAAAAATCAAAGACAAAACAGGGAAAGTCGTAAAATGTGATAACCTGCACATTGTTTTGGAAATAAAATAATAAACTGTACTAAAAAATGTCGCGGGGCCAGAAGAACCGGGAGTTACATTAACGCCTGTGAGGTGTATAACCTTAGAATTAAAAGACCTTGCAGACGTTGTAGACATTGAACAGAACGGTGAGATAGGCGCTTTGTATGGTTTTGAGTACACTAAAGATGGTGATTATAAACGCAAAGAGGTTGGCGACAGCAAAAAGTTTCCTAAACTAGAACAGCTGCGCAATCTAGAAGCAAATAATGTTGGTCAGTATGAATATAAAATAGTTCGAAAACCTGACCTCAAATGGCACTTGGAACCATATTTAGAATGGGACATAAAATTTGAATTCATAAGCCCATTTACATTTTTTAGCCGCCAAAAAAGTTTCAGAAAAGCATTCAACTCTGGCCCTTTACTTGTAAGTCTTATGCCAGACGACAATAGTCGGAAAGAGATTGAAATAAAGCCGTATGGGAAAAAACAGTACATCCTCCACAGAAGAGAAACGGTTTTAAAAGATGCTTCTACAAAATTACAGTTCATTCCACAAATGAAATTAGGAGATGCGTTCACAATGATATTTGAAATTTCTGTCTTAAAAGATAAGGGGAGGGATGGGGTTGTGGGCGTTAGTGACGTCCTTCTAAAAGGAATTCTAATTAGCTGGCAAAACTTAGACGTTGAAAAACTAAAGTTACCGTCGTCATTCTTCACAATGGCGAGGATATTAAGGTCATAACAACAAGCAACAAAATCAATATTAGTCTAAATACAAACAATCTTACAGAACTAAATTGGATTAATCTTACGCATTTAGGCCTCATAGGATTTTATTATACTGAACAAGTTTTGACGGAGAGCATGATAAAAATAATAACTGGATTAGATTAAGTTCTGTTATAAAACTATGGAGCAGTTAAACTTTATGACAAAAACCCCTCATTGTTCATTAATTTGTGGGCAAACTGGTTGTGGGAAAACAATATTTGTCCTCAACCTATTACAAACAGTTTATCGTTATAATTTTGCTCATATTGTAATTTTCTGTCCAACGCTTGAATTTAACAAAGCATATTATGATAGAAGGTTTATATGGACAGACGATGACATATATTTAGTTGATCCTAGCAATAAGCTAAGTGAGTGTTTAGAATACTTTTATAAATTTTTTAAGGGAACGCAGACACTATTTATTATAGATGACTGCTCGGCAGAAAGAGACATAGTTAAAAAAAAGAAACGCTTTGTCGAAACTAGCTTTCAGTGGAAGACATGCTGGGATAAGTGTGTGGATTTTATGTCAGAAATATAACTCGGTTTTAAAAGACTTTAGAGAACAGTTAAAGACTGTAGTTCTATTTCACATGAAAGACAGAGATGCATTTGATGAATGTATGCGTGAAAATGATGTTATTGAAAATGATCAAGAAAAACACAGGATTAAGCAAAAACTGAAATCTGAAAAGTTTAGTAAATTAGTATTGAAAACAGATAATCCTACACAGTATGTTTGTTTGTAGGGTCGTTATTTTTTGGTTATTGAAGTCTTGCTTGTCAGAGAACGGAGAAATGCAGCTTCTAGGTCACTTGTTTGAGGGCGAAAGTGAGTTAGAAGCTGCATTTCTCCGTTCTCTGACCGTCTAAATAGCTGGATGTGAATGTTCTCTCCCTTCTCTTGCCACGGCCAGCAACCCTTCTCCTCCACCCCCCCCCCCCCCCTACTCCACTGCCTGGCCCAGCACACACAAACGCATCTCTCTCATTCTCTCTCTCTCTCTCTCTCTCTCTCTCTCTCTCTCTCTCTCTCCTCTCTCTCTCTCTCACCATCTCGCTCTCTCTCTTTCTCTCATACACACACACACACACACACACACACACACACACACACACACACACGCACGCACGCACGCACGCACGCACGCACGCACGCACGCACGCACGCACGCACACACACACACACAACCACACACACACCACACACGCACGCACCACACACACACACACACACACACACACACACACACACACACACACACACACACACACACACATACACACACAACACACTGACGCAGCAAAACACACACACACACACACACACACACACACACACACACACACACACACACACACACACACACACACACACACAGACAGCAAACACACACATGCACACACACACACACACACACACACACACACACACACACACACACACACACACACACACACACACACACACACACACACACACACACACACACACACACACCACACACACACACACACACACACACACACACACAACACACACACAACACACACACACCACACCACACAACACAACACACACACAACATGCACGGACACATACTTGTGTCGTTTTACTGACAGTAATAGAACCTTAGTACCAACCGTTATGTAAATGCACAGGCTACCAACGGTGTGTGAGGACAAGGAACGCTCTTTATGGGTCTCTGTAGACACTGAACAGTCGGATGGCCCCGCTCACAGCGTGCGCCCAGAAGTCTCCTTGTTTGACGCTTACCAACGCTGAGCACATGTGAAGGCACGACGTACATTTCGCAAATGACAGGCTAAGCTTCTCTCTGGTGGAGCTGGAGTGAAGAGCACGCGCATGTGGTTGCTGTGTAGAGTGCTCTGTATTTTTGAGTGTCACAAAGACACAGACAGAGAGAGAGAACGAACGAACGAACGAACGAACGAACGAACGAAATGTTGTTTAATGAGGGAAAAGAATAAGCACCAGTCAGTGGCTTTTTTTCATCCAGCCCTCAAACAAATACATACATGGTAGAAATCATTGCATCGAACTGCATATAAACTCATAAACAACAATGAATACATGGCAATTTAGAATAAGAGAATGCACAATATAACTAGAGGAAGAGAGTGTGGGAGAGAGGGAGGGATGGAGAGCGACACAAAGAGAGAGAGGTGGGGACTTGGAGACACAGAATAAAGAGACGGAGTCTCTGACACAAGGAGAGACAGAAGAAGAAGAAGAAGAAGAAGAAGAAGAAGAAGAAGAAGAAGAAGAAGAAGAAGAAGAAGAAGACGAAGATGAAGAAGAAAAGAAGAAGAAGAAGAAGAAGAAGAAAAAGAAGACTAAGGAGAAGAGGAGGAGGAGGAGGGGAGGAGGAGGAGGAGAGAGGAGGAGGAGGAGGAGGATATCAAAAATTGGCACATCAAACATGACAAACTACAATGAAGAAGAGTCGTAAAACATTAAGTCATGCAATGAAGGAAAAAGAAGAAGAAAAAAAAAAGCTCAAAGACACCACACACCAGAGAGAGCGAGAGGGGGGGGGGGAGAGACTGACAGACAGAGACAGAGATACAGAGAGGGAGACGGAGAGAGACAGAGAGAGAGAGAGAGAGAGAGAGAGAGAGAGAGAGACAGAGAGAGAGAGAGAGAGAGAGAGAGAGAGAGAGAGAGAGAGAGAGAGAGAGAGAGAGAATGCCAGAGACAAAGAAAGACAGAGACAGAAACAGAGAGAAACAGAGAGAGAATGTGCCTTTGTGTGTGTGTTGGGCCAGGCAGCGGAGGGGGCCGGGGGGGGGGGGGGGGGGTGGAGGAGCAAGAGAAGGGAAATAGAAGAACACATTCACATCCAGCTAGACAGGCTAACACAAGAAGCGACCATCAGGAAAATGGACAAGGTAAAACCAAAACAAATTCGTCAATATTGTTTCTGTAGACAATGGCTCTGCACTGGGGTGTACTGTTCGTCTAGGCCTGCATTATGACGGTAATAACAGAGAATGGCATCGTCTGGCATGAAAGAAGTGGTAAAGTGATATCGTCTTAATACCTGATGTCCAAAGACACAGAATAGGACGCGAAAGAGGTGACAGGAGAGAGAGAGAGAGAGAGAGAGAGAGAGAGAGAGAGAGAGAGAGAGAGAGAGAGAGAGAGAGAGAGAGAGAAGAGAGAGAGAGAGAGGGGGTGCTTTGTGTGTCTGTTAGCGGAGGACGAAAGGAAGCGGGGTGGGGTGAGGTGCAAGAGCAAAACATCAGGAGCGAAGGAAGAAACAAAAGTTGACTGCAGGATTCGTTGCAAAATGAAAAAATAATAAAGTTTATAAAAACCTTTTGGTGGTAGTCAAATCCATTAGTGAAAAAACTGACGTTTCAAGCCATAGGCCCGTTGTCAAAGTGAAAAGAAGAGGACAGTGTAGACAGGAAAGCCTATGTGAGAATTGGGTGAGAACATTTCATTTAATGATTAAGTTGGACCAGAATAAAGTCACTGATCACTGTTCAGGTGTATTGAGCTCACACAGACACACACTGCAGTTCACACAAAGACACCAACACACACACGCCCCCCCCCCCCCTTTTTTTTTTTTTTACCCACCACAACCCCGACAAAACCACATACACACACACACCACCACCACCCTGCACCACACACACACACACAAAAGGAGGGGAATAAATGGAAATATTCACTATTTAGCCTACTGAAAGAAAAAGAAACAGAGGCTAAAGAAGGACAGGACAGAGAGATTAAGGCAGAAGGGCCCTGGCTCAGCCAGACGTCAGTGACTCTGATGTTCATCCCAGCTGGCTGTGTGGTGCCCAAGCGGCTGATGACAAGGTTCTCCATGTGCTTTCTGTACACACGGTCTCTGGGGTTCTGCCACACTGCTGCTATCTTCGCATGACTGTAGCTGCGATATGGACCAACAAAATGTTTTTTCATCAGGAGCGAACATTCACATCCACGTATGTAGACAGGCTCAGGAAGATAAAAACCAGGCAGATTCACTTGATCAATTTCTGTGGATCATGACTAAGCACTGACGCATTCTTTTCATCTGCCCCGCAAAGACATGCGACCCGTAATAACAGAGGATAACATCGTCGTTCATTGAAGAACAAGTAAAGTGAAATTGAAATGTATCTGACGTCAATAGAAACGGGATGGGACATAAAGAGAGAGAGAGAGAGAGAGAGAGAGAGGAGAGAGAGAGAGAGAGAGAGAGAGAGAGAGAGAGGTAGAGTGAGAGAGAGTGAGTGAGAGAGGGAGAGAGTACACGGAGATTAACGTTATTGTTCACAGCCCTGTCATTCGAAGTTAAAAAGCAGAAACGTGGTTGTCTTCATTCTTTTTTGGCATATCCATATTGTACTAGGCAATTTATATTGTACTAGGCAATTTATATTGTACTAGGCAATTTATATTGTACTAGGCAATTTATATTGTACTAGGCAATTTCATTGTATGGAATACAAGCATAGAAACGGATGCCATTTGGGGATAGGATGGGGGTTGTTGTTGTTGTGGTTGTTGTTGTTGTTGATTTCTCTTATCCTTTGTGCCCTATCTTTGTGTCAATTCCATGCTATTCATTTCAGTTCTCCATGTTCAGTCACATGCAGGTTCGACCTGTCGCAGCATCAATGCAAGATGTCCACATGGGCTACTTAATACGAAGCCAGCATCAGTGCAAGATGTCCACATGGGCTAATCAATACGAAGCCAGCATCAATGCAAGATGTCCACATGGGCTACTCAATACGAAGCCAGCATCAATGCAAGATGTCCACATGGGCTAATCAATACGAAGCCAGCATCATTTGCAAGATGTCCACATGGGCTAATCAATACGAAGCCAGCATCAATGCAAGATGTCCACATGGGATCCACACGAAGCCAGTCATCATGCAAGCGGGCCCAACATGGCTATCATATCAACCAGCATCAGGCAAACTGTCACACCTGGGCAATCAAAACGAGCAGCATCATTGCAAGATGCCCACATGGCTAATCAATACAAGCCACATCTTGAAGATGTCCACTGCATAAATACAACATCACAATGAGTCGTACCGAGAGCTCCAGCAATGTTAAGTCACAGGGCTTTTGCCGGCAACGCCTGTTTTTATCAAACAAGCAAACAGTTAAACTGGACTCCTGACTTGCAAAAAAACGACGGTAATCGTGGAGATTAATGAACATCCCCTCTGAAAGATGCCATCGCATGCACAACAAATTCCATTGATTTGGCGGGCGTCTCGATGAATGATTGACACAGGATAGAGGAGACAATTCAACACTGAAGTAGAACACGCAACATTGTGAATGGGCATTTCATTTGAAGCTTAGATGAAATGGGGAAGTGGGTTGTTATTGTGGCTTTCTCCGAGTTACTAAATTCGGTGTGTCATTAGGCTGCGTTAAATTCGACATATGACCGTCACATGATTTAACAGCATTGCCTGAGAGCATCGTCAAATGTTGAGTTGAATGTCTGTGCTTTTTGGTGTGTGTGTGTGTGTTGTGTGTGTGTGTGTGTGTGTGTGTGTTGTGTTGTGTGTGTGTGGTGTGTGTGTGCGCGCGCGTCAGTAATTGGTTATTGAAATGGTTTCGTCAGTCGTCAGTGTGTG
>CM031601.1:100254384-100266884 GCA_018398815.1 Conus ventricosus
AGTGCTCATATAAGATCACTTGACCCACCAAAGCACAGTGGCAAATTAGGTCAAGTGATCATATATATCCCTTGACCTACAAAGAGCACAGTGGCAAAACTAGGTCAAGTGATCATATATGACACTTGACCTACAAAGCACAGTGGCAAACTAGGTCTAGTGAACATATATGATCACTTTAACCCTACAAAGCACATGGCAAACTAGGTCAAGTGATCAAAATATTATCACATGACCTACAAAGCGCAGCAGCACCTGCAAAGCACAGCCAGCAAACTAGGTCAAAAGTGATCATATATGATCACTTGGACCTGTTGATTGAGGTTCGCGCAAATAGCAAACCCACACCTACCCCCACCCTCCCTAACCACCCCCTACCCACTCCCCACCCCGCGCATATGCACACAGTTCAATTACTTCTAATTCTTACTTAAGTTATCAAGGACTTTATTGTAAGAACTTAATAAAGATTTATAATAATTCTTGATAAGTTCTTAAATAGTTTCTTACCCAAGTTACCAAAGATCATAACTACGTCATCCTCTAAGTACAGCCAAGTTCTTATTCAAGATAACTTATAATTATTAAAAAAATACAATCTAATGTTTTTTGTCTTAAACAGCAGATGTCTAATATAGTACAAACACGCCTCAAAAAACGCGTCATCAACTGAGAAAATATTTGCACCGGCGTCTCTGCGCGAATCGGTCGAGCATAGATCTTAATGAAGTTCATACATCCTAACAACCGCATTGATTACATTTCGGGTCATGGCAAAGTCTTTTATAGCACCTCCATCTTTATTTATTGACTTTATCATTTTATAATAGCATATCTATTATTATTAAAGAAAAATTTAAATATTATTGCATTATATAAAGGATCAAAATGATACTTTGTTATTGGCGGTCTGGCGTGCTGTAGTCTTTTCTGTATTTATGGTTCATATTTTTTTATTTGCTTTGTATGTTGCCATTGTGTTATATATTTTATAACCGTAATAACTGCCCCCAACAGCAGCAATGCGGCGCCACAAATGGCAACAGTTTTAAGTTCAATATTCCATGAAGACTTTGGCTCCTTGATCGCATGGAGTTTTTAGAGCCGCATTGGATCAACTTGTCGGGGCGTTGGCGTGTTTATTTTTCATGATGATTATATTCTTGTAACATTAATTTTTTTTGTCCTGTTCCACTCTGCTAATTTTTCGCCTTTAAACACACGCCCAGGATGCTTTTCACTGCCCCCCACCTGGTACCGTGTTTTCTGATTCTGCTTGATTTTTCTGTCTTGTGTTACTTTCTGTTACTTTCTTTCTTCTCCACCCTGATTCAATGTTTCCCGTTCTGATGATTTCCAGCCGATTTCATTTTGAAGGAAAACAAAATCTATATAATAAAATTAAGATAATCCCATGATTAATGGCGATAACAATGTTCCAAATCAGTAGTATAGATCACACCCAAGAGACTCTAATGACTTGTTAAAACAGGATCTTGGCGTTAATCATACGTAAGATCTTGTTCAGATCAAGTGAGCAAATCTAACTGACTATTTAGTGTACAAACAAAGAACCCGAATAGCCCCACACTTCTCACCATTCTAGACCCCAGCAGCGCTTCATACCTGTTATGATACTTTTAAAATGTCTGCGGCGACATCTGTTGATCCTGTTTCAATGCAGAATTCCAGTTCCGAGAGACTGTTTTGAGTTTTTTTCCCACACGCTGCCCAAAGAATACAACCCTCTCTCCCTTTTGGGGCATAACAGCATTGGCCATCAACCTTGGTCATTCATTAGTTCAGGAAGGTTTTTAGGCCGCCTTGAGAGCTGTAGTAAATCATCACTGTTCATGTTTTTATAATTATAATTATTTTATTAAAAAATGAGCACCGAAAAAACTGTTACCAACCAAGTATAACCATTCTGCTGTTATTGGAGTTAAGTGTAGATACCAATGCTTGGTAAAAGGCTTGTTAAGAATTAAACCAGCAGATTCTTGGCAAACTAACTTTGAGGATTCACAAAGCTAATTGCTATCATTGCAGCTTCGGTGCTACGAAAGATTTGTCAGTTAAGCAAGGATAATTCCGACAATATAAATATGTACGACAAAATACATTTATAAAAAATGGCTTCCACTCGTAATGAATGATTGTACTCTGATACGGCGGCTGCAGAGGAGAATGCGCATGCTTTACGCTGAATGAACATTCGCAATAAAAGTAAACTGCGGGATGACGGCGAGAGAAAAAAGACAAAACAAAGCTATGGCGCAAACTAAGCCTCTGCACAAGAACGCCTATGAAAACAGAGACATGAGCAGTTAGATTTTATTAATGACACACTGAAAAAACAGGGCATGCAGCTTACACATTATAAAAATGTTGACAAGCAATAAAACAATATATATCTTGATAACAGGCAAACCAATCGAGACATTGCCCCCACCAAAATCAGATGACTTTTATCACCATCAAGAAAAACAAAAGATCAAGAAATCGGGTTTATTTCGTTGGTATGACCGTTGTGTATTTTGTGCACCTAATATGGCTGAGTAAAACATGAACAAAATTTATTATTCGCCAAAAGGCTATTGGAAGGGAATCCACGGAAATCAAAGCTAAGCCAAGCACTGGAGTCAGTGAACCAACAGCAAAAGAAGGTATCTAAACAAGCGATTGGCGACAATTTATTTACCGGCGCCTAGATCGAATACAGAGACCCCACTTTGTGAATACAACTCCAAACGACACCCATCAAGTGGATCTTCTATATTTACCCTCTGACAGATTATACGAAAAAGATTAAGTACGCACTCACAGTCATTTGACAATAGCTTCAGGTACAAAATGCAGAACCATTAACACAAAAGAGTGCTTCTGCTGTTGCCGTTGCCGATACAACTGATATACAACGAGTCCCTTTAACTTATCCTCGCATGATTCAAGTCGATGATGGAAAAGATTTAAAGGCAAGTGAATCTAATTTATTGTTGAAACATAGAGTTCACCATCAAAAGAGGCAGCCAGGAGTTCACAGAGCACAGGCTTTAGTTGAAAACTTTAACAAACCGTTAAGCCCAAGACTTTTTTCTTACCAGTATCACAGAGAGCTTATTGGCAATTCTCGCAACACAGAATGGGTTAGAAGATTGCCCTCCGTTTTGCGCGCGAATTAATAAAGCATCAAATAAGAATTTAAAGGGTTAAACCATACAAGCAAATCAAAAGAAAAACAATAAATGTTGCGAAGGAGAGTCTTCACCAGCAAACAATTACCATTTGGCTTGAAAGTAATGTACCTTTATTAACCGGGGGTAAGCGAAGGTGACACTCCCATCAGGGCAACTGAATCCAATATGGGAGATTGATCCATAAGAAATAAAAAGAATTGAAAAATGAATCCGCCCGTGTATTATAAACGATAAACAGACACAACAAAACAACCGGCTCCTCAAGATCTTTTCGTGAAAGAAAAGAACTCAGATAATCCCACCAGACACAGTTCCGCTTTAAATTATTTAACGGTTCTATAATGTCCCATATGCATATGAAAACTTGGAAAAACAAACAACTCGGTTTTTGTGCATTTGTATCTTGTCAAACGACTTCTTTTGTACCACCGTTTTGTTGGTTGATCTCATTAATAGATCGCAAGTTTACCGTGTCATGATGAAAGTCTTATTGCTCAAAACACTGCTTCCTTTGGTAGTGTCATGTGATATGAATGACTGCACAACGCTGCGAGATATTCTCTATGCTTTCTTAATGAATTTTCTCCTGGCTCGAAATACAGTACATTTTTGACACCTTAAACCAACAAACTCCTGATCACCTTTCCAGATAATTATCATCCTTCATCTTTCCTAAAACCTTCTTGTTAGTAATTGACTGCAAAGTGAATCTTTAGGTAATTCAGATGTATCATACCAATCCTGCATGCCCTTTAGCCACTTCCATTTCCCATGTCTTTTAAAGATTGTCATATCAGTAGGATATCTCTAGACAAAACTATCTGTACAGTGTAAGTACTCTGGACTCGGATACGAGGCATAAAGTATCATAAAGAAACTCCTAACATCAAAAAGCATTGATAATTTCTAAAACAGTAAACCAATAAATACAGTTCACTAATTTTGACTTTTCTTTTTTTCATCATATGCCAAAAAGCTGATCATGACTCCTCATACAGTCCAGATAATTAGGTTTGAAGTCGAGCTTAATTGCTTCGTTACTCTTTGGATAGACTAATCTGACATATTTACGCTTGTGCGGATTCTCCATAAGTCCCTTTCCAAAACAGCTGTTGTTCATCGCTTGAAAAAGACTTTTCATGAAGCATCTGGGATTTAATCTAAGATCAGTGTTCTTAATGATGTAATGTTTCATAACTGTTTCTTGAACAAAAGCAAATTATGCGATTGAACTGCTGTCCAACTTCAACCCATGACTTAAATAAATTGCCGAAGTCTGTAATGACAGACATAATTTTTTGCGCGAAGAATAGGCACAAGTTTAGCGGTTCCTGCATCCATCTTTAACTTCCTGCTGCAAAAGGATAGTCCCATTATGCAGGTAATGGAGTCAGTGAGGATATTACTAAATCACATCTAAATGAAACCACGCTGTTGACAGGCGTTTAAACTGCCCAACCACTTTAATGCCTTTTTGAATATAATTCGATCGCCGCCTGTGTACATTTTAAAGTTGCGTAACGGAAGTGATTGCGCCATGCCAACCATGACAGATTGTTTGCATCTCAATACATGAGATAGTTAGACTTTTACTTGATCCTAGTCGTCCAAGTATTTGTTTGTTTGCTTTACAGTTATGATGCGACGCCACTAATTCCCCCACCGCAATCCGATTTTCAAGCATCTGAATCATTGGTAGGAGAGTCGGAGGACAATGGGGGTAAATCAATCTGGTCTCCCCCATAAATTTTAAGAAAGCATCCCAGCTCATCCCGGGCGCAGAAATGTACTGCGCGGGTCCAGGCTTGTAATGTTTTCATGCAGGTCTTCCTATACTTTATCAAAAACATCCGCCACAAACATACATCTGCCCTTAAGTAGGAGTCATGAAAGTTCCTCCCATTGTTTTTACACTCTAACTTCTGCCACGCATCTTGAAGTCATGCTGGTAATCAGAACACTGATGTCCTTTCCCTCTAAGACTATAAAAGAACGCGCCTTTAGGCGGAAGTGTATCTTCAATCAAAACCTTTCCCAACTGTTCCTGTACTCATAAGGTATACGGTGCCCTTTCTAACAAGAGTGGGTCAAAAAATTCTCCGTTATTGGGCAGGACCTTTAAGGACATAGCTAGTGATCTAATGAACCCAACATGTGTTGGCATAAGTCAAAAAAAGACCATAGTTATTAGATTAAAGCACATGTACTTTTCGATGACGTGAGCCAAGCATGCTACCCTTAAGGCGCAGGTTACTGCTTGCATAATAAGGTGAGAGTCGTAAACTCGCAAGTTGTGAAAGAAAACAGGCAGCTTCCATGTCTTGGTTCAAACTTTAGTTGAAGATTGCATTTACTGTGCGCTGCTCCTCTAAACTTTCCGCTAATGTGATCATGGACCTCTTACTTATGGATTCGCTGCGTCCTGATGAGAGACCTAAACCGCAAATCCAACATGTGTGGCTGAAGTCATACTGTTGATGGGCTTCAGGCGTCATTATTGATTCAGATAAATTCAGATTATTCGAACAGTCATTACCACGTTGCTGCAATTGCGTTCTAAGAAGTAATTTCTGCAGCATCTGGGCCTCTATACAATTCTGGTGCTGAATGGCCCATCCGACCTGACAAAATGAAGGCAAAGAACCAAATCTGATGATTACTCATTAAGAACTGTTTTTTCGAAGTTTTTGTGGGCGCTGGCCCTTCATAAGGAATCAATGAGTGATACACAGTCCTGGCGTAAACAACATATGGAGAATGTTGCTGGCCGTTTGCAGTTCTTAAAACTAACTTTAGATCCGGGTGGGGCGAATTAGTTTTCTGTATTACAGTCACTACAGAACTTTTACAATGTTTCTTATGTTCGCCTCGCGCTTTGAACAGAAGGCATTCTTGATAAACATTTTTCTACAGAATTCTTGTTTTGCCATGATCTTTTGAAGAATTGCTGCATAGTCTACCATTGAACGTATCAATGTGTAATGCGTAGCCCTGTGTGGCGAAGACATTAGGAGTAAGTCAACATGATTTATGTCTGGTTCGGCCTATTGTTGGGCTGTTTCTTGACACTTTAATTAGGCACCAAAATTTGTATCCCTCATCCCCAGAGTAAACATTACAGTTATTGGTTTGTTTTGATCTTCAAACTGATCAAATTGGTCTACACAAAAGTAAAGGATATTCATTAAAGTTCAGATCTATGGTGAATTGCCGATAGTTAGTCCACTCTCTCAGCGTGTTCGCGTACATGATGCAGCCTTGCAAGAACACACCACAATAAACATTTGTCGTCTGATTTCTTTAATTTTAAACAGCCTTTTGAAACCAAGCACTCGAGGAACGAAAGTAGCCTTGCCTACATTCGATGCATACTAGTCCTGTTATAATCTAATCTCTAAGACTTTCGCCCTCATACCACCAAGCCTCTCAATTTAGCTTCTTCAGCGCAGCGTCAAACTGTTCAAGCAGTTCGGTCAGCCCAACCGGGTGTTAAGTCAATATGAGCAAGAATAAGTCTGCTGTTTTAGTGTAGAGACCCAGAACATCTAGATTTACATCATTTATTGTTTATAATAGTCCGATTAAAACCAGCTAACATTTACTTTAACCTGCGGTCTATTTGTTAGTTAACTTGGAACTGAGAAAATAGCATGTACAACGCTTGCCCGCAAGGACGTTTTTTCTGGATTAATAACTTCTAAATCCAAATCAATTCAGTGCTCTTGACAAACGCTCTTTCTCGAGCATACCTTTCAAACAATTCATCTGGCCTTCATATAATCTTAGCCTGCTGTCTTTCTTTTCGAAGCCAACAATTTTATTTTAATTTAAAAAAAAAATTACAACGGCTTTAATCAAATCATATCAACGGTCTTTTAGTGCTTGGACCTCATAAACCAGTATAAACACCCTTCGATGCTGTTACAGTGAGCTGTTTTAGAACATAGTTTAATGTCTCCGTTTACTTTTTTTTAAGCATTCCTTTTTAATTCTGCTCGGCGTCCTGGCTGTTGAGAAAAACTTGTCCCAGCCTTTCTTTGAAATCCAACATGTCTTTGTAGCATACAAAATCACCTTTAACGAACAAAAATCTTCATCCGTGATTGTTTGGAGTCAGCTAGTGCTTTTAATTAGTGTCCAGTTTGCACTAGCTAAGTTTAGCTGTTATTAGTTGAAACTAACCATAGCTGTGATGCTTTTGGAGTTTGTTTTAATTTTTTTGCACAGCACCTACAGCTAATGAACACAGGCCAAAGCTAAAGACAAACCTCCTAGAGGTAAAGCCGCGGGTGGCGCCTACCCCGTTGCTAAGCGCCTACACTCGTTCCTGCTGATAGAGCGCTTAATCTTCGATGCTTCCAGTATTAACATAAGTAACAGCATTACAGCCGCAGAATACCTTCGTTTGGTTTTTGCTGTATTTTGAAAGGTCTGCTCTAGTTTTTTGTGCATTTGTGTAATGTTGGTTAATCTGAAGGTTTTTATGCTAGGTTTTCTACTATATCTTCTTCTTGGCGCGCTGTAGCACATTTGGATAAACCTGAAACAACATGCTTTTTAATAAAAATAAAAAATAATTTAGTATTGTATACATTTCTAATCCCTGGTATCTTAATAATCAGACTCGCATCATATATTTAAAATACAAAATACACATTAAGCGGTTTATCAGCCTCTTTTTCTTTATCAAATTGAATGTTTATATGTCTCTACAAACAGTTCCTCCCACTTCCATGTAACTATTATCCTCCCGATTGATCTTAGAAAAATCCATAAACCGTATTTCGTGCTAAATAATGAATCACAGTCTAACACGTGAAGATGCTAATCTTTAGACACAAGGTCCACTGTCGGATTCTACACCTCACGCCTCCAAACAGTTTTCCTTATTTCATCAAAAGATGATAAGGTTTAAGCCCGCTAGCGTAGATTTGGTTAGGACTGGCCCTCAATTGTACATTGCACTTTTCGTTATTTTAGGATTAACAAAATTTTCAGTTTGTCATGAAATGGTTCTTCATCTTCGCACCGCAATAAAATTACCTTTAAGCGATCTTGCTGTGGCACTAAAACAAAATTCCATATAGTGGACTGCCTTGCTTTTAGGATATTTAGAATGATTAAACACACTTTCTTAAAAAATATTCTAATCTTGGACTGATATTGAGTGCTCAATCAGCCTTGCTAAGTGAGGGTTGCTAACAACGTTCAAACTCTAAACGAGTGTCAGAAATGCTGAACTTTGCTCCGGCGTCTGTAGATATAATACATATTTGTGACATTAAAAGTTAGTTCATATGACACTCTGTCTTTTAAAATGCCCTTGAAAGTAAGGGCCATGCGCTTTTAACACTCAAAATCTAGGGGTATGAAAAAGCGATTTCCATACGCCTAACTTACGGCTACAAACCTTTTGCCAGACTTTAGGCATCTTCAGCGCCTGATTCTCTGAATTAGTGCTTCTTCATATTCGATTCCTTGAAACGCAAGATCAGCCCATTCATTCGCGGTTAGCCATAGATCAAAATAGGTTAAAAATAATCTGCATTGTGTAAAGAAAATATTTCTTGCCCCTCAAGTTTATAGAAATTTTCTTAACGATTGCCCGTCCCAGATTCTGGACAACTTCCTTTTTGGTCAGTTGTTGAAGCGAGTTCTATTTTGAAAGTAGACGTGCAGAGCCTGGCACAATCACTTCATTCCGCTCCTAGTTCGGAAATTTAACAGTAAAATTTGATCCCATAATAGTAGATGATTTATTTTGGAAACAGTAATAGTCCGCTTAATTTCCCTTAACCGCCTAAGGGCTTTTTTTCAGGCTTACTATTCGGGTCACGAATCGAGCCCAATGCATGTGACATATTATATGAAGCAAAATAAAAAGTTAATTATTTAAAACATGGCCGGAATTGAACTGAAAAAGATTATGATGTTTTTGATGATCGTGGAGCCGAATGAGTGAAATGATCCCTTTGACCACGGCATCGCTCAAAGCTCTCATGAGCGTGAAATAACAGAAAGTACGG
This sequence comes from Conus ventricosus, assembly GCA_018398815.1. Taxonomy (NCBI): domain Eukaryota; kingdom Metazoa; phylum Mollusca; class Gastropoda; order Neogastropoda; family Conidae; genus Conus; species Conus ventricosus. The sequence continues at coordinate 100,263,608 of CM031601.1, forward strand.
TCCCGGAGCATTTACAAAAGTTTAGGCCCTGAACCCACCCGACTTTATAGACCCAAATGAATTTTGAATTAGAGATGGTCATTTGTCTGTAAAAAAACGACCAAAAGGACCAACTAGTAGGCTTACAACTAAACCAGACCCTCAAAGTTTTTAGCCAAGAGTACAATTAAACAAGACTCAGTGTGAGAAAGAACAAAATCGCCTTGCATTCTAAACCAAAATTAGATAAGGATGCAGTTGCAAAACTTCAAAACACACTACAATAACTCCCGTCAATAACCAAATTGCAAAACATGGAAACTTAAAGAATTAAATCAACGTCAGACGAATTAATAAATGCAATAGAAGCAAAACCATTTTTCAGAAGAAACAGCATAAAAGACTATACACGACTCACCGCTACCCAGCGAGAAATAACGGCCCTTTGATCATGCTTTAATAACCATTAGAGGCGAATTAACAAACAATTTAGCAAAAACTTCTGGGTGAAATAGATGAGCATATAAAAAGCGAAAAAGAAAAACATCGTTGAGCTGAGACGCCAACTTAGGGGCAATGATATTAAAGAAAAGAATAACCCAAAACAAAAGATCTGACCAAGAGAGATTAGCAGACTAGAAGTTGCTGTCTTCTAACAGCGAACAATTACGAACTCAAGTGAGCAGAAATAAGAGAAACTATCCAAAGAATTTTATATGAAGACACAACGCTAGCAGAACGAATCCGAAACACAGTTTAGAGAGCAAGGAGACACATAGTAAGCGTTATAACAGCTTAGGATTTGCAATAAGTACACTGGTGTTGCTTTACAGGCGGCGTGGTCAAAGATCATGCCTCCACCACCATCGCCTCCACCGATAAATCATTGGGTAAAAAAACAGCTTGATCATCTTTGCGAATTTATTAAAAAAATTACTGTAAAGCCGTAAACCTTAACCAGGAATATTGGGGAGTATTGTCAGCTGGCATTTTGTCTACTGCCAGCAAAGTAGTTGGCTTAATGGCCGAGCACTTAAGGACATAGTTCTCTTAATAGTTGGGTTTACAATTTAGTAAGATAAAGACCAAGTACCCTATGCCAGTAATCCAAGAACAAAGCCGCGTCTTTTCATATTCTTGGTCATCGCGACAGAGTCCGCGAGCTTGCTGAGTCATCAATGACTTTGGGTGGGGTTTTGGACTTCGGATTGGAGACTTAATCTGGGCGATCGTTTATTGTTTTGTAATATTCCTGGCTCAGAATTTATTTCGTTATTTTTCCAACCTTCTGTTCAATTGCCTGCTATAAATCATTTCAATATTATAGTTTTATTAAGTAACCTATCTGGAGTCTGAGGCAGAAGGTCAGCATGTATAACCAGTGCAACAGCAAAGTCTAACTTTCATCTTGTCGTATTGTAAAACATTTTGGTACCTTTAAATACTTGAAGGCAAATCAACTGTAGAAATTAATAGCGTCCTCTAAATTTGCTAAGTATTGTTTTGTGCGTCAAAGCAGTAGAAAGATCATTTATGCTCGATCTTTGCCTGTGCTTGCGAACCTAGCAAACACCAAAACGTAAGTACTAATATATCGTTTATACGTTTCTATTCCGCTCTAGTTAGGCCCCTTTATAATGTGTCTAAATACATGTTGTCCATGCTGTTTTATGCTCTTGCTGTAGGGACCCGGGCTGAACAGTTGGCCAAACAAGAAATTTTTTGAAAGGATGATGCCAGTCATAGTTATTCCTTTCTGTGCGTGCCCCGAAAACAAAGGTCGCCTAGGCCATTGAATTAAGATCCAAATTTGTCTAAAGTCTGTCTAGAAGTTAATATTGAATTGTTACAGATCTTTCAAAAGCCCTTCAAGTCTATTTTTGTGTTGCTCAGTGATTAAACTGTTTAGCTCATTTGGCAATTGGCGCTTGCAATTCAGCCAAAATACGTCTAAAGGTGTAATAGAAATGAAATCTGTACACTGACCTCACCAAAGGATCATGGTGATATTAAATGAACAGCATACGGCCACTCCACACCCAGTTGGATGCGCAAAAACCCAGCCAAAGTTTAACTGGTCTGATAAACTGCATCGGATGACTCAACCACGTCTTTCTTGATGTGGTCGTTTTCAATAGGGGGGTTAAGATCTCTGCTTAATGGAGTACTCCACCTTTTTAGAAAGAGGCAGTCTGGGTCACAGCAATGTCAAGAGTAATCATTGCAATATTTTAAGATTGTATTGCGCCCAACGAGAATATTTTGCAATACAGTATCATTTGGAACGCGCCTCAATTTTATTTCGTCAAAAAAATGTTTGTAACAATTAACACCCCAAGACCGTCCATCGTTTTTATAACATGCAATTAAAAACAATTGCGGAAGCAGAACGGTCGCACTTCATGAAATAATTTATCCAAAGTCGTATGGTTTAATATAAGTGAAGCCAGGGAAAGAATAATAAGGTTCTAAAAGTTGACAAAACATGGGCCAAAGTTAGCCAGTATAACAATACCTGAAGTTATTTACGGGTTTGCTCACTAAAAGAAGCAAATGATTAAACTTTGACATTCCTCTCAAACTTAACAATGCGAAATCAAAAAACAATGTTAACATTCAAGCCTGAAGAAAAGGAGGTTACTATTATAGATAAAGAGCTAGCTAAAATGTTAGGTTGCAGCTGACAAATAAAGATTTGAGTTACACCAACCAAACTACAGTATGAGGGAGAAAATCGCTCGATCTTGCATTACATTCCATTACTCTATGTTCATATTGGATGAGCTAAGCACTGATGAAACTATATGAGGAAGGCCCTCAACAGTTTTACGAGCTCTGGCTTTCCGTCAGGAAAGCTGCATATTGCGATATGAATTAGACAATTCCCTAATTACAGTTTTAAAAAGATTAGTTTTGCGGGAGGGTTGGATCATTTATATAAAAATTGCAAGACAACACAGGGAAAGACTGAATGTGATAACCTGCACCATTGTTTTAGAATAAAATAATAAGCTAGTAACTAAAAAAAATTGTCGCGTGGCCAGAAGAATCAGGAGTTACATTAGCGCCTGTAAGTGTATAACTTTTAGGAAATAAAAGACCTTGCAGACGTTGCGGAGTTATTAACAGAATTGCGAAGATAGGCGCTTTGTATGGGTTTGAGTACACTAAAGTGGTGATATATAAACGCAAAGAGGTTGGCGACAGCAAAAAATTTTCCTAAACTAGAACAGCTGGAGCTGCCATATCTAGAAGCAAATTTAATTTGGCCAGTATGAATAAAAAAAAGTTCAGAAAA
>CM031601.1:100271884-100279164 GCA_018398815.1 Conus ventricosus
CTGCGGACTGATATGTAGCACATAACTGACTATTCTTTGTTTTGTTGTAGAGTTTCTTGGTGATGAATTTACTCTTGAGACTCTCGCTGTGTTGCAGGTTTGTTTGTTGTTTTCATTTTCACTTCCAAATCGCTCATTTCTTGTCCTGCTTCCTTCCCCTCTTCCTTACACATGGTGATTACATTTTTTTTTCTACTTCATAGTCTCTGCCGTGTTTGTTAGACGCTAAAAGTAGTCTGTAAAAGCTTTGCGACTGGCGTTGGTGTAATCAAGTAAGAAAGACTGGCGTTTGGTGTAATCAAGTAAGAGATAATATCTTTTTTATGTCACATCCACTCTTTTTTTTTTCTCACGCCCCAACCCCTCCCCTTCCATCTATTGCTTTGACATGGATAAGCACGCCCGCGCGCGCGTTTGGTTGTGTGGTGTGTGTGTGTGTGTGTGTGTGTGTGTGTGTGTGTGTGCGTGCGTGCGTGCGTGCGTGCGTGCGTGCGTGCGTGCGTGCGTGCGTGCGTGCGTGTGTGTGTGTGTGTGTGGTGTGTGTGTGTGTGTGGTGTGGTGTGGTGTGTGTGTGTGTGTGTGTGTGTGTGGTGTGTGTGTGTGTGTGTGTGTGTGTTGTGTGTGTGTGTGTGTGTGGTGTGTGCTCATCTGTTGGTTTCCCTGCTTTCCCTTGTCAAATGCATGTAACTCTCTGGCAGAAGTTCATGTACTTGTGACCACTGTGTGGCCTTAATGCTTGGTTTTTGCATGGTTTCCATGTTCGTGTAATAACAAAATGCAATGAAAAGAAGTGGAACATGTCATGAGTTCGTGCAAACTAGCGGTGACGAGGGAACGTGCACACGGAGGTGGAACCAAGTGCTCAAGATCACACATTCGGTTAGTATTGCCGGAGGAAGCACAACGCCGCATAAACCTCCAGCAACGAAGTTCTACATGGCCAGAGGTCAAACATCATGATCTAGAACAGCTGTTACACCAAGAACACGGAAGCAGGATTTACAGAGTGGGGTAGATTGTAATGCACAGTAGAGTTTCAGAATAGGAGAACCATCAAGAGATCATCAGGAAGAGTGGTATGACACCGGATGTTGTTCTCCACTCATGTTCATCAAAACGAATGATTCTGATCGAACTCACTGTGCCATAGCAAAGCAAAATGAAGAAAGCTCACATCTACAAGACAGAGAAGTATCGCAGACAAGCTAACAGCATAAAGCAATCCTAATTCCAGGACCAGGTTCTCGCCATAGAAATTTGGACAAGAGGATTTTGTAGGCACATTAGCCTATGATCTCATGAAACAGCAGGAGATTTCAGGTAAGAAGAGGACCAGAACCCTGACGGCAATGGCAGAGGACCAGAACCCTGACGGCAATGGCAGAGGACCAGAACTCTGACGGCAATGGCAGAGGCAGTTGAAAAGTGTTCCAGATGGATCTGGTCGAGGAGCAACTAAACTGAACTTCATATGGCTTAAATTTCCAAATTTACAAAAAGATGTCCGTTAGCAGTGGGGCAAGACATCCGTCCAAAAAGGAAAAGCACGCTTTGAGAGGCGCACCCATTCAACAATTGCAGATTCGAATCCCGGTAGTGCCAGAAAAAAAAAAAACAGTTGGCAGTAGAAGGGCATTTAGGAGTCATGACCTGAGTGCGGCTTATCCCCCGTAGAGTATAAGGAGTTCAGGGCCGAAGCACTTGTCTGAGGGGGGTTTCTTCTATGAAGATCCTCTGCTGCCAAAATTACCCCAAACAAGTTCTTCCTAATTTATATTATATATATTATATATATATATATATATAATATATATATATAATATATAATATAACAAACTAATAAATTCCAAGGATAAGTACCGAGCACCGTTCCTGCAACTTACAGAGCAGCTTGGTGTTGCAATGACTGCAAGAAATATTGAATTATAAACAAAGCTTGCTCTTATGTCTTAGACTGAAGAAATAGGGGGAGAGATAAGCATTCATATCTGCAGTGGTAGATGATTCTGCCTGACTAACAGTATGTGCTTGAGTGGGTATATATATATACGAGAGAGAGAGAGAGAGAGAGAGAGAGAGAGAGAGGAGAGAGAGAGACTTGGCACTTTGATATGTTATTGTCATTACCAAAAATCTATTGACAAGGGGCGTAACAGGACAATAACCTTTTCCCTCTTCTTTCATCACGAGCAAATATTACACAGTTAAATCCGGTGGAAATCAAATCAAAAGCTAACAAAATGTTAAAGACCGGGTCGTTCCTGGATATCCTCGTACATACTATGGCCGTAGTAACTTTCGAACACACAAACAAGCAAATCAAAATTGCAAGATTACAGACTATCCACTCAACAAAAAATACTGTTACATCTTTTTTCCACTCATGTGATGAACGGAATTATTCATTCACATACTTCTTAGCACATTATTACGATTGTGACTGTCTTTCGTCTTTCTAATTTTCTGTGCTACAGCTGTAAATTTCGCAACTGATTTATTTATAAGTTCGTCATCAGGCGATAACACGAAACTAACATCTTGTCGTTTGGCTACGTCTAGCTGGAAAAAATGAGAGAGAAGAGAGAGAGAGAGGGGGGGGGGGGGAGGGAGGGGGAGGGAGGGGAGAGGTGAAAAGAAATCAGTGTGTGGGACAGTTGGACGGGTTGAGGGAGGTATTGGGAGGGAAGGGAATATCAATTTAGGAGGCATAGGACTCAAAATGAAAGAGGGGAAGATAGGTCTTGTAAAGGTTAGAATGAAGGAAAAAAGAAGGGAGGGGGGGGGGGATAGATAAAGCGTGACGGGGGGGGGGTGGGGGGGGGGGGGGGCTCGATAAAGGAGTGGGAAAGTGGAAGTTTACTGTTGAGTGTTGATAGAAAACTTTCTAAACACAGCTTTCCATAATGTCCGGAAAGTTTACTGTTGAGTGTTGATAGAACACTTTCTAAACATAGCTGCTTTCCATTATGTCCGGAAAGGAAAGATAGGGAAGAGCAAGGGGGTCCAGGTAAAGTGGGGATGGGGTGGGGTGGGGTCGGATGGGGATGGACTTGGCTAAACGGGCATGGTAATGTGTCAGCAGTCCATTTTCAAGGAAGTTCAGTCTAGGGGAGGCCATAAAAAGTGAGGAAGGGGAGAGTGTGACTCATGTTTTATTCACGTGACCGTTTCACAGAAAACTTGTAACAGGTCTAAACATTCGAACAATGTTACGAACTGAACACGCCTTCTCTCTCTCTCTCTCTCTCTCCTCCTCTCTCTCTCTCTCTCTCTCTCTCTCTCTCTCTCTCTCTCTCTCTCTCTCTCCCCTCTCTTCTCTCTCTCTCTCTTTTGACTTGAACAACGACGCTAATTCCGGTGTGGATAAAGCATGAGAATGGGTGGCATCCTGCCAGCAAACCAGGACGTCAACGCTGGAAACAAGCGCCATTGAAGCCAGAAGACGTTGTTGGGAAAGGGCTCGTAGAACATACTTATAACTATTTCAGAAGACGAAGCGTGAACGTTTCTTTCTTTTTTAATCGAATAGAGTGTAAGCTCGTCTAAATCTGCCCTTTTACTTCCAGTCTATCTTCCGTGTCTGCGGATCTATCTGTCTGTCTCTCTGTCTGTCTCTCTGTCTGTCTCTCTGGCTGTCTCTATTGCTGTCTCTGTCTGTCTCTCTGGCTGTCTCTCTGGCTGTCGCTCTGGCTGTCTCTCTGGCTGTCTCTCTGGCTGCTGGCTGTCCATCTGACTGACTCTCCCTCTCTCTCAATAATAGTCAAGAGAGGGCTGGTAGTTGTCTGATAAACACATGCTCTCTGTCCTCTCTATATTCTCACCCCTTGATTTCAGAGAGAGAGAGAGAGAGAGAGAGAGAGAGAGAGAGAGAGAGAGAGAGAGGAGAGTGAGAGAGAGAGAGAGAGAGAAGAGAGAGAGAGAGAGAGAGAGAGAGAGAGAGAGAGAGAGAGAGAAGAGAGAGAGAGGAGAGGCAGACAGACAGACGGGCAGAGAGAGAGAGAGCGAGAGAGACTCAACTCAACTCAACTCTAATGGCAAAGGCCACCGACCTGCAATAAGGCCAAGGACAAACGTAGAACACGCATGCATGCGCTCGACGCATATTGTGAAAATGATGAAGGAAAATATTTGCATAATAAATTGTTCTTCTGGAATTACTCTGGCATTGTGTATTAACTGATATCAGTTCGAAGAGAGAGAGAGTGAGAGGGAGAGAGAGAGAGAGAGGAGAGAGAGAGAGAGAGAGAGAGAGAGAGAGAGAGAGAGAGAGAGAGAGAGGAGAGAGAGAAAGGGGAACCGATACGATGTTGTGTGATGCACAGCCATGTTACATTAACTGTATTACCCCCCACCCCCTCCTTTGAAAGGACTGGTTTCGAACTTCGAACAGACAAGCAGATATAAAGACAGAACAGAAACAAAAGGGAAAAGGAGGCTTGGGCATGGAGTGGAATGCAGAGGGAAATCCAGCATGTTTACAGTATAACTCCTAGTTCCCTCCCCCTTTCGTTCTCTGTGTCATTCCAGCATGCATGAACAATCTTTCACTCTACCTGTCTGACAGAACGATTTCGGCAACGTCAGTCTCTGGTGTGCAATTCCCGCCCCCCCCCCCCCCCCCCCCCATCACCTCCAGGAAATCCAGTCTAAAAACGCCAATCTATCCGGGCAGTCATGCAGCAGAGGCCACACTCAAAGGGTGATTTAGGGTAGTAGGTTAAGAAGCATAGCTCAAGAAACTGAAAGAGATTCAGGAAGTCCAGGTCGGAAAGGATGTGGTGGAAGGGGAGGAGGGATTAAAGCACGACACAGCACACACACCACACACACACAAACACACACACCACACCACACACACACACCACACACCACACACACACACCACACACACACACACACAAACCACACATACACAACACACACACACACACACACACACACACACACACACACACACACACACACACACACACCACAGCTAGTTGTGCTTCCATACAACACCCTTCGTAATAGCCATCAACATCTCTCTCTCTCTCTCTCTCTCTCTCTCTCTCTCTCTCTCTCTCTCTCTCTCTCTCTCTCTCTCTCTCTCTCTCTCTCTCTCTCTCTCTCTCACCTTAGTTTCTAAAACGTAACGTGAAAGCCAGACGAATGGGGGTAACTTGATACATTTCGATCCGGCACATCAGCATGGTGAAACAATTGCAAGCTGGAAATAGCAAGATTTCTAGAAAAAGTGTGTTCACTTCCGCATAGCTCTCTCTCTCTCTCTCTCTCTCTCTCTCTCTCTCTCTCTCTCTCTCTCTCTCTCTCTCTCTCGCTCTCTCTCGTCTCTCTCTCTCTCTCTCTCTCTCTCTCTCTCTCTCTCTCTCTCTCTCTCTCTCTCTCTTTCGCCTCGTTAGATAGGTGATGATACCACATTCCCACTACATCCATGCCAGACGACGTCATTCTCTGTCATTGTCGTCGCGATCCATTTCAGGTGTAACGAAAAGTTTTAACTCCCCGAATGGTTTAACTCCCAGGGAGTTAAAACTGTTCATATGTAAATTTTAACTCCCTGGGAGTTAAACTAGAATGACTCCCACCCTGTGCCAAAATAACTCCACTCAGTAAAACTTCAAAATATTCTAAAATCTTTTTTGTACAAGTCTCAACAAATTCTTGAAACATTAAGGGGGGGAGTCATTTTGTACATATATCAGACTTAACTCCCACCCCGTAACAGAATGACCCCCTTGGAGTTAGTACAGATTAACTCCCGGGAGTTAATCCAGGCGTGTAAAAGTTTAACTCTCTGCCCACTAAGGGGAGTCAGTTTTTCACAGTTTAGAATAACTCCCCTGGTAGTTAATGTGTACACGTGTTTTCTGACTCCCAGGGAGTTACTTTGTAACAGAGGGGGGTTAATCTGATCATGACTAAGATGACTCCCCACCACCTATTCCCAGGTGTCTTTCGGTAAGAGAATGGAGAAGGGGATTTAATGTTCATGATCATCATCATCATAGGGAAAGGAAATGTCCGTGTACATATTCATGTGCTCATCTATGCATGTCCTTGATATTTTACTATGCCTTTTTGTATATAATCTGTATGTAAAGTCTGTATATACATGAATTAATGGTTTGATGCCTTTGGTAGAAATACTGTACCGTCAGTCTTTGGCGTTCTCTCTCTCTCTCTCTCTCTCTCTCTCTCTCTCTCTCTCTCTCTCTCTCTCTCTCTCATGGAATCTATGCGACTATCAAACAGTCACCTATAAGTGTAGGCAATTACACTCAAATGGTGTAGAAACGGAAAATTTTCAATTTTTCATTGTGTCATGCGGCCAAATTAGGGAGTGAGGGGGGGGGGGGGGGGGTTAGAAGGTAAGGAAGGTGGGGAGAGAATGACGAGTAGTCGCGACGTGACGTAATAATTGTATTGACTCGCTACATCTAAGAGAGAAGGAAGGACAAAAAGGGTTGGCATAAATTAGAAATTTGTGTCTGAGACACATGGGATAGAGAAGGGTGGGGGGGGTGGGGGGGGATGCCTGTTTTTGTACAATTTGTTACAAGGGGTGTGCTGCTTGGGACCGATCTGATGAAGTTGTCAATTGACTCGTCACAGGTGTGGTGGTGTGCGTGTGCCAAGCTAAAAATGAAAGTCGGCCAGCCAATCAGAAAAACCACACATTTTTCAGTAAAATTCAGGACACGTGACTACTTCACAGAAACCAATAATATCGAAGGAAACAATTCTAAACTGACAAGTCTTGGTCTGGCAAGTTAGTGTAAGAACCACACACACACACACAACACACACACACACACACACACACACACACACACATTTCGAAAAAAAATATATATATATTGTCACGGTCGCTAAGCGGGACGGCCCTACCACCTTTCCCACACCTATTACACACTAGAGCAGACAATACAGCACATTAACACCGCTTTACAATCATGCGCACTTCTTTATTTCACCACACACTATGGCGCCACACTCACGTCCATCTACAACCCACACCGGTATCCCACTTCTTCACTGACCCGCCCTACCCTACTACGACCCTGAGAACCCTAACCTATACTAAAACACCAGTTGCGGTATATCACTGCGACCTAGGGACGCAGAGATAGCCGCACACGTGGTGGCTAACTATAGGGACAAGAAATAAAACCCAAGGGACTCTAATATCTAAACTACTACCACCCACACCTCTCCCCAGGACCCACCCTTCTCTTTTGACCCGGGACCACTACCGCACTGGTCACTGCGTTAAAGGG
>CM031601.1:100280661-100298161 GCA_018398815.1 Conus ventricosus
ATACCATGTCTTTATGGAGTACTTTTTTCCGTTACTCCACTACGAGAACCCCATAATCAACACCTTTCCCAAATTCTATTACCTTACTCTCATATAAAAATCTCAAATACTCCATAACAACGCTGAAACTTCTCTGGTGGGTGTACGGGTCAAATACACACAACAGAAACGACGGACCTTCTTCTTGAAGTTCGAATGAGGCTGGGTAAGACCTCAGGAAACTTGCATATATTAAACACGGGGTCGTCCCTCATTGGCTGCTTTATTACGGTGACTCACACAAACATTACAAATGCCGAACAGTCTGGTTGGAAGCAAGGGAGTATTATTTCCTTCTGGATAGTGGTATTACATTTGTATAATCGTTGTCATGATAAAATAGAAATGAAAAAACTTAAAATGACTAAAATAGGAGATAATTCACCACCTTGAAGTGAAACGTTTTCAAATGCCTTAGTTTCAGTGATGGCATGCTCAGGTCTCGCTGAAAGAATACATCCGGTAGGTCCACCATCTTGTTTTTGTCGTCTGCACTTTGACCATTCTTGGTTTTAGGTTTAGGTTTAGGTTTGTAGGGACAATTGCCTCAATTTTTAGCCAGAACTGGCTTTACATGTCCCTTCTATGTGTTATCTGTCTTCACACGGTCACGTCTTTAACTCGCTCAAGTCTTTATTTATCATAGTCTAAATAGTCTTCAATAATACACTATCATCGATAGAGCTTTTGAAACGGTTAGTATTTTGTGCACGTTTAATGTTAGGGGTTAATTTATTCCAAAGATTTGTTACTGTTATTAAAAGAAAATTTCCTTAGGTTAGTGCGATAATATTCATGATAAATTTTATCCACACTATTTCTGGTAATATCAACTCTTGATGCAGTAAAAAATTTTGGTTCTGAATATTAATACAATATTATTACAATTAAATATTTTATAGACTTGGATCAAATCGCCCCTCACTCGTCTTGTTTTTAGGGTAGGCAGTCCAAGAGCTTTTAACCGACCTTCATAGAAGATTTTTTATATTCTTTACAAGCTTTGTTGCTCTTCTTTGTACTCTTTCCAAAGCAGCAGACTGCCTCTTTAATCGAGGATACCAAATTGTATTGCCATATTCCAAATGAGGTCTAACGAAAGCCTTGTATAATTTTGTAAAAATATCTTTATCTATATGACTAAAAGTACGTTTAATTATACCAATCATTTTATTAGCTATATTTATAGAGTTTTGAATATGCTTATCGAATACCAGTCCAGAATCAAAAGTGACACCAAGATCTTTTCATAATCACATGTTGAAATATCTGCACGCTCACCAGTATTACTGTTTAGCATTGTATATTGGTATCTTGGGTTCTTACGTCCAACATGTAGCACGTTGCACTTGTCCGCATTAAAATGCAAATTGCATGTGGCAGACCATTTGGATAAATTATCAATATCATTTTGTAATGTATTATGATTATAAGTTGTATTATAAATTTTTGCATCGTCTGCGAATATATTGCAAATACTTTCCACTGAGTTTGGCAAATCATTTATAAATATTGTAAATAATACAGGGCCCAAAATACTCCCTTGTGGTATACCACTTAGAACTTCCGTAAAATCTGAATATGATCTTCCTACTCTAACTCTTTGCTGTCTTTTAGTTAAAAAATCCCTTATCCATGTATGAACTCTACCTGTAATTCCATATGATGATAATTTCACTAATAGCCTTTCATGGGGGACAGAATCAAAGGCCTTTTTAAAGTCTAAATAAAGTATATCTACTTTGTTGCCATTATCTAAAAGTTTTGTTAAATCCTCCATGACAAGTAGAAGTTGTGTTACACAAGATCGATGTCCACGGAAACCATGCTGGCACTCTGTATATAAATTATTCAAAGTCATATGATCTACGATCACATCACGTATAATTGATTCTTGGAAGCTCCTCTGTTACAAACGCCTTTTTGGATGTTGCTCTGAAACAGTACGAATTTCCCAACCTCTTGCATCGATTTTGTTGGCTATGGAATCGTGTAGAAACAACACCCGTGGCAGATCTGATTTTACGTTCTCTCGGAAGGTTTCTGTTCTTTGAAATTTTCCCCATGACGTAAGTGGTCGGTCTTTGCTTGCCCCGCCGCAGCCCCAGCACCAGCAATCCACAGGAAGCAGTCATTGTCAAGTCATCAAGAGGCAACCCACCGAAGGAGACACTGCACTGCTGCCGAGTCACTTCGGTGGTGTTCAGTGCGCCTGTTCTGATCTAACATATGCAGGACACCACCTACTAAGCCCCTACTGACGACAATAATTGCTTAGTCGCGGAGCCGGCGTGAGTGAGCTCTCCCTCCAGAGGGCGCCACCACGTCCATCCAACGACAGCCCCCATGGACCCGTCGATACCAGTGACCCCGACGGAACCAAACCAAGGCCACAGACGTGGAGAGGACATCGAAACTGAGGTCACCATGGGAGCAGGGCATGAAGGCCACAGAACTTGAGACATTTTTTTTTAATGCTGATCGATGAGAATGAGGATGATTAAGATGATGCTACGGATTTCCATTTCGGTCTGAAACTACATGACAGGGCTGTACTCTACGCTTCCTTTCATAATATATCCCGGCGTCAACCAGGCCCGAGAGATACAGACACCTGCAGTGTTGGTCATGCAATTTGAGCAACACTCTCAGAAACGCATCCATTAAGTGGATGAAACTCGACTGTGTGGTCCCAGTCTTCCCAACTGAGTCCGCAGCAAACTCAACACTGGGTAGGAGCCGGTCGGGCAGAAAAACCCACATGACTCTGATGGGATTCGAACCCACGACCTCCCAGCCGGGAGTCCGCGACGCTAACCACTTCGCCACGGTGGCTGGTGCGCATTAAATTTCAATGTCATAGAAAGTCCTCCCCCCCCCCCCCCCCCCCCCCCCCCCCAATTTCTCTGCTGAGCCACGTAAAGAGACAAGTAGGTGCACAATCACAAGAGAAAGGCAAGAGGGAAAAACGGCCAAAAGCAGAAAAAGGTTTGGGGGGGGGTATAGTTTTTTTCTCCCCTTTGCAGAAACTTTTAGCTTACGATTTTAAAAATAATGGTTTATCAGGTCAGGTAACTAGAGCATACTAAACTTTAAGTCTTTGTTGTAAAAACTATTTACACTTTATAGGGTGATGGACCTTACACTTTTAAAAAAATCCATAAAGGGTAGGGCTATTGAAGGGAAATTTTATTTTAAAAATTTGCCCGATCGAAAGCAAAACAGCCTAATGCACTGTTCTACTTGGGGATGACCAGAAAAGAAATTGAGGAAAAAAGTTGATGGAAAAATTGGAAAGCAGAGTGAAAAAATATAGATTTGAACGTTGACATTCTTGTGAAAACCAAGCTTTGATCAAAACGATGTTGCCATTTTGCAACACCCTGCAAAAGCCTTTTGAGACAAAAACGTGAGAAATGAAAATACAAAACATTAGGAGTTAAATAGCATTTAGAATTATGGTCTGCATTCTTACAGATCTTTTACCCATTTTACAGCAGGGAGAAAAAGAGAGCATGCTCTGATGAAATGGGAAAATTTCATTTTCTGTTTTGTCCATTTCCTTCCTTTCCTATTACGCTTTTTCGATTTCGATGATCAAAGCATCCAGGGTCAAGCTAATTTTCCTTCAAGCTCGGGTCAAGCTAATTTTGAGTTTCAAACACAAATACGAAATCTCATCAAGTTTGACTGTAATTTTTTCAACATCGTTTTTTTGGGGGGCAGTAAACTGCTACGGTGGCACCGCCCTCCGTACAGAATATCAATAAAATACCTAGTGTCTGCCCCTTTTAAAAGATACTCCTTAATACAAGTTACCACCTTTTCTTTAAAGGTTTGGCCTAAAATTTTAAAAAACTCTCTCCTTCTTCTTCTCTCCCTCTTCTCCTCTCTCTCTCTCTCTCTTTTTTGTGTTTTGTGTGGGTGTTTGTTACCCCTTACGTTATGAAGAAAAATGCCATCCCCAAACCCGGGCCTTGGAGTACCATGTTTTTAGGGTACGTTTTCCCGTGCCCACAACGGAACCCCCAAGGCAAATCCAATGTCAAAATTAAATTAGCCGGTTTTTTTTTGGGAATTGTTGGTCACAACAGCTTTATAGTCTTGAGCCACTAACTTATATGAGATTTTTTATGTTTAAAAAAAAAAAAGAAAATTGGTTTTTTGAACCTCGCCAAGCCAAATTTTTTTGCTCCCAACAGTAGACTTTGTTTCTATTGGTTCAGTAACAACAAAAAAAAACCACACCACCCGGGAAACAGTACGTCAGGCCCAAAAAAAAAAACACCTTAAAGACCGCCCCAAATTTGAAGGGCATGTTTCAAAAAAACTGTTTTTTCCTTTGGTTGACATGTCTTTTGGCGAAAGGTCTTATCATAAACAGTAAATTTCGTCAATTTCAAAGTTGATGGACCGTATTTTACTTTTTTGAAAAGTCACTCCCACAGAGTATTTCATTTTTTAAAAGGGTTTTCATTAGACTTTCTTTTTTTTGGTGTGTGTAACATCACATGAAAGGACGAACCATGTCAGTTTAAATTTTTTATGCATAAAAAGGTTTTTTCGGGGGGTATTTTTTTCACTCTCGTTATTTTGATAGGGATGGGTTATCTTGAAGGAATAAAATAAACCCAAATAAATACAATTTTGGGCTCAAATGTCAAAGTTTGAGGGACCATATGGTCTGTGGGGCAGGTGTTTTACATGGCCAACATCCCCCATTACCCACTAGGGGGTACTTTCAGTTACTCTGATCTCTCTCCCCCGGGCACCACGCTGCTGAAAGTGAATACTTCCGTGAATGTAGCAAAAAACAGTTCTCAAAGGGAAGCACCCGGTGAGTTTAGCTTTCCCCTCTCCGCTTTTTTTTGCTGTTTTTTAAAGTGTTTTTTTTGTCTGATTGTATACCAAAAAAAAAAGAAAAATGCCATTTCCCCCAAGCCCCCCTTTCGGGAAATTTAAAAATCAAGAAGTTTTAAATCAATGTATGACCTTGCTCAAGCTCATTTTTAAAGAAATGAAGCAATGAGAAACACCAAAAACCATCATCACCTCCCCACCCCCTAGTTTCCCATGACATTTTACTGAGTAAAATGGGGGTTTGGGGGTTAAAAATGATCTGTGCTGTCTGTTTTCAACAACAACAAAAAAAGAGGTAAAACAGTTTGGATGAAAACCTCCAAATGATAGGCAACATGGGGCGACTTGACTAAGGCCCCTCATTATCAGTCACTACTCTTTCCCCCTCGTGTATTAGTTTCATCTTAAAAGGGAAAATCCCAATTCCGTTTTTGTTTTTGTCTGTATAATAATATCTGGGGGGGCAGATTAAAAGAATAAACACCCAAAACTGAAAAAGCCTTAGAAAAACCCCTCGAGATAACAATTTGTACTTCTTTTTTCTTATTTTTATATGAGGGAGAAAAGGGGGATAGGACAGGGAGGGGAGGAGGGGGCTGCGAGATAATACGTTCCACAATGAAGTTTTGTTTTCTTTGTATAGGGAACAGTGCATGGAAAAAAATTTTGAGTCTTTTTGCCCTCTGAGTTCATGTTTTCATTGTTAGGGAAACAGTGCATGGATGAAACGGGTAAAATTTTGTCCTTCATGTGTACACTACAAAAAAGGAAATCATATCGTAGAATTTTACTTTGGGGCGGAACAAAATCGGAAATTGATTGTAAAGGCCAGGGGGGGAAAAATTTTAAAAGCAAAAACAAAAGCAACGCATATTGCTGTTTTTTTTTTTTCTGCGCAAGTAAAGCACTTTTTCCCGGGTGCTGTTTTGGATTTTTTTTGTCCTTTTTCTGGCCGCTTCAAGTGGCGTTACTCCAGTGCTGCCCTTTCCACCTCCCAACCCCCGTTGAGCTCTTCTCAGTGCAGCACCGGCACCCAAGGGCAATGAATAAAATGTTTAGTCCTGTGAGGACACCCCCCAGAAGACCCCCCCTGCCTGCTGCTTAGTCTTTTTGATGGTGTTCAGTATGCCTGTTCGATTAACTAGCAGGAACCACCGCTAATCCCCCTTTCTAAAACAATAAATTAGCTTAGTCACAGAACCAGACAAAACTTGTGGAGTCTCCCTAGCTAGCAAACCGTCACTGCTTTCATTTTAACAAGCCCCATGGACCCTCCAACCAAAGATTCGACACAAACTCACCACGGTTAAAAGAGTGAAGGAGAATCGAAACTGGGTCACCATGTGGCAGGGCATGAAGGCTACAAAACCGACACATTCAAAAAATTATTTCGTGATGAGGATGATAATGATGATGAAAACAGCAATCCGTAAAATTTAGAGATTACATGACGGGGAAGTACTGTACGCTTCCTTTCTTTCCCCCCGTCAACCTGGCCCTCAGTTTGGTCAGGAAATTTGAAAAACACTCTCTATTTAATATGTACAATGGTGATTTTTGGGGTTTGTGTGGCCCATTTTCCCACAGAGCCTATACACACTCAACTTGGATAGTCCCAAGAGCCAAAAAGCCCACAATGTATTTGGTTTTCTCTGAGGGGATTAAAACCCCCCGGTTTTCCCCTGATCAGAAGTCTGTGGCGCTAACCCCCCAGCGCCAGGGGCTGTTGTCTATTTGGTTTTTTCATTGTATTTTGGGGGTTTTCTTTTGTTTTTAGGGGGATTTATGAAAGAAAAGAATCAAAAAAAATTTGATTGTAGAAAAAAACGTTTCATGCACTGATGTTTTTGACCCACAACACGATCATAGTCATTCTCTAAACATGACTAACCTGGCATCGGGTCTGGTTTGAAAAAAACAGTTGTTTTACTACTTTGTTTTTAAAACTTTTCTTTTTTTGTTTTACAAAACCCATTCCTGTTTTTTTTTGCAGCCCTTTCTTTTTTACACAGAACTTTAACACATTTTTTTTCTCTCCATAGCTATTTTGTAAAAAAACACAAATCACAACCAATCCCTGAAAATGACATAGCATTCCCCAAAGTTCTCTCTGCACGGGTATATGTCCCAACACTGCTGTTGACATTGACATTAATTTTTCTCTTTCCAAAAGCGTCTGTGCTGAAATCAGTTTTATTTTCCCTAAAACTACAAATTATATAAAAAAACTTTTTGGGTTCACCACTCCCCCTGGTTTATCAGTTTCAAGCATAACTATCAAATTTCAAATCCAGCCCTTTTTTGCCTAATACACAGTCACACGGAACAGTTTGGGGGGTTCTTACAAATTTTGCAGCGATGCCTACTCTGAATAGAAGGACATTTTCAAGCTATGTTTTTTGTTATTTTGGGTTGCTTCCCCAGCCAAAGACAAAGCAAACGAGACTGCAGAGGCCCCCCAAATTTGGAAACGCAGGTCTTTTTCGCATAATTACGGTGATTACTAAATCATTAGAAACAACAAGGACGGGTGATCGGCAAAGATAATCCTGGGGGCCGTGAGGTTTCGGGCATTTGTCTTGGGGAGGGGGAGGGGGGCTGCTTGATAAACAGGTGTGGTGGTGACCAATACAACTGTGTTTCTCAAAAATTTGTGCAAGTGGCAATTTTTGATTTCGATCTTGACTGATATCATAGCGGAACGAAAGGGTGTATGTTAAATTTACCTATCGCATTCGAAAAAGCATAAAATTGATAACCCAAATAAAATCTTGCTAACTAAATTTTGCCTGTTTGATAATCCCTATTTGAAGAATAAATTTTAAATGAGAAGCTTTAAAAAAGGGTGTATGTCAGAAATAGGCAATTTTTTTGCTGTATTGCCGAAAATCGGTAAACTGCAGTACAATCTTCCTCGCACGGTATACCAGTGTGAAATAAAGTCGGTACACTTTTTTCTTTCCATAACACGAGAGGAACAACCAAGGTAAAGGGGAAATTGATAGTTTATAGGTCTAAAACCCAGCCAACCGCCAGGGGGGGGCTTCTCAAGACAACCCATGATCCCATGAAAAAAAAACAAAAAACTTTATCGAATGTCTGTAATCTTTTCCTTTATGGACCACTTTTCCAGGAATATAAAATTGGGAAGCGCTGGAGTGTTAGGGAAATGAACTTAGTTAGTTCACTTTTAAAATTTAGCAGTAAACCCAAGCGATTTTTCAGGTTTGCTACTGGAGTCATGATAATACAACTACGTCATGAAACAAAATGGAAATGGAATTTTTCTTTTCAAACAATGTCTTTACTGGGCTTTGAATGACTCAACGATGCTCTCTTCCTCAGTTGATCTATCTGGGGGGCCGATACCCCAGAAAAAATGCGGTAAAACCCAAATACTTGTAATTTTTCACACTGAACCCAGTTCTGAAATAGGTAATAAAATAAATTATAATGATCTACTTGCTTTTTTGCTTTAGAAAAGGTTCTGTAACTGATGGATGGAATTCTTTACTATTGCTAGCCATATAATATCAGATCACGTGGCCAGGGGTTAAACAGTGTTTTTTTAAATGTTTTGGATCAAAAACAACATGCTAAAGTGTTTTAAATGGTTCTTGATTTTTTCCAAAAATTCTTGTTTGGCTTGATTTAGTGAATACCCTTTTTTTCCCCCAATTTCTAAAATTTTGAAACCTTATTCACCCCAGGGGAAATAACGGTTGTAATTAAAACCCTTCACCTAGTTCTTCCCATCATTTGACTTGGTATCACTTGACAATTACCTTTCACACCAATCAGTGAGAAAATTGGGTTTTTTGATTTTGGCGGGGGGCAAAAGTGCAGAAAATCATTTCTGTTTACAGTGATCCTGTTAAATCCTGGCATCTGGGGTTTTTCCCTAATAGGAGCCTATATGAAATTAAAAAAAATCCGAATTAGAGCATTTTTGTCTTATGGCGAGGTAATTAAAAACGACTGTGCACACAGTCTTCCCATTGGGATAACAAGGCCTCCAAGTACCCAATTAGCCCTGCGATGTTTTGCACAGGAAAGAAAACAATAACAACAAAAAAGGTTGCATGTGAAATGAAAGTGCAGATTTGGGTTTTCTGAAAACAAACTCACCAAATTAAAGTGCAATTTTCTAGGGATCATGTCTGTTTTCGGGTTGTAGGAAAGAGGCGGAGAAAACTTTAGGGGAAACAACTCTCCAGGGGTGCTTCATTCCTCCAAGTGCCGTCCTACTTTGGGGGATTCAGAGTGGGAGTAGAACTTGGCGGAAGCAACATCTTCAGGATGAGTCATGCACTGGAAAGTGCCTACATCTATTTTGGGAATCTAAAGTGTACATTCATTTCAAAAAAAAAAAATAAAAAAATTGTTTTTGACAAAAAATCCAAATGAATGTTTACAGTTTTTAGAAAATTTAGTTCATTTTGGAGGGCCCACTCCCCCGGGGGGTCCGGGGGTTTGTCTTTTGTACAAATATTTTCCCCCCCCGGGCTTCTGTGAGTAACACCCCTTTTCCTTTCACTCCGGTAACTCTGTCTCCCCCTTTTGCGTACTGTTGTCTGCTGTCCTTTCTGTCTCCCATATCTTTTATCTCTTTTTTTCCAAAACCCCTTTTCCCCACAAATTTCTGCACGCAACGAAGTCGGATGAACTGACATATTTTCGAGTACATGTTAGTACCCAACGGGGTAAAACAAGTTCACACACTACCAGATTTTTGCTGAAGAAGAATTGGGTGGATAGCCACCCCCTTTGGGGCCCCTAGAATGAAACTTTTAAATAATAAATAAACTTTACTGGCGTTTTTACCGCAACGTTTTTTAAAATAGTGAATTTTATATCATTTTAAACAATTTAAAATACCTGTAAAATTGAGCCTATCTTCTGAAATTTGTGCTTGGGGGCCAATTTGTTTTGTTTTATAGCAAAAAAATTTTAAATGACTCGCCAACCCCTTTGTCCAACTTTTCCAAGTCATACCTTTAAAAACGCATGAACACCACAAAAAAATACAAATGTTTTTGACCTCTAGTTGGGGGCCATGTGTGAGTGAGCAAAAACTTGTCTATGGACTTTTGTTGCTGTGAAACCACTCCTAAATAAAAGGTCATCTTGGGGTTTTGGGTTTTTTTTATGGAGTCTTTGAAGACCTGGTGGGGAAACATATCACACTTTTTTTAGAATTGACTTTTGTTAAAATATCACCTAATGTGGTTATTTTGACTCTTGGCAGTTTTTTCTTTTTCGTTTAGAAAAACAAAGTGCAGAAACTATTACTTGCAAAACAGAGTGACCGAGGGTGGAACATGAAGCAACATTTTTGAAATAAAGGGGGTTGGCTGCCGCCAAGGACATAGACAAACAAAGGGCAGGGAAAAACACAATGCATTTCGACCTCTTTGTCTTCTTCGGCAAAAAAAATAACTTTAGAACAGTGTCCTAAACGTTGTTTGTTTTTTCCTGAAGAAGACCCCGGGTCGAAATGCATTGTGTCTTTTCCCGTGCTTTGTTTATGTCCTGGCGATAACTAACACCCCACCCCCCCCCGAGCCTGAAAGTCTTTTTTTTTGAATTGTCAGTTAGGTTTTGGGCCCGCTCAAGCTTGGTAGTCATTTGATTTGGCGTGTTCGTGAGCTTGCCCATATGATTAACACAAACCCCGTTTGAGCTTTCCAATTTTGGTTTGGGAGATTCCCTGTAAGCTTGTCAATTTTGGTTTTAAAAAATTCCCCCGTTTGAGCTTGTGTCTTTCCTGTGCTTTGTTTATGTCCTTGGCGGGAACTACCCCCCCCCCCCCCCCACCCCCCCCTATTTCAAATATTACTTGCACTTTCCAGATGTTTAGGGGGCAAAATCCATGTGGAGCCCGTCTACTCCCGGCAATATCATAGTTTGAGCCGTCAGAGTCTCTTTTTTGAAATTTTTCAGTTAGGTTTGGCCTGTCTCAAACTTGAGTAGTCAGTTTGATTTGGGGGTGACTCAGCGGCTTTCCCCTTGGTTAACAAAGTCCCTCGTTTGAGCTTTCCAATTTGGTTTGGGAGGATTCCCTGCGAGCTTGTCAAATTTTGGGTTAAAAAAGTCCCTGTTTTAGCTTGTGTCTTTTCCTGTGCTTTGTTTATGTCCTTTGGGGGTAACTCCCCCCCCCCCCCCCCCCCCTCCCCTTTAAAAATTACTTTCACTTTCAGATGTTTGGGGGCAAAATCTCATTTTGAGCCTGTCTATGTCTCCGGGAATATCATAAATTTTGAGCCTTCAAAGTCTCTTGTTTTTAATTTCATTGGTTTGGCACGTTCAAGTTTGGTGTCCTTTTTATTTGGGAGTGACTCAGTGACTTGCCCCGAATTATGGGTTAACAAAATCCCTCATTTGAGCTTGTAATTTGGTTGGGGGTATCTCAAGCTGAGCTTTCAATTTGATTTGGCAAAGTATGTCTCTTTGTTTTTTTTTAGCCTGTTATTTGGTTTTGCAATGTCCCTAGTTTGGGGTTTCTGTTTTTGTTTGTTATTAGTTTAAGAGGGGATTATATGCAAGCCATTTTTTCATCGAATTTTTCTTTTCTCATTTCTAGTAGGTGACAATCGTCGCATTCTTAATGTATTTTAGTTGTCTGAGAAACCCAGAAAACCCATGGTTTGCTTACCTTGCAAATTCTGTACACGAAAATGTTTTTGCATGCATTTGAATGGAAAGGCACTCACTGATCTTCGAATTTTTCATCCTGCCAAAGTACAAACCAGCGTTAAATGACATGTCTGTCTGTCGCAATGTACCCCATTTTGCATTTTACATGTTTTCTAAATTCACTCCCAAAGGGTTGAAAGTGTGACAATTCCATAAATAAGGAAGCCGGGGACTTTTTGTCTGTTGCAAATCAATAAATCACTGTGTGGCTACGCGCATTTTTTTTTAAATATAGAAATTTTTCACTATGATTCGTTTTAATTCTAAATTTTAAAACCCTCTTATTTTTAAGTTCGGAAATTTTCGTTGTGTTTTGAAAAAACTTTTGGGGGTGTTGATTTGTTTGTCCAAAAACTCTTTCCCCCAAATTTGACATGAGATGGTAGTTTTGGTGCACCAATCATCCATTTTAAAAGATTTTTGTCCCTTGTTGTTTTCAATAAACTTTCTATAAAATTGTTGCTTTCACAAAAGCTTTGCTGTGAATGACTTTTTTTTCCCCCCATGTATGTTTTAAATTTTTGGGGTTTTTGGATCCCCCTAAAATCTAGCGGACGACCTGAATTCATACTTCAATGAACTCATTAAAAAAATTTTTAAAAGAAAACCCATCATCCTTTAGAAGATTTTTATGAAAGGACATTTTTTTTCAGCCCCGTCCGGAAAAAGCATTTTTTGTTACTTTTTTAAATTTTTTCACTGAAAAATATGGGCTCCATTACAAAATCTTCTGGAAAGGATATTTTGTCCCGCGAAAAAAACATGAAATGCATCAAAAACATCTTTCCAAAACAATTAACTTTCCTTTTAAAAAACATTCTCAGGCCCAAAATTTGCACCGAAAGTATAGTTGGGACCCAAAAAACAAAAAATAACCCCTTTTTTTCCCTGAATATTTTTTTTTTTTTAAGACTTCTCCTTAAAAAAAATTTAGTGAAAGTAAGTAATTTGGGTTGTTGCTAATGGCAATGGGGCCATCTTGGACAAAACAATGGTTTTTAGGGGGCCCGGGGTTTTTTCACAAAGAAGAGTTTAAAATTTCCATGATTTTTTTTTTTTTGGGTTTTTCGCCGACTGTTCTAAAAATTCGAAAAGGGTTTATTCTAATAGAATCACGTCATTTTATGGGCAAGGAAAACATTCATATTTCTGGGAAAAAACATTATGAGGGGTGATTGCAAAGGAATAACCCAAAAAATCTTTTAGTATAATCTCTTTGAATATTTTAGGTAAAGGGGGTTACCAATTGGTGCAAAATTTTATGTCATTCTTTTTGAATACTTTTGTCATACAGAAGAGATTATTCAAATATGAATGACATCAACCCTTATACAAGGGAAAAAAATATTTTCTGTTAAAAAAAAAACATGTATGTAGGTCTTGCAAGGAAAAACTCAAAAATTTTTAAAATAATCTCTTCTGCTATTTGTGGGGGAAAGGTGTTACCCTTATTTTTGTCAAATTTCACGCCATTCTTTGAATACTTTTGTCAAAATTTCCCCCCCCAACGGACGAAAAAAAGAAATGAGAAGTCTTTTTCATTTTTCTCTTCTGTATGTGAAATGTGTGCTTTTTAAACCACTGCACTTGCAACATTTTAACATCCCCCTGGAAATACTCTGGGCCCCCTCAGCTTGTGACGCTTCCCTTTCCCTTTTGTTTTCAGTGTTTCTTTCTCTGCGTTTGTTGTGTTGTACGCTTTTTCCCGCCGGCATTTTAACACGCGAACATTTTCCCCTAGTCCCCCCAAACCTTTTTTTTTTTGCCCCCAAAATTAAGCCTTCGCACCCTAAAAAACGAGGGTTGCATGTCCCCTGTTGAATTTCCCCCCCGTATCAGGGAGCCGTTCGCTCTGCTCGGAAACGAAAAAAAATCTCCTTTGGACAGCGCCCCGATTCTGTCTTTGGGTCTGTGTAATTCTAGTTGCAAAGTTTTAATAGGCTGTCTTTCTATCTTATCATGAACAACATGTGTTATTGTTGGGGGGGCCTTCTTTCCCTTCTTGTTAAAGACCCAAATGAAAAAAATAACGGTCTTTGTAATCAAATTTCAGAGTAATTCAAAAAAGAGTCTTTCATTTTTAATTTGAAAAACCCAAAAAAAAAATTTTTAGTGTGGTAATTTACTAAGTCAAAACAAGCACAAGTAGCAAGAAAGAAAAAAAGTTGTTTTTATTTAATTCGGGATTAAAAAAACGGCACGCAGGAAAAAAAAAATATAGAAACATGACAAGACAGAAGATTTTCCTTTAAAAAATTCCAAACTAACCCGAACCCCGATGTGTATACAGGGTAGGGGGTTTTTTCCTCGTTTCCCAATTTTCGAGGTTGCTTTTATTCTCAAAGGGAAAATTTTGGGGGTTTTGAGATTTTTTTCTTTTAATATAATGAGGGCATCAAAAGTTTTTGGGGGTTTTTTTTTTTTTGTTTTTTTTAAATTAAAGTGGGTATTTTTGCCAAAAAATTTCCTCGCTTCAGGAGAATATTGCCCCGGACCGTAGCCCCTTAAAATATGTTTTTGGGTTTTTGGTTTTTTTTTTTTTGGGGGGAGGGGGGAGGGGGGTGGGGTGGAGGAGGTGTGTGTGTGGTGTGTAAATTCCCCCCGCCTGGTAATGGTTGGGTTAGTATTAAAAAACCCATTTTTACTTTTTGACTTCTTGCTTTGATTTCACACTTTTACTTGTATGGGGTGTTATGCGTGTGGTTTTTTTAATTGTGTTTGAAATTTTTTTTAATAGCAAGGAGGTGGGTGGGAGTATTTTTGTTTTTGTGTTGTTTTAAACAAATGTTTGTGGTTTTTTTTGCTAGTTATGAATTGAGATGTTGCTTTCAATCTGGTTCACTTTTTTCAGTATGTTTGAAATCAAATAAGCACGTCTTTTTTTAAAGACTTTTATTTACACTGATGAAATTCGTTACATTTTCCTTTTCTTAGTATAAAAAAGTAATTTCAGTAAATGCATGATTCTTGCAGAGTTGTTCTTTTCATTGGTTAATATAAAATCATCTTGGGACAGTGCTGCAAAATATTGTGCACAAACTAGAGAGGGCTCCAGGCTTCATAAAATCATCCACAAAAAAATAATTGACACACACCAGGAGCCCAGTACTTTCAGCGGATGCAAAGCAGGGGAACACCAACTCCATGATTAGGAATGACTCGGCTGAGGGTTTGAACCCTGACCTCAGGTGGTGGATGCCAGCTGCCACCACCTTTTGCATTTCATTAATTGAAGTTGGAACCCTTGAAAAATATTTTTTTCCCTTTGAAACTCTGGGAAAGTGAAAAGCTCTCAACTGCAAGAAGCAACAAAAAACATCAATGAAATGCAAAAAAAAACAGGAAAAAAAAACCTGCTGGACTTGAAAAAGTTTGTTTCAAAAAAAAAAAAATCAAACTGTTTCTTCTCAAAGCGGGAGGAACAGCTGTCGAATTTCTGAAAACATACAAAAAGAATTTAGATCAAAATTGAAAAAAAAAAACAAAAAACACAAAAGAAAATTAAAAAATGTTTTTTTCTGCAAAGACGGAGGGAACAGCTGTCGTCATTTTTCAAAACACATAACATGAATTTAGACAAAATTTAAAAAAAAAAAAAACCATACAAACAAAAAAAAAAAATTCAAAATGTTTTTTTTCTGCAAGAAAAGCGGAACAGGGTGTTTGCATTTCTGAAAACTATAACATGAATTTTGATAAAATTAAAAAAAAACAAACAAACAAACAAACAAAAAATAACTGAAAAAAGCTGGCAGTACACACCCAAAACCCTTTACAGGTTTTTGGAGAACTTCCCGTCCAGACATAAATATTCCAGCATAAAATTAGCATATTACTCCACAATGCTGTATTGGGTTTTTCATAAAAAAAGTTGAAAAAATTAAATTTTTCAAAATTCTTAGCTTTCAAAACCGCTTTAGTATTACAGAGAACTGAGGTTTTTATTATATGAAAGAAATTTACCCCAGTACTTTTTCTTTTTTGTGGGGACCCATAAAGGGTACAGATCTCGGCAAAAAATACTCCCCATTTCAGGTAAACAAATATGGGGTTTGTTTGGTGTGTGTGTGGGGGGGGGGGCATTCAGAACCCGGCTGTTTTGAATCCAGTGATGGTGGTGTGTGTGTGTGTTGTGTGTTTTGGGTGTGTGTGTGTGTGGGGTTGTGTGTGTGTGTTGGGGGTGCGGTGTGTGCGTGTGTGAGAATACGAGATGTAGTTTCACACCGTGTATGCTTTTGAATATGGAAAGTTGTCAAGGAGAGACTCACTGCAAAAATCAAAGATTTGGCATTTAGTTGGGTCTACCCCACAAAATGCAGTGAATACGGGGTTTGTTGCTGCCAAAATTATTACGGCTGTTTAGCCGCTTGGGGGATGCCATTTAGGGGAATACGGTGATCCCTGTATTTTTATTGTTGGCATTCTTGTAGAAGGCAATCGCGAATGATGGATAAATAACGAATACGTAGGATTGTTGGTAAAAATTTTATATAAATAACTTTTCCTTTCGTGTACCCAAAAGTCTCTAAACAGTTTTTCCAAGGGTTTTTGTGTAAAGTGCTATCTCTCTAAAAGCTCGTCCCCAGCCTTTCGATAGTTAGGGTAGTTATATTCCGTTTTTTAATTGGCACATTCACCAAAGGTCAGGAAAAAAACCACCAAACAAAAACATGGGAACGATAGTAGATCCTTCGTACCAAATCACACAGAGAGGCCAATCAAAAACCGTAACATGTGCTTAAAAAGATTTTTTTATGTAAACCCCGATGGTTTTCAAACCAAAAGCCTGAAATCGTCCATTTAACGGGAAAGTAAAAAAATAAGGGCTGCGCATGAGACAAAACGGTTATTGCATCACACATTTTTATGCCGTAAAAAAAGGGCCCCGGATTAAAGGTTTTGGCCTTTTCCAAGGGGGTTTAAAATTCACCAATAAAGGGTTTTTTTTTTTTTTTTTTTTTTTTTTTTTTTTTTTTTTTTTTTTTTTTTTTTTTTTTTTTTTTTTAAAAAAAAAAAAAAAAAAAAAAAAAAAAAAAAAAAAAAAAAAAAAAAAAAAAAAAGTGGAGGCATGGGAAAAAAAAATTTTTTTTTTAAATTTTTTTTTTTTAAAAAATTGTTTAAAACCCAAATTTTTCTTTACAATTTTAAACCCCGTTTTTTTTTAGTTTTTTTTTTTTCCTTTTTTCCGGGTTCATGTAAGTTTGCCCAAAAAAAATTTCCCACCAAAAATAGAAAAAGTTTTTTTTTAAACCAAATTTTTTTTTTTTTTGGAAAAAAAGTCCATTAACAGGGACGTAAAAAATATGAACGTGGCTGCGCATGAGACAAAACGTGTTATTGCATCACACATTTTTATGCCGTAAAAGCCAGGATTATGTTTTGCTACCAGTAAAATTCACCAATAGATGTGAGCATGGAAAATCATGTTGTAACATGCTACATTACTTTCAAAGTTTCCCGATGTAAGTGCAATTCACCAATAGATGTGAGCATGGAAAATCATGTTGTAACATGCTACATTACTTTCTAGTTTCCCGATGCAATATAACTTTATCGCGGGGTCAAGGCATACCTATGCCAGACTTAAAAATGAAATGAAAGTTGTTGACCTCTTGTGCCTGCTTTGCACATTAGATCCTGACATATCAAAATCTCCCCTGGAGCTGTCCCCCTGTCCAGTGATTTGGGTCAGGTTGTCCGTCTTTCTAAAAGCCTTGCCGCGTAGGCCTTCCCCACACCGAAGAACGTTCACTGTTTGGGGTGGAACGTGGCATTTCAACCCGCAATATGTTTGATATGATCCAATGGTGGTTAGGTTCTATGTGCACAAACACAGATTTCACAGGGTTTTGGGCTTCTGTTGTAAATTTTTTTGTTTGCTTGTTTAAGGGAGATATACGCCAAT
>CM031601.1:100305349-100312414 GCA_018398815.1 Conus ventricosus
TAAAGTTGGTGCATGCAATTAAAATCTAATTCCTTGACAGGTGATGACTATAAAAAGTTAGATATTCTTCCATTCAAAGACAGGCTCTTCTTCAATAAATGCTTATGCATGTATAAAGTAGTTAAGGGAATAGCTCCAAAGAAAATTATCCGAAACTTTGAAAATAATGAAAATAGACATGTTCACAAACTTTCGTTTCCTAGACCCCGTAACAATCTTTACAAATCTAGCTTCATATATTCTGGAGGAACGGCATGGAACAATTTATCTTCTACTTTAAAAACTGTCCTTCTAAACCACTGTTTAAAAAAGCACTGAAAAAATATTTGATGGACAAATTATAAAGTAATTTATGATTATCTATTTTGCTGCAGATCCCCCCCTCTCTCTCTCTCTCTGTCTCTCTCTCTCTCTCTCTCTCTCTCTCTCTCTCTCTCTCTCTCTCTCTCTCTGCCTCTCTCTCTGTCTCTCTCTCTCTCTCTTTCTCTCTGTCTCTCTGTCTGTCTGTTGGATTCTTTGTCAATGCTGTTTGTCTCTCTGCTATCTGTCAGCCCCTCTCTCTCTTCTCTCTCTCTCTCTCTCTCTCTCTCTCTCTCTCTCTCTCTCTCTCTCTCTGTCTCTCTCTCTCTCTCTCTCTGTCTCTCTTTCTCTCTGACTGTCTGTCTGTCTATTGGATTCTTTGTCAATGCTATCTGTCTCTCTGCTATCTGTCAGCCCCCCCCCTCTCTCTCTCTCTCTCTCTCTCTCTCTCTCTCTCTCTCTCTCTCTCAAATGTCTTTATTGCCATGTTTGACATGTTGTACATTGTCCGTCACAATATTGATTAATGGTTGTTAATTGTTTCATTGTTTTCTTTACATTGTATATTTCTGATTTATACGTATGTATTGCTTCGAGTTTCTGGTTTTTCACTATTGTGATTGATATTTATGCTTTTTTGTGAGGGCTGGATGAAAAAAAAGCTGCAAAGCTTATTCTTTTAACCCTCAATAAAGATAATTTTGACTTGACTTGACTTGACACACACACACACACACACACACACACACACACACACACAACACACACACACACACACACACACACACACACACACACACACACACACACACACACATACACGTGTATGTGCATGCGCATATACACACATACACGCACGCCTGCACACACACACACACACACACACACACACACACACACACACACACCACACACACACACACACACACACACACACACACACACAAATGCGTGCGCGCACGTATGTATGAGAGAGAGAGAAGAAGAAGAAGAAGAAGAAGAAGAAGAGAAGGAGGAGGAGGAGGAGGAGGAGGAGGAGGAGGAGGAGAAGAAGAAATGACGGAGAACATTAAAAGTTATCAACTTTGGTCCTACATTTCATGCCCCCCTGTAGAACAAAGAGCGATAAGAAGTGGAAACGAGCGAAACGTAGAGAACATCAGCAGTGTGTCGCCACGTCTGCCTTCCAGTTTTCTTTCTCCCCGCCCCCCCCCCCCCCCCCCCCCCCCCCCCCCCCCGCCATCTTTTCTCTACAGATGACATTGCAGTCGTGTCATAGAACTGAAAGAAAGTAAAGCAAGAAAAAAACCCATCCAGGATGTATAAGAATGAGACTGCCGTAGGATCTTCAAGAGCCACAGCGCGTGACGTGGAGTACTTTTATCTCGTGGTCTTGGCAGGGCATCAGTTGGATTTCCCCATTGCAGAATTCGACCATCAACTATACATGTAACGCTATTGATTTTAGTGCTTAGTGACATTTTATTTCATCTGACTTCCTGCTGGAGCAAAAAGTTTCTCTCTGTCTGTCTGTCTGTCTCTGTCTCTGTCTCTGTCTCTCTCTCTCTCTCTCTCTCTCTCTCTCTCTCTCTCTCTCTCTCTCTCTCTCTCTCTCTCCTGTTTGTTCACCTGACTGTTTATGCGATTTTTTTTTCCAATTATATTTAAAATGTTTCTTGTTTATGTTTTGGTAAACTGTAAGGGAAACAAGAACAGGGCTGGCTCTCACGTCCAGTTCGGACCAGTGTCATTAGTTTTACAGATTTTATCCTCCAAATCAGTTAACATGCAATGAATTCGATGTATAGCCGTCAGTAGCTATGCACTGTTGTCGATTTTGCAAGGCAGAGCACCTTCAACCAGCGACAGCCGTGAGAAGGTTATGTGTGGTCAACTGGGTAGTAGTAGTAGTGGTAGTAGTAGTAGTAGTAGTAGTAGTAGTAGTAGTAGTAGTAGTAGTAGTAGTAGTAGTAGTAGTAGTAGTAGTTGAAGTGGTCTTCATCGTGGTCGTCGTGTTAATGGTCGTGGTTGTCTTCGGGATCATCGTCGTCTTTGTCATCGTCGTCGTCGTAGTAGTAGTAGTAGTAGTAGTAGTAGTAGAACTAGTAATAGCAGCAGCAGCAGTAGCAGTAGTAGTAGTAGTAGTAGTAGTAGTAGTAGTAGTAGTAGTAGTTTGTAGTAGTAAGTAGTAATAGTAGTAAGTAGTAGTAGCAGTAGTAGTAGTAGCAGTAGTAATGGTGGTAGTAGTAGTAGTAGCAGTAGCAGTAGTAGAAGCAGTAGTAGTAACAGTAGTAGCGATGATGGTGGTTGTGGTGGTAGTAGTGGTGGTGGGAATAGCTATAGAAGTAATAGTAGTGGTAGTGGTAATAATAATGATAATAATGAGGAGGAGGAGGAGGAGGAGGAGAGGAGGAGGAGGAGGAGGAGGAGGAGGAGGAGGACTGTCAGCTTGAATAATAAATCCCAATGTTTGACGCTTAAAGCCCAACGTCATTTTTCTCTCTTCAGATCCTTTTCCTTTTCTTCTTTTTACTGGTCAGGAGATGACGTAAGAAGTGATCTCCCTTACTGTCGATCCCGCTGAAAACAAGAGTGTCTTTGTGCAGCGCTCATGTCCATGTCAGCTATCAATGCTGAATCTGCATGCAACACGATCTGCATGTACATCGTTATCCAATGTGCATGTCAGCTATCAATGCTGAATCTGCATGCAACACGATCTGCATGTACATCGTTATCCCATGTCCATGTCAGCTATCAATGCTGAATCTGCATGCAACACGATCTGCATGCACATCGTTATCCCATGTCCATGTCAGCTATCAATGCTGAATCTGCATGCAACACGATCTGCATGCACATCGTTATCCCATGTCCATGTCAGCTATCAATGCTGAATCTGCATGCAACACGATCTGCATGTACATCGTTATCCCATGTCCATGTCAGCTATCAATGCTGAATCTGCATGCAACACGATCTGCATGTACATCGTTATCCCATGTCCATGTCAGCTATCAATGCTGAATCTGCATGCAACACGATCTGCATGCACATCGTTATCTCTGCTTCATGCCAGGACAGGCGATGGCTGGCTATAGATAGAAGAGTTAGGACTGGTTGGCTCTTGTTGCAGAGTTTGTCGTGAAGTTCAAGCTCTTGCTTGTCGCTGTTATCTGACCTAGATGTATTATGTAAATGTAGCCAGATATAGCCCGTCGTTTTTTTTATTGGCATTCTTTGGTGTGAAGGTGTTTTTCAAGAAAGAAAAAATCCACGGGAGGAGAAAACGGCAAGTGTGATCGTGCAACGACAGATTTCATAGGAACTAGATTTTAACGGCAAAATCATATGAACTATAAAAAAATTACATGCAGTTCCCCAGCTAATTAGCACTAACCATAATTGAGGATCTATCGAATGACATGCACTTTGATCCTGAAGGATTGCAAATTATTCGCGTGTGATATCTGCCGTTTGAACACATTTGGAATAATAGTCTGTGCACGCGATTTGTTTTATCTCTTTCATTTTTTTTTCATTTTGCGTTTGATCCGCACTTTCGTAATATAGGCCACAGAAAGAAGACATGTAAGATGTGGTAATGAGCCATGGGAAAAATGCCTTGTTACCAGCGGCAGAACTTTTCCCTTTGAAGTTTCTGGCTTATTCTTTTAATGTGACATGTAGACGGGCAGTTAAACAGAAATGCGATGTGATGAAACTGTACAGAGATACCTTTGTTACTAATTACACAGTTACAAAGTTTTAACCAGGTGAAATGCCATTTGAACGAAAAACGTTTTACTATCCAAACGTTTACCCTCTCTCTCTCTCTCTCTCTCTCTCTCTCTCTCTCTCTCTCTCTCTCTCTCTCTCTCTCTCTCTCTCTCTCCCTCTCTCTCTCTCTCTCTCACGCAAGCATGCACGCACGCACACACACACACACACACACACACACAGAGAACACACACACACACACACACACACACACACACACACAACACACACACACACACACACACACACACACACACATACACACAGGCATACACACGCATGCTCGTTCGCACTCGCGCGCACACACACACAACACACACCACACACACAACACACACCACACACACACACACACACACACACACACACACATTCACACGCACACACACACACAACACACACACACACACACACACACACACACACACACACACACACTGACTGAAACCAATTTATTGTCAGATTCACTCATGGTTGTACTCTCTCTCTCTCTCTCTCTCTCTCTCTCTCATCTCTCTCTCTCTCTCTCTCTCTCTCTCTCTCTCTCTTCTCTCTCTCCCTCACACACACCACACACACACACACACACACACGCACGCACGCACGCACGCACGACACGCACGCACGCACACACACACACACACACACACACACACACACACACACACCACACACACACACACTCACAAAACTTAATGCCATACGTATTTATTTGCAGTTTACACAAAGGGAGGATGAGACATTCTCCTGCATAATTGTACACAGGGTTCTTGTTATCTATTTATCGATTTATGTATCTTTATATAATTATCTATTTGCGTATCTATAATGCATTCCTTCGTTTATTTACTGATTTATCTTTCATCTTTTTGGCTTGTATTTAACTTATCTTTTCATCTCTTCATTCATTTACTAGCTTATTATTTACCTGTTTGTTTGTTTCCCTTTTTCTTTCTTGGCTGCTGCTGTCTCATCGTCCTGGCACCACTCCCACGCGCTCTGTCTCATCGTCCTGGCACCACTCCCACGCGCTCTGTCTCATCGTCCTGGCACCACCCCCACGCGCTCTGTCTCATCGTCCTGGCACCACTCCTACGCGCTCAGTCTCATCGTCCTGGCACCACCCCACGCGCTCTGTCTCATCGTGCTGGCACCACTCCCACGCGCTCAGTCTCATCGTCCTGGCACCACTCCCACGCGCTCTGTCTCATCGTCCTGGCACCACTCCCACGCGCTCAGTCTCATCGTCTGGCACCACTCCCACGCGCTCTGTCTCATCGTCCTGGCACCACTCCCACGCGCTCTGTCTCATCGTCCTGGCACCACCCCACGCGCTCTGTCCTCATCGTCCTGGCACCACCCCCACGCGCTCTGGTCTCATCGTCCTGGCACCACTCCCACGCGCTCTGTCTCATCGTGCTGGCACCACTCCCACGCGCTCTGTCTCATCGTGCTGGCACCACCCCCACGCGCTCAGTCTCATCGTCCTGGCACCACTGCCACGCGCTCTGTCTCATCGTGCTGGCACCATCCCACGCGCTCAGTCTCATCGTCCTGGCACCACTGCCACGCGCTCTGTCTCATCGTGCTGGCACCACTCCCACGCGCTCAGTCTCATCGTGCTGGCACCACTGCCACGCGCTCAGTCTCATCGTGCTGGCACCACTCCCACGCCCTCAGTCTCATCGTCCTGGCACCACCCCCACGCGCTCTGTCTCATCGTCCTGGCACCACCCCCCGCGCTCTGTCTCATCGTGCTGGCACCACTCCCACGCGCTCTGTCTCATCGTCTGGCACCACCCCCACGCGCTCTGTCTCATCGTGCTGGCACCACTCCCACGCGCTCTGTCTCATCGTGCTGCACCACCCCCACGCGCTCTGTCTCATTGTGCTGGCACCACCCCATGCGCTCTGTCTCATACGTGCTGGCACCACCCCCACGCGCTCTGTCTCATCGTGCTGGCACCACTCCCACGCGCTCTGTCTCATCGTGCTGGCACCACCCCACGCGCTCTGTCTCATCGTCTGGCACCACTCCCACGCGCTCAGTCTCATCGTCTTGGCACCACTCCCACGCGCTCTGTCTCATCGTGCTGGCACCACTCCCACGCGCGCTCAGCCCAGCTCCACGTCCACAGCCACACCCAGCTTGTCCCGCCGAGTTCCAACACCTGCAATTCACAAGGAGCAGCCACTATAAAGTCGTCACGAGGCAATCACCAGAGTAGACATCAACGGTGCTCAGTGTCGCCTGTTCTGTTTTAGCACTGGCAGGGACACCACCACTAAGCATCCTGAAACCAACAATACGTTCACCACTAAGCATCCTGAAACCAACAATACGTTCACCACTAAGCATCCTGAAACAACAATACGTTCACCACTAAGCATCCTGAAACCAACAATACGTTCACCACTAAGCATCCTGAAACCAACGATACGTCACCACTAAGCATCCTGAAACCAACATACGTTCACCACTAAGCATCCTGAATCCAACAATACGTTCACCACTAAGCATCCTGAATCCAACAATACGTTCACATAAGCATCCTGAATCCAACAATCGTTCTTAGTCGCAGCGTCAGCGTAAGTCAGCGCCCGTACGGACGGCGCCACCACGTCCGTCCAGCGACACTCCCCACGAATATTGCGATACCAATGACCTCAACGCAAAGTCACACAGAGCATAGGCACGAAGGACTGATTGAAACACAAGAAGAGTAGAGTATGCTGAGCCATAGAATTTGAGACAGTGTCTAACGCTGATCAATAATGATCAGGATGATGAACGTGATGCAGTGGAGTGTTAAATTAACCTAATCAGTGTTTAAATGAGATGACTGTTCCGTACACTCACTTAATAATATTGTATCCAGCGTACCCAGGGAGGTGTGCTGTAGACATCCTTAATCCTAGTCTGGAAATGTGGATATCACTCAGAAATGTACCCATGAAGTCGATGGAACTCGACCGTTCTGTTCC
>CM031601.1:100320540-100330540 GCA_018398815.1 Conus ventricosus
GATCTTTTAATTTGAAACTATAGTAAAATGGACCCTCGGAGTAGGACGTGGCCAGTGGTCAAGAAATCCCATAAATAACTTGCTCTGGTGAGAATCAAACCCACGACCCCCAGCCGCCAAGCCTGTCGCAGCTCCACGCCAGCTCGCGTACACACAATTCTTGTTTGCAGCACAGCTTAGTTATCACGTCTTTGTGTGTAGCAGTGATGTGTAGACAGCTAGAATCCACTGAAGACTCAATGCAATGCAATCCAGAGAATGCGTTATGATGAACAAGAGAAACTAACAAAAAAAAACAACAACCGAAACAGGACACAAGGATCCCTTTTTGATATCGAATCCATAGAGACAACAATAATCTTTTCCGCATCGAACTTGACTGTACAAAGAAGGAGCTCAGTATGATAATCACTTGTTTCAGCTTTCTCTCCCATTTTCTTGACTGTCCTTTTCCCCCTTTAAAACGTATATACATACATACATATATTTGTCAGGCTTTGCCATTCGCCGACTACCTTAACCTTCTTTGGAAGCAGTATTGAACTTGAAGCTGCGTTTGTTGGTTAGATTGCAGAACACTGACACTACGGCGTTTATGGTGGAAAGAACTACTTCCAAATCAAAATTACGACTATTTGAAGATGACAAAAAAAGCAGAAGAGCACACAAAACAAAGTGTGAAGTAACGACGATTTATTGCACGACACAAAACACAGAAATTTTCGGCAAAATGCACACACACACACACACACACACACACACACACACACACACACACACACACACACACACACATACAAGTGCGCGCGCGCGCATGAACAAACACGTACGCACTCATATACGCGCCAATAAGTGCACACATTGGGGGGGGGGGGGTAACAGTGGGGAATAAATGGGTAACTGTGACGCGCTCTGTCCAAGCCGAGCTTGCAGCTTTCCTCAGAGGGTCAAACAGCTGACGGCGCAACCAGGGAAGGCGAAGGCCACTGTGACGCGCTCTGTCCAAGCCGAGCTTGCAGCTTTCCTCAGAGGGTCAAACAGCTGACGGCGCAACCAGGAAGGCGAAGGCCACGTCTGGTTTCGCAGGTATGGGGGTTGTCTTCCCCGGTGTTGGTCTTAGTCGGTGTTGTCTCGGCGCCTTCCTGGTTGCGCCGTCAACTGTTTGACCTCTGAGGAAAGCTGCAAGCTCGGCTTGGACAGAGCGCGTCACAGTGGCCTTCGCCTTCCTGGTTGCGCCGTCAGCTGTTTGACCCTCTGAGGAAAGCTGCAAGCTCGGCTTGGACAGAGCGCGTCACAGTTACCCATTTATTCCCCACTGTTACCCCCCCCCCCCCCCTCCCAATGTGTGCACTTATTGGGGTGTATATGAGTGCGTACGTGTTTGTTCATGCGCGCGCGCGCACTTGTATGTGTGGTGTGTGTGTGTGTGTGTGTGTGTGTGTGGTTTTGCCGCGGGCAATTTTTTTTTTTTTTTTTTTGTGGGTGTGTGTGTGTGTGGGGGGGGGGGGGGGGTGAGCCTTGCAGCTCTTAACTGCGTCTGGCTAGTGGGTTTTTTTCTCGGGGTCCTCCCGTTTTCCCTTCACCCCTTGGTGCTTGGGTAGGGCAACCTACCTTGGGTCAGACTTGGGTCGGATGCTTTAGGCGGCTGACCTCCTTCTCTCTCCCCCCCCCCCCCCCTTCTCATTTAAAATGCTTTTTCGAGTTTATTGTATCTTATTTATTGTGCTTTCTCTTGTTCATTTCATTCATATGCAACACACCCACTACATACCATCACACCTCCCCTCCACTCACTCTCCTTCCCCTCCTCTTCTCTCTCTCATTCTCCACTCTTCCTCTACTTCCATTCTCTCTCTGTCTTCCCGTCTCTTTCCCCCCTCCACCCCCTTGTCATTTAAAATGCTTTTTCGAGTATATTGTATCTTATTTATTGTGCTTTCTCTTGTTCATTTCATTCATTTGCAACACACCCACTACATACCACCACACCCTCCCCCTCCACTCACTCTCTTCCCTCCTCTTCTCTCTCTCATTCTCCACTCTTTCTCTCCTTCACTCTCTCTCTGTCTCTCCCCTCTTTCCCCCACCCCCCTCTCTCTCTCTCCCTTTCTCCTTTTCCTCCTCCTCACTTTACTCTACCCTCTTTCCTCGTGCCCTATTCCTTGAACTCTACTCACCCTCTCTTCCACTGTCCCTCTGTCTACTTCACTCACCACTTTGACTTCACAAGGGAAGTATTGAGCATATTTATGTCTGTACTTTTTTTTTTTTGTCGCTGAGGAAGGCATTTTGCCGAAAATTTCTTGTCCTGTTTTGTGTCGTGCAATAAATCGTCGTTACTTCACACTTTGATTTGTGTGCTCTTCTGCTTTTTTTGTCGTGTTTCAGTAACGCCGCAGTTTGTTTCATTTGCTATTTGAAGATGTTCATAGAAAAGCTTGTGTGTGTGAATTGAAGTCTTAAAAAAGGAATTATTTATTACAGAGCTGTATCGCACGAAACCAACATTGATATTCGAGAGAATTCCGGTTGGAAGTGGTGTTGTCGGCTGGCTGTTTTGCTTTCTGGGCATTCAGAACCTGTGCTGTTTTGAATCCAGTGATGTGTGTGTGTGTGTGTGTGTGTGTGTGTGTGTGTGTGTGTGTGTGTGTGTGTGTGTGTGTGTGTGTGTGTGTGAATACGAGATGTAGTATTCACACACTGTGTATGCTTGTGAATATGATACAGTTGTCAGAGGAATAGGCTCACTGCAAATGTCAAAGATTAGACCTTTTAGTTGGCTCTATCCTCACACAGAATGCACGTGAATACGGGGTTTGTTGCTGCCAACATCTATTACGGCTGTTTAGCCAGCATTAGGTGTGCCATTTAGGAGGAATACTAGTGATCCGTGTGTTCCGTTGTTGGCATTACTTGTAGAAGGCAATAGCTGAGATGATTGGATAAATAACGAATACAGTAGGGATGTGTGAGGTAAAGATTTTATATGAGTAATCTTATCCTTTCGTGTACCCAAAAGTCTCTAAAAAGTTCTCGAAGGATTGCTTACGTAATAGTGCTATCTCTCTAATTAGCATCGTTGCAGCTCTTTCGATAGTTAGGCTAGGTTATATTCCGTTTTTAATTGGCACATTCACCAAAGGTCATGGAACTATCCAACCAACCCAAATACGAGGGGAACGGACAGATAGATCTCTTCGTATCCTATCAGCACAGAGAAGGCCAGATCAAAAAACACTGTAAGATGTGCAGTTAACATGATTTTTTATGTAAGCGCCCGATGGTTTTCAAACTCAAATCGCCTGAAATCGTCCATTAACAGGGAACGTAAAAAAATATGAACGTGGCTGCGCATGAGACAAAACGTGTTATTGCATCACACTTTTTTTATGCCATAAAAGCCAGGATTATGTTTTGCTACCAGTAAAATTCACCAATAGATGTGAGAGGGAAAAATCATGTTGTAACATGCTACATTACTTTCTAGTTTCCGATGTAAGTGCAATTCACCAATAGATGTGAGCATGGAAAATCATGTTGAAAAAAACGCGACTTTACTTTCAAGTTTCCCGATGCAATATAATTTATCGCGGGGTCAAGGCATAACTATGCCAGACTTAAAAATGAAATGAAAGTTGTTGACCTCTTGTGCCTGCTGTGCACATTAGATACTGACATATCAAAATCTCCTTGGAGCTGTCCCCTTGTAGACATGTGTGTCTCACTCGACTCGTAGCTAGTAGCAGACGACAGACCACTCAAGATATGGGTACTTGCATAGTTTCGTATTCTGCAACGCGCAGGGTTTAATAGGGCGAGCGACGAGGCGGTCCCAAAAAATTGTACCATGTGTTTTGTGGCCTGAATAATACTACAAGAAAACAACAAACACAGTGTTGATTGTGTAGTTGGTGTAACAGTACCCGCTACAGAACATGACATGGTGGCAGGGGAAAAAATAACAAGTAACTGTAAGTACTTCATTTCATTAGCATATTAGAAATGAACGATCGTGACCACGTGCCCGCATCGGTACACAGTGACGTAAGTCGGCAGACCCCCCCCCCTCAGCTACCATCTCACACAGTGGTGAGGACTGGTGCAGTCAAAAGTGTCTCGGCGGGGAAAGCCGGGTCTCTTCTAACAGTATTCGGTTTCTTCTTCTTCCTAAAAGACTGGTTCACTCAAAAACGAGTAGATCACCAGCGCCAAGCTGCCAACAGAGCGCCCCGCACTATGGCCCACAAAGACCCCCACAGCTGAACTGGGATGCCCCCAATGCCAGGGAGGCCTTCACACTTTTCCAACAAAAAATGAAAACTGTATTTACGGCCAAGAAAGTCACCGATCCGGAAAAAGCAAGTCGCGCACATTCTCCTCCAAGTAGGGAGGGAGGGGCTCCGACGGTACAATGCCCCCCCCCTCACAGAGAAGAACAGAGGCAGCCAGATACAGTGTTGAAAACAAACTCAAAGAACTGATGGTGCCGACGGAAAACTTCCGTGTGAGCCGGCTACGTCTCATGGGATTCAGACAAAACCGGGAAGAAACGCTGGACAACTTCATCACAAGAGCCAGACACCAGGCAGCACGTGCGACTTTAGCCAAGGGAAAGCAAATCAACGGCTGATTGAGCTGATCATAGCAGGCACACCAGACGCAGACTTCCGCAAGGCCCTCCTATCAAAAGAAAAGGGCTTCACGCTCCAGGAGGCCCTCCAACTTGGACGCCGTTCGAGGCGACGGCCTCTCACCTCAAGCAGCTGCAGTCCTGGAGAGCCAACAATGAATAACATTGATGCCATCACCGCTCCAGTGCCCTGCCGAAATTGTGGTGGAAAACATGCGCCTCGGAGATGCCAGCGTTTGGCACAACATGCAGTGCCTGTGGTAAGGCCCAACCACTGGTCGAAGGTCTCCCGATCAGCTCCCCAGCAAGCCTCCAGTGAACGCTACAGGAAAGGACAAAGCCAGGGGTACCCCAGAAACCGTAGGCAAGGAAACTGGCAGAAGAGTGTCCATGAGCTGCAGGAAGCGGCACAAGACATAGATAGAAAAACACCAGACATTCAACGACGTCAGGTATATCTGTTGAGTCGCGAAGAGATGAAGCATACGCCACCCTGGAAATCAAGCTAGCCTAAAGGGACAAAGCAAAGATAGCCTGGTGCTCAAAGGTAGACACTGGCGCACAAGGTAACACGCTACCTCTACGGTTTTTCCCGGAAGATGTGCCCAGATCGTTTTAAAAGAAAATGGGCTCCCCGTCACAGCACTACAGCAGCAGCACATGGGTTCGACTGACGGCCTACAATGGCACAGAGATCCCATGCCTGGGGCCATCAACATCGCCTGTCAATACGGTGATTCAGCATGGGAGGACACAAAGTTCTACATCGTGGACGTCCCAGGCCCAGCTATCTAGGGCTTCCATCATGCGAAAAACTCAAAGTCGTGAATGCACTGCAGTGTGAAGTCAACTCACATACAAAACAGCCAGCCCCACAAGCTCTTCCATCAACTCGGTACCTGACCTGAAGAGCATGTACCCGGACCAATTCGACAGGATCGGCATGCTCCCCGGCCCCGTTAGGCTGTTCACGTCACCAGAGGTCCACCTCACATCGATGCCCCCAGGAAAACCCCTATCGCCTGAGGGACGCCATCAGAAGAAACTGGAACCCAGGGAATCCTGGGGTCATCGAAAGGTAAACGACCCTACTGACTGGGTTTCCAGCTGGCCTACTCACACAAGAAAGGGGGAGAATCGAGGATATGCCTTGACCCACGACACCTGAACAAAGCTTCAGGAGACCACACCAAAAGGGTTCCAACAATAGAGGAGCGACACATAAGTTCCAAGGGCAAGGTTTTCTTCAAACTGGATGCCAAGTCGGGTTATTGGTCAGTGCAGCTCGACACAGGGGTCCCAGCCACTGACAACCTTCCAGTCGCCATTTGGCCGATACTGCTTCACTCGCCTCCCATTTGGCCTCTCAGTGTCACGGGACATTTCCAAAAGAAAATGGACCAGATCCTGGACCAGGTTGACGGCGCTCCGGCCCATTGCAGACGATGTAGCCGTATATGCAAAAATGAGGAAGAACACGACCAGACTCTTCAAAACCCTGATGAAAGTTGCCTCTGGAATGGACTAGTTTTCAACTCTAACAAGTGCTACACCCAAAAGGGACTCAATCACCTTCTTTGGCATGGTGTACGACCCCCCA
The DNA here is from genome assembly GCA_018398815.1 of Conus ventricosus. NCBI lineage: Eukaryota > Metazoa > Mollusca > Gastropoda > Neogastropoda > Conidae > Conus > Conus ventricosus. The sequence continues at coordinate 100,326,771 of CM031601.1, forward strand.
GTGGAGTGCACCCAGACCCGAGAAGGTCCAAGACCTACAACAGATGCAGCCTCCAACGAATAAAAACGAGCCCCAAATTGTTCCTGGGTTTTCTTTGAACTTTCTGGGCCATTCTCCCCAACATGAGTGAGAAATCAGCCCCACTCCGGGCTCTGCTGAAAGACACACCCCAAATTCATCGGGAAGCCCATCACCAAACATGCTTCGAAAACCTCAAAGCCACAGTCACAGAGAGGTCTACACTGCGCTACTTCAACACGGGGGGTGGCACCAACACTGCAAGTGGATGCCAGCATCAAGGGACTAGGGGCCAGCCTTCTCCAGGATGGTGAGCCTATTGCATATGCCTCAAAGGCGCTGTCAGACGCCGAGACCAGGTATGCCCGCATCGAACGGGAATACTAGCCATAGTCTTTGGTGTTCAGCGCTTCCACACATACCTGTATGATCGACAGTTCCACGTCATCACAGACCACAAACCCCTGGTCATGATCATGCAGAAAAACCCCTGACAAAAGCCCACCCAGACTGCAAAGTATGCTGCGAAAATACAGGTTACGACTTCACCCTTGAATAAACGACCAGGACAGAGCATCACCCTGGCTGATACATTATCCAGACTGCCAAACAAAGACAACAAAAAACTATTTATCTGGATGTGAGAGTGCACCTTGTCCAATGCAACGAGGAAAGCCTGACCAGAATCAGCAAGGAGACCAAGCTTGACCCAGTCCTCAGCCGACTCACGAAACCCCCATTGCCCAAGGATGGCCAGAGAAAAAACCCGGAACTGCCAGAAGCGCTCAGGCCATACTGGTCATTCCGAGACGAATGTCGATTGAAGACAGCATCATCCTCAAAGGGAGCAGAATCATCATCCCAAGCTCTATGAGGCAAGACATCCTGAACCAGCTCCACTATGACACCAAGGAAAGGAGAAGACAAAATGAGAGCCCCGGAAACTCTGTCTTCTGGAACAACATTTAATCAAGACATTGAAGAGACTGTCAGGAACTGCCCCATCTGCCAGGAACATCAGCCAGCACAAGAGCGTGAAACGCTATGCCTCATGAAGTCCCCAGTCACCCATGGGAGGTCTTGGGAGTCGACCTCTTCAAAATACAAGGACAGGATTTTCTAATTGTAGCGGACTACTACAGCAAATACTTTGTGGTCAGAAATTTTTAGCAAGACACATCAAACAGCAACACGATCAGACGCTGGAAACAGATCTTCAGTGAACAGGGAATACCCTCAAAGGGGATAAGTGACAATGGCCCCCAATTCAGCTCCACAGCCTTTGCCAAATTCGCCAAAGACTGGGCATTCACCCACACCACCATCCCCAAGTACCCAAAGTCCAACGGCTTCATCGAACGACAGATCCAGACAATCAAAACCACCCTGACCAAAGCATTTCAATCCCACTCTGACCCTGACCTTGCTCTCCTATGCCTTCGCACAACCCCAAACAGCCTAACCCTACCCAGTCCAATGGAGCTTGTTGCAGGCAGGGAAAACAGGTGCAACACACCCAGCAGGCCCAAGAACTGCAGACCTGAGGTCAAAGAGCAGCTCCACCAACGCCAACTGTTCAGAAGCGGTATTAGACCAAGCAGCAAAGACCTAACCCGCTTCCACCCGGCCAGCCAGTTCGGGTTCAGGGCAACTTTGGGACGTGGCAAGAAGTGAAGTCATCAGTGAACATGCAGAACCCAGATCCACATCATTGCCACTCCCGCAGGACAGCAATTGCGGAGAAATCGGGTTCATCTCCGGGATGTCCCACATGCAGCAGAACCAGAGCCAACACTACAACCAGCAAGTGACCAACCAGCATCAGCGGCTGAAACGCCACCATGTGAAAAACGTGCACACTCCATTTCACCACACGATCGGGCGCATCAAACCCGCCACCACAAAAAAATCGATCTTTAGAATAGAAGGTCTCAGCGCTAGCGTGACCCTTTGGGCCCCATCAGAAAAACTCCGTGCCGTTGTCTGGGGAGTTTTCATCAGCTATAGGGAAATTAGCTAAATTTTGTAGTGTTCATAGGGCATATCTTTTTATTACAAAAAAGGGGGGCGGTACAGATATAACTAAGAAACTTGGGGGCACACACACAAAACGGTACAACGGACATATCCCTCTGGAAAGGCATGTCAAGATATCATGTGTTAAAAGAAGAAAGCAATATAAGACCCAGAAGCTACACTTCAAAACCGACTGAACAAGTGTGATATTACATTCTTGTACCTCTCTAAAATTAATTAGCTTGATTTTTGACAGTATGACTGGCAACGCCATGCCAGACTAAACTTTGACTGTCAAAAGAGCAACATTATCTGCCATTAGATCACGGTCATGAGGGAACCCACTGTATTATAAAGGCCACATGTAGGCTTTATTCTATACGTTCTAAAATATTTGATATTTGTAGTTTGTTACCAGTAATTGTTTTGCTACCAAAAATGAGTGACCCAATTGAGTCACAATTGTATTGTTAATGTGTATTAACAATGTGTATTCACTGTATAATCATATAATCATGTTTCTTATTTTCAAAACTGCAACTACCTTTCCCTAACCCATGACGTATTAGAAATATATGGTTTTTATTTTATAATTAGAGTATAAGCTTTTTAGTCTTCACTTTTTTCGTTCATGTAAAAGGGAGATGTAGACATGTGTGTCTCACTCGACTCGTAGCTAGTAGCAGACGACAGAACACTCAATATGGGTTTCTTGCATAGTTTCGTATTCTGCAACGCGCATGCGTAAGGGCGAGCAGACGAGGCGGGCCCAGAAATTTTACCATGTGTTTTGTGGCCCGAATAAATACTACAAGAAAACAACAAACACAGTGTTGATTGTGTACGTTGGTGTAACAGTACCCGCTACAGAACATGACACCCCTGTCCAGTGATTTGGGTCAGGTTGTCCTCTTTCTCAAAGCCTTGCCGTGTAGGCCTTCCCACACCCAAGAACGTTCACTGTTGTGGTGGAACGTGGCATTTCAACCGCAATATGTTTGATATGATCCCAATGGTGGTTAGGTTCTCTGTGCACAAACACAGATTTCACGGGTTTGCTTCTGTTGTACATTTGTTTGTTTGCTTGTTTAAGGGAAATATACGCCAATGACAGAATGTGTCCTGTGTGCATGATACCTTCTATCAATTCATGGCAGTGGGCAGTTTACAAACCTCTTGTTGTATAATTTGCAAACATATTGTTTTCTTATATCTTTGTTAGGCATTCATATTTTTATATAGATAGTATTATTTGTATCCATGTGAATGAACTTTAGACATCAGCAGGAATATGATGAAAATCATAAAGAGAAACAGACAGGCAAACACCTTTGACTCATCCTCTGATATTTCCAAGTCTCTCATTTTCTCTTAGCCAACATATTGCTCTGTGTCCTCTGTGTTTTCCTTGCACATCATATAACAAAGGAGGTCCGCAAGGCGCCATGTAGTGGGAATGTTAGTTCGTCTTCACACATCTGATTAATTTGCCAGCATGTTAATGTGAATGCTTGATAGATGTGGCAAATTAATGTCGCCGGATTAACGCCTTTTGAAGTACTGTCTGTATGAGATCTGCACTGTCCTGTGTTCAGATACAATGATGAAAAAGGGTAAAAGATGATTCGGTGAAAACATTCTAAAATACAGTAGTTTGGTGAAAATGTCTATACAATGATCTCTAACCAACATTGTTTCTACCTTCACCTGCACATAGGCACGCGCGCACGTGCGCG
>CM031601.1:100333040-100346017 GCA_018398815.1 Conus ventricosus
CTTTGGCTATTGAGCAGCTGGATTTCGCTCGCGTGTGCCAGAGTTTCAGCAGTCTTATTTCCCCCCACGTTTAACACCGCTGATTACACGGAAGGCACAACATAAGTTCGCCAAATGGTCAGGTGAGCTTCCCAGTTGTGGGTTTGGAATGTACAGTACGCACGTTGTCCCTCCCGATTTCAGCTGTCTCCTCTTGCGTGTCAGAAACGATAAGAAGAAAGAGAGAACGAAAGAGAGAAGGAAAGAGAGAAAGAACGAAAGAGAGAAAGAAAGAAAAGAAGAAAGAAGACGACCCCTGTCGTGTAGTGTCAGACCAGAATACAGCTCCATGATTGTTGTAACTTGATCCATCTTTTGTTTTCTTGTTACTCAAAAGCCTTAAAGTCCACGGCTTAATGTTCTTCTTGCTTCTCGTTAGCAGCCTCTCAGGTCAGCTTTCTTCTCCGTGGACGGCATTTGTTATGAATGTTTTGCAGTCATTGGTGTTTTCATGGGGAACAGTCGCTGCATGAATCACGGGGATTCAGCCGTTTTTAACGCGAATGTTGTCGTCAGTCGTGGTTAGTAAACACTGTCCTGCCGTTTGGATGGATCACAACAAGAATGGCCAAATATCAACCCATCATTCTTTCTATGCTTCTTTCTTCATTGCCATTTCCGAGAGAAGAGAAGAGGAGAGATGGTGATGAGGCGGAGGGAGAGGAATCGAGGGGCGAGAGAAGAGAGTGGACGAGAGGAGAAGGGCAGGATGATGAGAGAGAGAGGATAGAGAGTAAGAGGAGAGAAGAGAGAGAGCGCGAGCGAGAGAGCGAGCGAGAGAGGGGGAGAGAGAGAGTAGACGAGGAGAGAGTGGACCGGGAGCAGGAGAGGAAACGGGACCTTGAGAGAGGGCGGCTGGGAGAGAGAGAGAGACAGAGAGAGAGACAGAGAGAGAGAGACAGAGAGATTTGTGGTTGGATGGGGGGAAAAGGGGAAAGAGAGGAAAGGGAAAGAATGGGGGAGGTCTCTCTGGAGATAAGGAGCAGTGAAAGGGGAGGAGGGACTATGTTCCGCCAGACAAGGGAGCAAACCTGGACGAGACACAAAGGGTGGTTAAATTCCGACACCATAAAACAACGCGAATTCGTGGATGATATTTCGTGGATGATTTACATCATTCATTTCCTCCACCCCGGGGGCCTCTGCAGAGGAAGGATTACGATGATCTTAAAACAGGACAGCATCGTCAAGGCATCTGCACAAAGACGAGTTGAAGTAATAAACATGTCATTTATCTGACGTCCAGAGAGAGAGAGGAGAGAAGAGAAGAGTGAGGGAGTTGGAGAGGGATGCGAGAGAAGGATGAGAGAGGAGGAGAGTGAGAGTGAAGGAGGAGAAGGAGAAGGACGCGTATGCGGAAGGTGATGTGAGGAGAGGTGAGAGAGAAAGAGAGGAGAAGAGGGAGAAAGGGACCCGAGAAGGAAGGTGTAGAGAGGGAGCGGGGTCGTGAGTGACTGAGAGAGCAACGGGGAGAGGGACGAGAGAGGTGAGAGTATGGGCGAGAAGAGGGTGGAGAGATTGAGAAGGGGGCAGGAGAAGGGAGGACGGAAGGAGGGAGGAGAGAGAGAGTGAGAGAGCATAGGAGGAGACGGAGATGGGAGGTCGACGATGACGAGAGAGGACGTGAGAGAGAAGAGGGCGGAGAGAGGGGAGCTAGAAGGACGATATGAAGATGAGAGAGAGAGCGAGGGCGAGCGAGGAGAGGTGAGAGACGAGAGACAGGGGGGTGGAAGGGGAGAGTGGTTGGGTGAAGGGGAGAGGGTGATGAGACAGAGGGGGGGTTGAGAGAGAGGAGAAGAGAGGAGATGAAAGAGAGATGAGCGCGAAAGATGGGATGGACGGACAGGAGGGAGATCGAGTGAGCATCGAGAGCGACGAGGGGCCGAGAAGAGGGATGCCCGAAAAGAGAAGAGAGAGAGAGTAGAGACGAGAGCCGAAGAAGGGAGAGACGGAGAGAGAGAGAGGAGATATGACAGAGAGAGAGAGAAAGAAAGAGAGGAGGAGGAGGAGAGGGAGGATGGATGAGAGAGAGAGTGAGTTGAGAGGAGGGAGTGAGGGGGAGGAGAGAGGAGGGAGGAGATGGAGCGCCACCGGGAGGGGAGAGGGGACGAAGGACGAGAGGAGAGGTGCTGCTGGAAGAGACGGAGGAAGAGGATTTGAGTGCGTGGCGGATGCGAGGGGGGAGAGGGACGAAAGATGAGGGGGAGACGAGAGGGACGGGGAGAGGGGGGAAGGGGGAGAGGGAGCGAGCCGAGGCGAGAGGAGAGAAGAAGAGGGGACGAAGAGAGAGAGAGAGAGGAGAGAGAGAAAGCCAACACACACACGCACACAGAGAGAGAGAGTGAGCCGATGCTACAGCCGAAGAGTCGGAGGAGAGAGAAGAGGTGGAATGTGAGAGAGAGCAGAGTGGAGCGAGGGGAGAGGATGTATAAGATTATCGGAGAGAGAGAGGTGTTCTTTTTCGGAACAGGACGAGAGGACGTGGGAGACGAGAATCGGAGAGCTTGTCGGGGTGGTTTTGAAGAAGAGGAGGTGGAAGAGACCACAGCGAGATGAGAGAGAGAGACAGTTGGAGGGAGGAGAAGATTGAGGAGCGTGCTTTGGGAGATGGAGAAGACAGTTGAGGGAGGAGAGGGACGGGGGCCAGATGAGGAGACGCGAGTATCGAGAGGAGTGAGAGTGGGAGAGGGTGAGGGTGATGAGGTTGTAATAAGATAAAAGAATTGAAGCTAATGCGATTGATATAAAGCCAAAAAATGTTTACATTGGGAGAAACGATAAGGGAACGGGCTCCGAGAGAGCAAGTTTCAGTTACACACGACATCGTCAAAGCTGCTGAAACACCTGGTCATTGATAACACAGCGTTTCGTTGTGCTGTGGGCCAGCTGTCTAGGCATTGAAAAAGAGCCCAAGGCAAATGTTAACTTAACTAGTGTGATTGTTGAAACCAAGACAGACGTACATAATTCAGAGCGTTGAAGTTGACAAGCTTAACCATGCTTTCAAAAATTTATTAGATGGAATAACGTCTTAGTACCGCGAACAACATACTGATCTGTGTTTACGATGTTCTGCACGATATCCCCAACTGAGAACAGATGGGCACGGTAATAGGATAAATTAACCAAACGCTGTGATGGATTTACCAACAGCTGAAGAGGTGAATAGAGAAGCTGATGCTTGAAGCAAAAATGACTGCTGGCTGGGTTTCATGAGTGTACAGTATGTGGGCGGAGAGAAAGAAGGAAAAAAAAAAAACAGCATAGTGGGAGTCCTGTATAAGGGGAAGGGATCGAGGGTATCTAGGCGATAGTAAAGGCCGGACCTCAACAGGCAGGGATAAAATTCAGAAATGGCGAAACTGCGAGAAGAAGATAAAAATAGTTACAATGCTGTTGAACAGAACACTTTTTGAAAACAGCAGAACACATTTTGTTCTAGATAACAATCCTGATTGGGGAAACATCGCATGAAACACACAGCTAAACACTCCATTCCATCATTAAAAGCCTGCACAGCTTTCACGTCAATCCACAATTTCCTTCAAACGTAAGGAGGAAAGGACAAGATGCGAAAGCATATAACGTACTCCCAGTTTCCAAACCGCTTATAATCGGCCCCAAGTGCTTTATGAGATTAGACATAAAGGCCAAAATAAGGTTTATCGGTTATGTTATATAACCGACTATGCACTTTTGAAAAATAATAATAAAAACCAGTATTTTAGTCCTCACCTGGGCCTTAAACTTTAAAAGCCTGTGTACATATCAAATATTTCATCCAAAATTGGACAATATGTCTAAGGGGATAAACGGTTTTTTTTTATTTAACGGTCAAATTTTGGAACACTGATAGAGAAGTTGCCCATTTGTGTGTGATAACCTTCCTTATACCAAAATTTCATTAAAATCTACCTATATATTAAAGAAATAAATAACGGACAAGAAATAACGGTTTTTTTTTTTTTTTTTTTTTTTACGTGTTGTTTGATCCATTTTTTCAGCCCATTAACCATCACTTATTATGGACAGAGGATCAAGGGATCCGCATTTGTAAAAAGATCAACCCTAAAACGCCGCCTTATTATAAACTGCGCCAAGTTCTTTCTGAGATATTCATTAAAGATGATAAACCGTTACAGGCACCGTTACAACCGTTAGTAACGGCTGTAACAAGGCAAAACTAAAACATCAGCCATCACCCGTGGACCCATAATGAACATACCTTTCCCTAATGTTCATAAAGGTTCGGTCCATGTACTTTCTGAAGATATTCATAAGAAGGAAAAACCGTTACAGGCCGTTAACAGACGTTAGTAAACGGTTCTATAACGGTAAAACTCAAAACATCGCGGCCATATTCCGTGACCCATATTTGAAACTTACATACAAATTTCAGAAAGATCGGCCAAGTACTTTCTGAGGATCATTCCATAAAGAGAAAAAGCGTTACAGGCCCCGTTACAGCGTTTTGTACTAGGAATCGGTTAGTAACGGTTTAAATATTTGGTTAAATAAAACTAAAACATCGGGCATTATTCCGGGACCCATAATGAAACAATACCTACAATTTTCAGAAAAGATCGGCCAAGTACTTTCTGAGATATTCCATATAAAGAAGGAAAAAGCGTTACAGGCCGTCGTCCGTTACAGCCGTAGTAACGGCTTGCTTGTATCGGTAACTAAAACGTCGGGCATCTCCTTGACCATATTGAACATGAACTACAAATTTTTCAGAAAAGAATCGAGCCAGTAGTTTTGTCTGGAGCGAGAGTGTGGAACACATTTTGACCTCGGACACAACAGACAGACAGACAGACACACAGACGCATTTCTTAGTTCAATTCTTTAAAGTACTCCTGTTCTTTACAGGAATGGGGAGGAAAGTACAATTAACCAGCAAAAGGTCTGCGCTGCCTATTTTTAGCTTAGTTCTATGAGAATGATGCTCTTTATTTTTTTTAATACATTTTTTTTAATCCCAATGTGGCTATTTCAAACAAACGATATTGCAGTTTGGCCGTAGTCGTCGTAAAAGACTTTTACACCAAACGATAAGAGAGAGTTCCTATAATATCAGCACATACACAACAGCCATCTACAGATATAAATAAGATATACAACTCATTGATAGTCTTCTGGAATCAGGGTTGCATAGCAATAAGCGGTGCTGCTGAAGAGAAGTTAGTTTTCAGGGCGAAAAAAGACAGCATAAAGAGTTTCTCACTATTTGCCTCCATCCCACTATCAAGAAAGTGGCCATCGTGCTGGGTGCATGGTAATCTTCCAAAACAACATGGTCGCCTTCTGAAAAACGTTGTCTTCTGTTAATGACGGCACGCTGTGCATGTCTTTGAAGGTGCCTTTTTGACACAGAAATAGTTGAGGACAAAGAATTGAACGAAATTTTCTTTTTTTCGTTTTTCCCTCGCTTCCCTTATAGAGCTCACTTAGTTGTCTATGTGGCGGTACTGTATAATGCTTGGCAATGACGCTCTCCTGACACTCTGGGGCGCACATGGAAAAATCTGGGAAAGGGGCAAAAGGGGCAGGCGGGACAGATCCACAATCCACAAAGAAGCCAGAAGAGAACCAAGCCATGAAAAGAAAGAAGGCCAAGCGACGCAAGAGGTTGACTGCTAAGAGCCTGAATCGACTTTACAGCCCGACCCTTCCCCTGAGGGAAATCCTCGCAAATGTTAAGTCTCATGGCCCGCTGTGAACAGGGCCCGCACAACTGTTTAAACCGACCCCCCCCCCCCCCTTGTCCTGTACCGTCCTGGCAGCGTGCAGCGTTACAGAATTACAGACTGATGCAGACGAGGGCCTAACACGTTTCTGCAGTCGGCAGACCTAGTCCACTGTGGGACGACGGGGAGGAGGAAGCGCTTCAGCAGATTTATTGAAGGACATTGGTGGGACACAGCAGCAGTCTTTGGTGGGAGGGTGGAGGGAATGGGGGGGGGAGGGGATGGGATGGAATATAGAGGTGTATGGGAAGAGAAAGGAGAAAGGACCACATAGAGCACTCAGCACATGTTTCGATCAGATCAAGGTGATCTAAAAGCACATCTCCTCTCTCTCTCTCTCTCTCTCTCTCTCTCTACTCTCTATCTCTCTCCCTCTATCTCTCTCTCTCGCTCTCTGATCATTAAAGCCGCTGTTCATAAAAGATCAGTGAGTTTCAGGACAGTTGTGACCAAGTTCAGATAAAGCACATGGGTTTTGTCTTATGATGGATATGGATATGCAATGTGTGAACACACAACTCTGTTAATTGGCTTCCCTTCTAGTTTCCTGTCTGTCTGTCTTGTCTGTCTATCTGCTGACTTGCCTGTTTCTGCCTGACCGTCTGTCTGTCTGTCTGCCTGACCGTCCGTCCGTCCGTCGTCCGCCGTCCGTCCGTCCGTCCGTCCGTCCGTCCGTCTCTCTCTCTCTCTCCCTCTCTCTCTCTCTCTTCTCTCCTCTCCTCTCTATTCTCTCCTTTTTTTACTCTCTCTCTCTCTCTCTCTCTCTCTCTCTTCTGCTCAATCGTTAGTTGACTCTGTTTCCACATCCCCACCCTTGTTCCCTCCAACCTCTCTCCCTGGGACGCCATTGCAGACATCGAGCACCAGTGTTGGTTCACAAAGCACAACATGTAGGGTGGAACAGTGCCCCCCCCCCCCCCCCCCCCCCCCCCCCCCTAGCCACGTCTTGTCGGGGTTTAACATGCTTGTGGACCGATTATAGGTAAAGCAGTTACAACGTTTGTAATAAAGGATGGGTGGACTCATTGCCTGCTATGTTCTGACTTCCACTACTGTCCTCCTGTCCCTTGTTGTTTGCATTGTGTGTCTGTTTGTTTGCATGTTTGTCAGTCTGTCTGGTCTCTTTTCTGTTCTCACGTTCTCTGTATCTGTCTCTGTCTCTCTCTCTCTCAAACACACACACACCACACGCACGCACACAACACACACCCAAAAAAAAAACACACACACACACCACACACACACCACGCACGCACGCACGCACGCACGGCACGAACGCACGCACAGCACGGCAGCACGCACGCAACGCAACGCACGCACGCGCGCCCCACACACACACACACACACACTCTCTCTCTCTATCTTCTCTTATCTATCTCTCTCCTCTCTCTCTCTCTCTCTCTCTCTCTTCTCCCCTCTCTACTTGAGCAGATTTCCAAATCATTCATTTTCATCGCGGTGCATGCTTGACACGTTCAGATGTGTTATTACCAGCGTAATTCTTACCAGGTCGTAGATGTATGCATAGAACACCCTCCAACCATGCGTATATTTTCGGTAGAAGGGAAATATCCACGAATCTTATAGGGCTCTATCGTGTCAGCTTTCCTATCTGTCTCTGTATGTTAACTCTCTATTCTCTCTCTCTCTTCTCTCTCTCCTCTCTCTCTTCTTCTCTCTCTCTCTCTCTCTTCTCTCTTCTCTGTGGCAAGTGATGTTTCCTTTCTGTATTTATGTCAGATTTTTATAATAATTTCAGCATACTCTTCGGTGCATGCGTCAGACTACGTTGTCGAGTGGTACTGCCATTCGTGATCCTCTTCAGAGCACGGCTGGATGGCAGATGCATCCAAAAACTTAGATATCGTTCCTTGGATGTTATATCATACGACTCCGTGTTGCTCTGTCTTGTAAGTTTCCATCTGTCTGTATGTAACCCCCCCCCTTCTCTCTCTCTCTCTTCGCTCTCTCTCTCTCTCTACTCTCTCTCTCTCTCCTCTTTTTGTTATTTTTTCTTCACCAATCTGCGTTTTTGCTGTCTCTAGGTTTTCTTTCTTTCTTTCCTTTTTACATTGTATTTTCATCATATGACGCATGTTTTTAATCTCTCTTCTCTTCTCTCTCTCTCTTCTCTCTTCTCTCTCTCTCTCTCTCTCTCTTCTCTCTTCTCTCTCTCTCTTTATCTCTCTTCTCTCTCTCTATACTCTCTCTCTCTCTCTATCTCTCTCTCTCTCCTCTCTCTCTCTCTCTCTCTCTCTCTCTCTCTTAGTAATAAGATTATGTTTACAATTTTGACAAAGATACTATGCCATGTATTACCCAAGCCCTTTTGCAAGATCGAACAGCTTTTCTGGCTCGACGAAAATTCCTTCTTCTCTACCCACGCTCACTATCGTCTATATACAAAACAAGCCTAGCTTACTCTGGACCCATATTTTCGAACTCACTTCAACCGTAATCTACAAAAAATGAATACTTTAAAACTTTTCAAGGAACATTTGCATAAACTTTTTATGTCTCAGTAGGATAAATTATTCGATTTACAATGATTAGCGCCCATTCGACTTAGTCTTCTGTGAACCATACTTTGAATAAATCGTCTCAACATAAAACCTACTCGTTAAAATCGCTCATCCAACTCCCCTTGTCTACCATCTCTTTTATCTCCCCCTACCTACCCATTCTCTCTTCCCGCCTCCTCTGAACCTCTCTCTCACTGTAGTTTTGTTTGTTTGCTTCTGTTGTACCATCCCCCATATCATTAGTGCTTTTATGAGTAGTTTGTTATCATTTAGAAATTAGATTACCTTGTTGCTTGCTGAATTGTCAGTATGAATGATATGTGCTGAAATAATGTATTGCATGACAAGGACAGATTGTAAGACTAGGCTTTGGCCTAAATTCTTCATCCTTGTGTACTAAAGGACCAATCAATCTATCAATCAATCAAACTCTCCCTCCTCTCTCTCTCTTTCCTTTTTATTTCCTTCTTCCCTACACTTTCTTTTTTGGTTTTTCCTCTTTTTTTTGCTTTCTTTACTTTCTATTATATTTTTTTCATATGAAAGCGTGTTTTTTTGAATCTCGCTCTCTCTCTCTCTCTCTCTCTCTCTCCTCTCTCTCTCTCTTCTCTCTTCTCTCTCTCTCTTCTCTCTCTCTTCTCTCTCTCTTCTCTCTCCTCTGTTCTAGGTCTCTGTCCTTGATGTCAGATATGTAAACAATTTCGCTTCACCTGTTCTTACATGCTGGCGATACTGTCCTGTATTATTACCGTCGTCATTCTCTGCAGGGGCCGGGCTGGATGTAAAGGATACGCCGCTGCAGACATTTTCCACACAAAAGATGATGTCCACGAATCTGTGTTGTTTTATCTTTTAGATTTCTACACTCTTTTCTATTTGTCTCCCGGATGGGTCAGCTTCTCTCTTCCTTTTCTCTTGCTCTCCTAACCTCCACCCCGTCCTAAAAAAAGCACAGACGAATTTATATCTGTCTGTCTGTCTGTCTGTCTGTCTCTCTCTCTCTCTCTCTCTCTCTCCTCTCTCTCTCTCTCTCTCCTCTCCTCTCTCTCTCTCTCATAGACACACACACACACACACACATACGCACACGCATTAATCGCTCTCTCCCTCTCTCTCTCTACATGTGTATAGGAAAGGAAAAGTGGCCAAATCTGTGGTCTTCAGTGTTGCCAACCAGGCCATTCCAACAGTCACAGAAGAACCAGTCAAGAACCTTGGAAGATGGTATGATGATACGCTGAAAGACACACAAAGAGCAAAAGAAACCTAGCAGATGGCGGAAGAAGGCTTGGAGACCATTGACCAGTGTGGGCTCCCTGGCAAATACAAGGTCTGGTGTCTGCAGTTCATGCTGATACCAAAGTTCCTATGGCCTCTGATGATATACGACATCTGCACCAGCACAGTGGAAGCAATGGAAGCCAAAATCAACAAGTTCACAAGGAAATGGCTTGGTGTCCCACACTGTCTGACTGACATCGCGCTGTACTGTCGCCAAACAAAGCTCAAACTACCACTGAAATCCATCCTGGAGGAATACAAAGCAGGGAAGATCAGACTTCAAAGCATGCTTGAGGACTCAGGAGACAAGGTGGTAGAAGCAATCAAGCCCCAGCTGAAGACAGGCAGAAAATGAAAAGTTCAAGAGGCGATGGATTCTGCAAAAGAAAGTCTCAAGATCAGAGAAATAACAGGACACACACAGACCAACAGACAAGGACTGGGGGTGACCAGAACTGAATGGTGGTCAAAGGCCAAAGGAAAAGCCAAAGAGGACATGAGGATTCAGGAGATTAGAACAGAAGAAGACCAAAAAGACTCCAAAAAGCAGTCCAGCAGAGCCAGCAAGGGCAATGGACAACGTGGGAGAATGCACTCCAAAGAAGTCTAACTTGGAATGACATTTGGCACATGGCCCCTCTCAGGATGAGCTTCATTCTCAGATCTGCATATGACCTTCTGCCCTCAAATGCAAACCTGGTGAAGTGGGGGAAAACAGACGATCCTGCATGCCCCTCTGCCATGAAAAACAAACAGTGGAGCATGTTCTAAGCTCATGTAAAGTAGCCCTGGCTCAAGGAATGTACACATGGAGGCACAACCAAGTGCTCAAAGAGATTGTACAAGTAGTCTGGGCTAGTACCAACACCACAAAAGGGAGAATCAGGACTCCAAAAGCACCCGCAACATTCTTCACGGCAGGAGGCAGCAAATAATGGCCAAGAACAACAGTGCCACTCGAAACATGCAGGCAGAGTCTGCTGGATGGGGCAGATGACTGGGAGTGCACTGCAGACCTCCCAGAATGGAAGAGTCACCCAGAGATCATCAGCAAGAGTGGCATGAGACCAGACATAGTAGTCCACTCTAAGTCAACCAAGCAGCTGATCATGATCGAGCTCACGGTGCCATATGAGAACAGAATGGAGGCAGCTCAAATCTACAAGACTGAAAAGTATGCTGATCTGGCAAACAGCCTGAGGAGAGAAGGCTATCAGGTCAAAGTCCTCACTGCAGAAATTGGAGCTAGGGGATTTGTAGGAACGTCTGCATACAGCCTCATGAAACAGCTCTCAGTTGCAGGGAAGGAAAAAACCAGAGCCCTGAAAGCAATGGCAGAAGCGGCAGAGAGGTGTTCAAGCTGGATCTGGTCAAGGAGGAACAAAAGTGAACTTCATAAGGCTTAATTTCCCTACAACTATCAGGTGTCCCTGTGGCTCAGTGGTTAAAGCGCGAGTTATTAAGTAGAAAATGAGCATGTCCAGAGGTCATGGTTCGAATCCCAGCCATGGCTCGTCCCAAGATGGGGGAAAAAAAAGGGGCAGCAGAGGGACATCCGGAGTCATGAACCGGGTGTGGCCCAACCCCCCTAGAGTGTCAGGAGATAAGGGCCGAAACACTTGCTTGAAGGGGGCTTCTCTTCTGAGGACTCTCTGCTGCCACGCTCTCCACGGGTTTCTTTCTACATATATATATATCACGCATATCACGCATACACGCACACACACCCCGCACGCACACACACACACAACACACACACACACACACACACACACCACACTTGCGCGCTGGTGACCTACTCGTTTTTGAGTCAACCAGTATTTTAGGAAGAAAAAGAAGAACACACACACACACACACACACACACACGAACGCGCGCATACACACTCCACCCAAACGCGCACGCACGCACACACACACACACACACACACACACGCTCACACGCGCACACACACACACACACACACACACACACTCATGTATTTATCTTATCTCTTGCTCTCTCTCTCTCTCTCCTCTCCTCTCTCTCTCCTCTCCTCTCTCTCTCTCTCTCCTCTCTCTCTCTCTCTCTCTCTGACACTCAAGAACAGCAAGCAAGAGGTAGACTGGCCTCTCGCCACCGTTCTTCAAACTCCATCTTTGAGAAGTTGACCAAACCATTGGCAAGATGCACGCTGTGCTGTCACCTGTGATCAGCAGCTTTAACTGTGAAAAACTAAGCCGGTGGACAGCATGCTCTGAGAGGGGCCATTTGGCGTGTTCACCGTTCATAAAGGCCCATAGAGTGTTCTCCTTATTATCTGACAACGTTGGTAGCTTGTGCTTTCATTCACGAGTTAACTTGAAGATTATGTCATGGCCATTAGAAGCACAGAATTTTTTGCGTTGGTGTGTGTGTGTGTGTGTGTGTGTGGTGTGTGTGTGTGTGTGTGTGCGTGTGTGTGTGTGTGTGTGTGTGTGCGCGTGTGTGTGTACGCGTGTGTGTGCGTGCGTGGGTGCATGCATGCGTGCGTGCGTGTGTGCGTGTGTGCGTGCGTGCGTGCGTGCGTGCGTGCGTGCGCGCGCGCGTGTGTGTGTGTGTGTGTGTGTGTGTGTGTGTGTGTGTGTGTGTGTGTGTGTGTGTGTTGTTTTCTTTAGTTTAACGTCTATTCACTATAAGTGTTATTAGACGGGGAAAAACAACAACAAAAAACAACCAAAAAAAAAAAAAAAACACCATATGATTATGTGTGTGCGTGTACGTGTACGTGTACGTGTGTGTGTGTGTGTGTGTGTGTTTTGTGTGTGTGTGTGTGTGTGTGTGTGTGTGTGTGTGCTGTGTGTGTAAGGGGGAGGAGGGTGCAAGAGAGAGAGAGGACTGTGTTAGGGACAAGAGGGGAAGGTTGGGATGGGTGGTAAGATAGGTAGATATTTACTTATCTAGCCTTTAGTGTATGTTGATCGGGGGAATTAAAGTATATCAAATGAAACAAGTTTAGTAGAATTGGAGCATAATCCAGGGGGATGGGTGGGGGAGAAGAAAATTTGCTGGTGGGGGATGGGGGTCATCAGGGTCGAAAGAAAGACGGAATAGAGGGAGTGGGAGGGTGGGGGTGGGAGGATGACCATATAAATCATATAATCGTAATTCTTTTATATCAATGTCGTTCAACACAACAGTTTTAGTTTAAAGTACATCAGAGATTGTGTGTGTGTGTGTGTGTGTGTGTGTGTGTGTGGTGCGTGCGTGCGTGCGTGCGTGCGTGCGTGCGTGCGTGCGTGCGTGCGTGCGTGCGTGCGTGCGTGCGTGTGTGTGTGTGTGTTGGAGGGGGCGGTGGTGGGGTGGTAGTGGTTCTGGTTGAGTGGGTGCATTCGTGCGTTCGCGCGTACATGCGTTCGTGAGTGT
>CM031601.1:100346117-100361117 GCA_018398815.1 Conus ventricosus
TTTTTGAACACAAAGAAAAACAAGGAACAAATAAACATCATGCATCAACAATCACTACAAATAAACAATCACTACAAATAAACAATCATACAAATAAACAATTAAACAAATATACAATCATGCAAATAATCAATGAATGAAATTGTTTTGCACGCTGTGCAGCGAAACAGAAGACATTTCCTGTCGTGTGGAGACACAATCAGCCCTGAACCCATTACAACAACAGCAACAGTAACAACGACAACTCCTGTGTCCAGTTCAACGGCTTTGTTGATGGCTGTTCGGTTCGTTCTATATCCCCCCCCCCCCTTTTTTTTTTTAACCACCATGACCCGGTCATCTTATGTTATTTTGTTTGTTTGTATGGGCGTTCTGTGTACAGACTTTATGTCAGCAGCATTACAAGACAGCGAAGAGGTGGAAGATTATGATATCAATGATGATGATGTTGATGATGATGATGATGATGATGGTGGTGGTGGTGGTGGTGGTGGTGGTGGTGGTGGGTGTGTGGTGACGAGTATTGTTTCGGGTGGTAGCTTCACGTCGTTCTTTTCTTCGTTCCATTTTTTCTCATCCTGATCGTTAATGTGTTGTTGTTGCTTTCTTCTTCAGATTGCTAATCTGCTCTCATTCGTGTTTCGTCTCTGTTATCCCTGTTCTTGTTCTCCCTATTAATTTTGAGGAGAGAGAGAGACAGAGAGAGAGAGAGAGAAGAGAGAGGGAGAGAGAGAGAGAGAGAGAGAGAGAGAGAGAAGAGAGAGAGAGAGAGAGAGAGAGACAGACAGACAGACAGACAGACAGACAGACAGACAGACAGACAGACAGGCAGAGAGCGAGAGAGAAGGTTGGGGTTGGGAAAGGTGGGTGTGGGGCTAGCAGCCAGAAGGAATGAAGAATAAGGGAGTAGCCAGAAGGAATGAAGAATAAGGTTAGTAGCTAGAAGAATAAGAATAAGGTTAGCAGCCAGAAGAAATGAAGAATAAGGTTAGCAGCCAGAAGGAATGAAGAAAAAGGTTAGCAGCCAGAAGGAATGAAGAATAAGGTTAGTAGCCAGAAGGAATGAAGAATAAGGTTAGCAGCCAGAAGAAATGAAGAATAAGGTTAGCAGCCAGAAGGAATGAAGAATAAGGTGAGTAGCCAGAAGGAATGAAGAATACGTTAGCAGCCAGAAGGAATGAAGAATAAGGTTAGCAGCCAGAAGAAATGAAGAATAAGGTGAGTAGCCAGAAGGAATGAAGAATACGTTAGCAGCCAGAAGGAATGAAGAATAAGGTTAGCAGCCAGAAGGTGTAAAGAATAAGGTTAGCAGCCAGAAGGAATGAAGAAGAAGTTAGCAGCCAGAAGGAATGAAGAAGAAGTTAGCAGCCAGAAGGAATGAAGAATAAGGTTAGCAGCCAGAAGGAATGAAGAATAAGTTAGCAGCCAGAAGGTATGAAGAATAAGGTTAGCAGCCAGAAGGAATGAAGAATAAGTTAGCAGCCAGAAGGAATGAAGAATAAGGTTCGCAGTCAGAAGGAATGAAGAATAAGGTGAGCAGCCAGAAGGAATGAAGAATAAGGTTAAGCAGCCAGAAGGAATGAAGAATAAGGTTAGCAGCCAGAAGGAATGAAGAATAAGGTTAGCAGCCAGAAGGAATGAAGAATAAGGTGAGTAGCTAAAGAATGAAGAATAAGGTTAGCAGCCAGAAAGGAATGAAGAATAAGGTTAGCAGCCAGGAGGAATGAAGAAAAAAGTTAGTAGCCAGAAGGAACGAAGAATAAGGTTAGCAGCCAGAAGGAATGAAGAATAAGGTTAGCAGCCAAAAGGCACGTAGAATCAATTAACTATGACGATATTGCAAAACCTGAGAAATGTTTAGAGCGATTTTACTATGTCTTTCACTTTGAAGGAAATCTATCAAATGTTAAAACCTGTAACTTGGGCTGTTAAAATATATGATATAATCAGCTTTTTAGCTTTTAAAATATAAAACGAAAAACTACCCGATACATCCTAATGCTTTGTCTGTCTGTCTGTCTGTCTGTCTGTCTGTCTGTCTGTCTGTCTGTCTGTCTGTCTGTCTGTCTGTCTATCTATCTATCTATCTATCTATCTATCTGTCTGTCTGTCTGTCTGTCTGTCTGTCTGTCTGTCTGTCTGTCTGTCTGTCTCTCTCTCTCTCTCTCTCTCTCTCTCTCTCTCTCTCTCTCTCTCTATGTATGTATCTAGCTATCTGTCTGTCTACCTATCCATCTATCGGCCAGTCTATCTATCTATCTATCTATCTATCTATCTATCTATCTATCTATCTATCTATCTATCTATCTATCTATCTGTCTATCTATCTATCTATCTGTCTATCTATACATCTATCTGTCTGTCTGTCTGTCTGTCTGTCTAGTCTCAACATTTTACCGACCTGACCTAGCTATTCTCAGAAATAGATATAGTGCTGCAAATAAATGCATAGTCTTCTTCTTCTTCTTCTTCTTCTTCTTCTTCTTCTTCTTCTTCTAGAATGTTGGTTTTTTTTTTAGGTGATGGAAACTAAACGTGAAAGGAAGAGAAAAGGCCATCCATAAACCACAGAGGTTGGTTTTGAAAGTGAACAAAGAAAGAAATATCTTGATAAACAACATAGCCTATTAACTGGAGAGAGAGAGAGGAGAGAGAGAGAGAGAGAGAGAGAGGAGAGAGAGATAGAGAGAGAGAGAGAGAGAGATCGAGAGAGCGAGAGAGAGAGAGATAGAGAGAGAAAATCGAAACACGAAATCATTAATGAAGGGTGAAAAGATAGCTGGAAGTTTTTTTACACAGCCCCTCAAAATATAAAAAAAACCAAATAAACAATAAGGAACAATTACATCAAATTGACAATATTAAACACAACAATAAGAAACAACATTTTTTTTGTATATTGAAAAAATAGTAAGCAGTCTCCTATAACTTATATTCACACCACACACACACACAGCAAAACCACGGCACACACAACACACAACACACATCACACACACACCACAAACACGACACACACACACGCACGCACGCGACGCACGCACGCACTGCACGCACGCACGCACGCACTCACGCACGCACGCACACACTCACACACACACACAAACTGAACATACGTAAGAGCAATCAACATCGGTATTACATAAACATAATATGTACTCAAACATGTCAGTTACTTATAGCCCCGCCGAGCTGCGAAGGGCCACTCGGCTGCAACAACTTGTTTGTGTCACAAAGGAACATCAAACTTATGAAGAACTAATACAGTTACGTGGTGGAAACATGATTTACCAATGGACACTGAGGTATTTGAAATATGCTTTTTTTAAACGATGTTAAACTATTTATCGGTTTAAAAAAAAATGTGTAGGGATTCACTCCATATAATTTACTCCCAGAGTAGTAAGGGATGACTTGAAAAGATCAGTTCGTGGTCGAGGGTTATAGGATATTTTGCCTCGAAATTTTGATTATAAATGGAAATTTGTCATGAAGATAAGGTGGTGCAATATTATTAATGATTAATACATAAAGACAGCTTTCTTAAAGCAGCATTTTTGATCGACTGGACGAATGTTAAGATCTTTATAATCACAAGCTTGTAGAGAAGATTTCAAGAGTATCATCTTTAATAGCGCGTCTGTACATGCTTTCTTCTAGTGGTTTTAACAATTTTAACTGGCTAAATCGCAGCATGTAGAGCCAAAGTTAATGTCCATGGTTGTACATATACATAGAAATATAATTTTTCTAGTATTGATCAAGAAAATCCTGATTCGGTTCAACTAGAATAATTTTTTTAAGATAACCTTTCAGACAATTCAGATATATATTCACCATGAAAAGATTTTTACACTGCAAGACCTAATAATTGTGTGAATTACCCCTCTCTTCTAAGACTTGTAACTGTATACTCTTGTAAACAAATCGCTCATATATGGGGGGCGTTTCTGTCTGGTTGTATCATCCATAAATTTAGACTTTGAGGATGGAGGGCCATCTGGTTTCAAATTAGTCCACTTTTGCAAGTTTATTGAGATTCATTCTGCAATTTGAAACATACGGATCAGCATCTTTTTTCTGGATTTATAATGGAGCGTAGTGTCACAGCAAAAAGCTCACAGGGAGACGACATAATGTAAAGGAAGATCATATAATATAAACTGAGAATAAGATAGTCCCCAGTACTGACCCTTGGGGGAACCCAAAATTTACTGCATAAGAAAATAAGGGGGGGGGGCGGGGATTTGTTTAAGACAGACTTGTCCCTACAGTTGAGAAATGAGGAAATGGAGTTTAAAGCTTCAGAGGGATAAACCAACAATTTAGTTTTCTTAACAGTAGATTTATGATCTATAGTGTCGAATGCTTTAGCGAATCGACAAAAATTGTTCCTGTGAAGAGAATCATTGCTTTAAGTTTAAATGCCATTGTTCAATTAATTAGTGAGCAAGGTGTGGACTAAATGATTTTTCTTTTCTCTAAATCCGCTTTGTTAGAATGTTAATAAATGGGGGGGTAGTTCAATGAAATTCGTTAAGGATGTTACATTTGATGTTTTATACAAGGGGTATAGATGAATAGATAGATAGAGATGGTTCGTAGTAGAAGGATCAATGGGATCACCAGATTGTAAAAAGGGTAAAACTTAAGCATCTTTGAAGGGTTGTGATAAACCACCTTTATCAATGGAAAGATTGTAAATATATTAAGATGCTCTGATATAATCGGACAGCAATTTTCAAAATTCATCCATCTATATCATCTAAACCCGAGACTTGACTGATTAATGAACACAATTTCCTATCAACATCATGTACACCAATAAACTCGATTTGAAGATTAGATTTTATTTTTTTCGATACCACAGTACGCTTTTAGCTCAAATAGGTCATTGTCTTTTGGAAACAGTCAGCTTTGATCGACTTTTTCTGCAACAGTTGTAAAGTGATCTTTTTAAGAGTTCAGCAGACAAGGTTCTCTCAGAAGGAGCGCTAGATGACAAGGTTTTACGGAGAGGCTCATTTAATAGCATTCCAGATCGAATTTGATCTTCTTTTACAGGGAAATAAGATCACTGAAATATTTCTTTTTGGCGGCTCTGTTTCATATTGGTTACCTATTTCTTGCTTTTTAAAATATATCTTACCATTTGTTTGCAATAGAGAATCATCGTAAATTAATGGTCCCCCCCCCCCCCCCCTTATACGATTTTTTCATATACCCACGGGTGGCTTACCCCTTGGTTTGACGCGTTTAGTTACCGATGGCACGTGTGTTATTAAAGACAGAGATGAATAGTCATACCAACATCCAGTGCTCCATCAGGGTCATTGTGCTGATATACCTCAGAAAAATTTGCGTTAAACACAAATCGGACAAAGAACTTGTTATATCAAAAAATTTTTTCTATAGCTTTCCGAAAAGATATACATTTGTGAAGATTCATTTCTGGAATTTTAACACCCTTTTTGGACCAATGTTAGACAAATTGGAAGTATCACGAGACCGTATAGAGGCACTGATGTTTCTATAATATGAGATGGTTTGTTTGCGTATATGTGATCAATTAGCGTAATCGGAAGGATAGATTTTTTCTTGTCGTGTGTTAAAAAGCTGTGTCAAATATTCTGTAATACATAAATCCGTTTCATTTATCATGTGATTAAGTAGATCAATGTTAAAATCTCCTAAAATTATAATCTCAGACGAACGCATTGAGGCATCTAACTTCCAACATATGTTCAAAAAAAAACGATCGAACCATTTCAATACGTTTCGTTAGGATTCCTATATAAGCAGTCCTATCAAAATCGGTTTGTACCCTTCACATTAGATTTTCTATCCATATGCATTCCTATGTTATATTTATCCATGCTGTTTGATCTTTTTATATTAAATGAGTTGTGATATAGGTCACTAAACCTGTTTCAAAGCTTTGTCTTTGATCTCTTCTTATATATTATAACCTTTGGATGAAACTAAAATTATTCCGTACTATATTGAAAGTCGAGATTCTGAAAAACAAAAACAATGGAAAACATTATTGGAATTGGATAAAATGTTGGACACGTCAGAAATTTTGTTTTATAAGATGACATACGTTTAGATATCCTATTTATCAACCCCAATTTCGACAACCATTCATTCATTAAAAGATGAAACTGATTTATCAAATAAACTACGGATTACACAACACTGCAAATAAAACAAGTAGAAATACATAGTCAAACAGCAGGAACACACTGTTTGTAGCAAATTAGCGACAACACAACACAACAACAAAAGGGCAGAAACCGATCCATCGCCGGTAAAACAATTCAAGAAAGATTATTTTAAATAGCTACAACAATATGCGCAAAACTCTGCAAGAAATAACGAATCAACAATCCCGGGACGAAATACAAACGCCGACAACCTAGAAACAAATAGAGTTCACTTGACCATTCCGATTACCAGGGCCAGTACAACATCATTCAACACCTCGCTCACGTGGCTGAGCGCGTTCCCGCGAGCGCTAACACTTACGTGTACATCCACGCAAACACATACGCTCTCACATACCATCACACAAGCAACCTCCCTCTCTCACTTAATTCTCTCTCTCTCTCTCTGCCATCCTCATCTCCTCTCTCTCTCTCTCTCATTCACTCTCTCTCCTCTCTCTCTACTCTCTTCTCTTCTCACCTCTCTCTCTCCTCTCTCTGCCACTCTCTCCTCTCTCTCATCGCAATACATGAACATCCTTGACTGTTAACATATCGATGAAGATAGTTTTTAACTCGGAGCCATTTGAATCATTTTTTGTTCAAAACCAAATGCAATACAAGTAAACAAGAAGTATCCGATTTGTTGATGATTTTCCATCATGGTTAACTACAATTCTCCTTTATTTTAAAAATAGATAGAACACTATTCTACCTCCTACATTCTCTCGCCTCCCCATACCCGCTCCTCCCGCTTCCCCACCCCGTCCCCCGGGCTCGTTCAAAACCCCCACCATATACTTGGTTGCTCAATACAGACAAAAACAAGTGCGCGCAATGTGCGCATGCGCGAGTGACACCCATGCATGAACCCCCCCCCCCCCCCCCCCCCCCCCCCCCCCCTCCCACAACACACACACACACACACAACTTCACCACAACACACAGTTTCCCTTCCAATCCACCAATCTCATTTTGACAATCCATATAATTCAGGGGTGGTGCTATGAAAACTACTGAAGTCTGGACTGGTTTAGGAGCTGTGGACGCATGTTCAGCAGTTGGAGGGCTTACTCTCCATCTTCTGGGATGTACCCCAACACACCAGGCGGTAGGGGGAGGCACAGCTGCCACTGGGATTTCTGGAAGGCTTCGCTGCAGCTTGTGACATCTTCCAGTAGCCCTCCTCGTGGATAAAGGGATTTTAGAAGTGGAGGTGGGTATGAAACGGAGGAAACCAGGGTCCTTGGAGTGATGCCTGGACTTGTTTGGGGAATAGGGGGTAGGGAGCACGGCAGGCATCATGTACTGGGGCAGACCTGTTGGCCTGAAGGTCAGTCTGGTGATCGAAACGCTGAAAGCCTCGCCCACGTCGGTATACAGCTGCTATTAAAAGAACAGGCCCCCTGTTGAAGGGAGGCTGATAGGCCTCAGTGGGGTCGTAACGCTGTTGTGAGGGACCAGCTCTCTGTTGATGGGGAGCTGAAGGGCCCGACGGCTCCGTAACGATGTTGCTGCGGAGCAGCGTCGAAAGGACACAGCGTCCTCGGGTTAGCCTGGTGGAGCCTGGGTCGGTCCATCCACCCTGACTCTGGGACGGCAGCATGGTAGTGGATCATGAAGAGATGGAGGGGGGCGCCAGCTGCATACCCACCACGTCCTGATACACTGACCAAACTCAGGCGTGATTTTACTCCCTACCAACCGTGCAGTGCTAATCAAAAGCATCTGGCCGCTGCTCCAATTGCCCATCACTTTCGGGTCTGTCGCTGTGACTAAAGGCACCTTTCACCATGTTGCTGTTGGTCTGACGAGAGAAACGTGGGCAAAAACAGCAATAAATTGGTGGCTAGTTTTTGCAGTACCTTTAAGACTGTTGTGAACAGGATCTTTGTCATATGCGCGTCTTGGGCACCATTCTTATACTAAATGTATCATGATTGTTGATCAAGTTGATTTCAGCAGCAATGCAAGGCTGTCCGCAGGTTTTCGTTGAGGGCAAGGATCGGAGTTTGTTAAAAGGGAGACTCCTCGTTCGGTGGGGTCTGGACGATGGAGCTGAAGTGATGGACAGCTGAATGGAAGATAGCTTTGCAAGAATTGATGAGATCTGTCCACTGTGTCCTGGCACAGGGCCACGGGGCAGTCGTTGACTCCTACATGAACAATCACATGCTGATTTGGGTGAATTTGTCTGGTACTTGCCCTATCCACTGCCATCAAAATCCTATCATTCATCCCGGGAACAACAGTTGAATACCCCTGCCGTCTTTCTCCACTGCCAAGACGTCTGAACGATATACCTCAGACAGAGTCACCTATGAGGACGCGAAGAAAAATACCCAGGAAAGCTTATACACGTAAAATTTCACGGGAACTTGTCCTAGTGACTGATTGAAGGTGAAGGTTTGATCAGTATATGTGTTACCCTCAGTATATTGGAATCGTTTGGGGACATATCTGTTGAATAGTGTCCACCTGTCCACCGCCTTAAGACCTGAAAAGTAAGTGTGAGTAGAGACAGGATGTCGATGGTGTTTGTGTATAAACTGGGCTATTTTTGCTTCAAAGGATGTCCTGGAGGAGGATGTATTGTTGTGTAGACATTTCAGGACTGTGTGCAATGACACGTGGTGTTCACATCACTTAGAGTTGAAGGATCGTGGATGTCAGAAATTCGGTTTTTCTTCCGTCTAGCTGATGTCTTCTGCGTCATACTGAGTGAAGTGGGGTAGTACTACCTTTTCCATCTGAGATTATCTGAGATCGAGAGTATCTAATTGTGTCCTCCAATGAATGATTCGCCTTACAGATCGTATTCAACTGTCTTCTAAGCTGTAGAAGCATTTTCTGAAAATGACCCATTGATTCAAGCAAGTTTTCTATTTTTTGTCTGAGGTCATGCTTAATTCATTTTTTAAAAAATCCGCTATTTTTCATATCTTCTAGATGTGAAATAAGTTTGTTTTCTGCTTTTCCAAAGTTTTTTTTACCAGCCGGCCCCCAGTGTGTCCTGATTGTCCTTCCAATACCGAAGTTTGTCGTTGTGGTTCTGATCAAATAACAGTCTATTTCGGACACAGCGTGCATCGTCTCTGCGACGTTACTAAGCTTCTTGCGTATATCAACTGCTTTGACCACTTGGTGTGTCATGTTGAGCGCCTTGACTCGGAACAGACTCCCCTTCAGTCCCGGTGGGTGTGACCCTTGCAGGCTGGAGCGTCACAAGGGAGCTAGCTACAGTGCCAGTGTCAGTCACTTGCTGAAGACATGTGCTTACAGAGAACCAAGACATCTTCCAAAATAGATCGATCACCACTTACTTCCACTACTGGCATCAATCACAGGACCTGGGACTGTACAAGCGACTGTCCTGACGGTGTTGGTCTTGAACAGGTGTGAGGGCTTTGATGATGGCAACTACCCTCTTGAACAAAGCTGCTAGGAAGACGAGTCAGTTCAACAGCAGATGCAGTACATCATCCGTCTGCAGAACTCAGTCACCAATCTGTGAGTAACCCCCGCACTCTTCCTGGTCCCACTGCCTACAGTCAGATTCCCTGACACAGTAAGGTGCCTGTGCCTTGTCTGGTGAAGAGAAGGAAAGTGTGATTCCCTTCGGCCATTCACGTAAGAACCGAACCAACCGATTTACTAGAGGCATGTTAGGGATGGGATAACTAATCCATAAGGAAGGAACAGAGCTTCCGTCAACATAATCTAAGTCGATAGTTCTATTTGATTGAAACCTCTGAAATTTTTCCAGAAAACCGATAAAACACGATTCCACCACACTGACAATTCCCTAACCCGAACAGGAGAAAATCGTGTCCTGTAGTGGGTCAGAAAGTTGTGAAGTTTAATGTCTTGACCACAGGTGCCTGTTCGTCATTGTTTACAATTTTGTCACACACATTTTCCGCCCTGTACATCTGACAGCAAACACAAAAACGCAATACGCATAGGCAACCGGACTGCTGGCTACTATTACACTTCACATCAGTAAGATACAATAAGCTGTTATAAAACAATAAAACACGAAAGACTTAACTTCTTTTTTAGGCGCCTATTGCCGACCCTAACCCCTAAATGCCTGTTGAAAAGAATAAAGAAGAGAAGAAGTTAACGTATAATAACGTATTGCACGTGCGCAAACCGCTGACTTGGTTTCCAACTGACCTTACAGCAGCCACAAGATAGCGTGATCACTGTTTACGGTATGGCAACTCCTCATTATTCATTAGCGAATTACAAAACCAGTGGATTACCCGACGACTAAATGATTTTGTGATAAACAGAGTCCACATTCCGGTGCCACAGATAAATCACACATCGAGTCATTCAAAAATTCCCTGTGATCACCCCCTTTGAAGTTCATTAATCCAGGATGAACACAGCGCGACAAAAACACGACTTGATAAGCGTTTCAGCAACACATCTGACCACAGAGAGAGAGAGAGGAGAAGAGAGAGAGAGAGGGAGCCACTCATCAATTAACTCAGTTTGGCCATACCACGTTCAAGCTCCAGAATAATACCTTCGCAAGAGTACAAGAAGAACAGTGATATAAAGAGCAGTTCTATTAGATTTTAGAATTGTCACCAACTTGAAGGTGACTGGCAAACTTAAGCTGGAAAAGGACTTGGAATAGAATAAAAATTGTTCCTTAGAAGACGATATCTGAATTTTGGCAGATCTTGGCGACAGAACGAAGTTTGAAACGAAAAGTAGCATTTGGCGTCGGACGTAGTAAGGCTCGATCCAACAGATTTTTGTTCTACCAGTAAAAATGATATGAACCCTTTTTCTCCCCTCTTCCAGATTTTAAAACCTCATGGCTACAGGATCTCAACCAACTTGCCTAAGTAACCTCCAAAAAAAATAATGTCCACTGAGCATCTGAATTCCTTCTCGCCATGACAAGCCACTAGAGCATCTGTATTCCTCGCCATGACAATTACAGTTCTCATGCCTGGTATCCACAACACCAGACATGACATTAACTTCTGCATATTTTCAAAATCCATGATAGCATGTGTATTCTGCATCCCTCCCCCCACCCCAACCCACACACACACACACACACACACACACACACACACACACACACACACACACACACACACACACACACACACACACACACAACACACACACACACTTAATATTTTTTTTCCCCAAATCTTATCAAAGGGATTGAATCCGATTGTCTCCTTTCTCTGTGCTTGCCCATGTTATTTCCCAGTTCTGTCTCTTTCTGTCTGCCCCTGTCTCTGTCTAGTCTCTCTCTCTCTGTCTCTGTCCTGTCTCTGTCTCTGTCTATCTGTCCCTGTCTCGTCTCCTGTCTCTGTTGCTGTCTCTTGTCTCAGTCTCTGTCTCGTGTCTCTGTCCTATCTGTCCCGTCCTCTGTCTCTGTCTCTATCTCGTCTCTTTGTCCTCTGTCTCGTCTCTGTCTCTCTCTCCTCTCTCTCTTTCTTTCGCTCACGATCTCCTTCGTCTCTCTCTCTCTCTCTCTTACTCTGCTCTCTTCTCTCCTCCTCTCTCTCTGAACAAAATGGAGGTCTTGCATTAATCTGCCGTCTGTTGACTACAACTCGAGTAAATAACTGTGGATGTTTGGCAAGAGCAAAGTTTCGAGAGTGAGAAGAGAGAGAGAGGAGAGAGAGAGAGAGAGAGAGAGAGAGAGAGAGAGAGAGAGATAGAGGGAGGAGAGAGACAGAGACAGGGACAGAGACAGAGATAAAGACAGAGAGACAGAGAGAGAGAGAGAGAGAGAGAGAGAGAGGTAGAGAGAGAGAGAGAGAGAGAGAGAGAGAGAGAGAGAGAGGAGAGAGAGAGAGAGAGAGAGGGGGGGGGGGACTTGGTATTACCTGCGTCCGTTGACTATAACTCGCGGATGGATGACTTGCATCCATGAACAACTGGCGGCTATTGGCAAGAGCGAAGATGATGTCCCATCACCAGCTGTTCATGTGGTGCCGCACATTTCACCGGTGGGTTCCTAGATTTCACAACACGGAGCAGAACGTAATCTGGCAGCTGCTTGTCCCCTAAACAAATCTTAAATAAATGTTAGCGAACCGCCTAGAGAAACGTGGACAAACGAGTCACAGACAAAACACGACGCGTTTCAACCTCTTAGGTCTTCTTCAGGCAAGACACAAACAAATAGGACAATGAAAATGAACGAGTTTGTCACTTAGCTTTGATCTCTTCAACGCAAGGTAGGCGTTGAATGAAAACGTGTTCATTTTCATTTTCGTTTTCATTCAACGCCTACATTGCGCTAAAGAGATCAAAGCTAAGTGACAAACTCGTTTATTTTCATTGTCCCATTTGTTTGTGTTTTGCCTGAAGAAGACCTAAGAGGTCGAAACGCGTCGTGTTTTGTCTTGTGACTCGTTTGTCCACGTTTCTCTAGGCGATTCGCAAACATCTATTTAAGATTTGTTTAGATTTCCGCCTGCAGTCGTTCCACTTTGCAACTAAATCTGCTTGTGCCCTGTCTAGAACATGTTTTGATAATTTGCCTGTACTTTTCGCCAAACCACTGGAGGTGACATGTCGAAAATCCCAGCTGGCAGGAACACAAGCGAATTCTCTTATTATTAAAAAAAAGAAGAAAAACAAACAAACAAACAAACAAACAAACACACCACACACACACACACACACACCACACACACACACACACACACACACACACACACACACACACACACACACACACACACACACACACAAATTCAAACAAACACACAAAACCACCTGTGACCTGTTTTAATCGACTGCTGTGTCTGTGATGCCGTGGCGAACAAAATGCGCTGGCGTCATTATATGATAGTGGCACTTATGGTTTATAATGCCTTGTTTTCTCCAACGTAGCGAATGTCGCAGTCAGCCGATCACAGGTAGTTTCTCTCATTCCGCATGAAATGGTTGGCAGCCACCTTATGCTACGGTCGCAATGCTCCCTTATCTGACTGAATAGTTTTCAGTACAACTGCTTTTCTGCCTTCCGTTGCATGTGTACCGTTTACTCACTATTTCATGTATGTTATTTGCCAATAATGGCAAAATGTGCGACTTAAGCATTAGTGTGCATCGAGAGGGGAGGGGGGGGATGTGCGACTTAAGCATTAGTGTGCATCGAGAGGGGAGGGGGGGGGGGATGTGCGACTTAAGCATTAGTGTGCATCGAGAGGGGAGGGGAGGGGGGGGGATGGAGGGGGCGGGGGAGTAGATTTAGTGTTCTGTCCATTTCCTGTCTGGAATTAAAATGCGTCCAGGCCCAGATTTTAAAATCATTTGTATTTTTGCATGTTCTGAAATAACTTTTAGGCCCATCAGGCTTGCGCAGTAGCACCCGCCGTTTCAAAATTGAGAATTTCTAAAAGCCGTGCTTAATCTTTGTCAGTTTCTTTAATCCCTTGTTACTGGTCCCCATTGGCTATGGCTTTTACATTCCCATATATTGATTTTCAGACTAATTTTAGTATATCATCATATCAAAAAATGTTTCGTTTTCCCCTTCACTAAGTGCTTTTATCTGTTTCTGGACGATACTTTGCGTGTATGCATGAGAACCTATTCGATTTTGGAGAATGTCCTTCTAGCTTGTATGCAAATATTTTTCAAGATCAGACAAGCAGGATCCAGAGGTAAGCCTGCTGAGATCTTCATAGGGCGAAACTCGTAGCTTGCTGGTTCTGATGTTCTCATCATAGGACGAACAATAAGACCAATAAAACGCTCGCTGGAGAAGGGCTACATTTTATGCTCACTTTCCCTTAAATGCAAGTCTGCGTTTCTCTGCAATGATTTAGAAAGTTTGCACCAATCCCTATCTGGAAGCTGATGGTATCTGAGCCCAAGAGTCATCATCATCATCATCATCATCATCACCTCTGTCTCTCTCTCTCTCTCTCTCTCTCTCTCTCTCTTCACGTGCGCGCGCGCGGGGGTGTGTGTGTGTGTGTGTGTGTGTGCGCGCGCGCGCAGAGAGAGAGAGAGAGAGAGAGAGAGAGAGAGAGAGAGAGAGAGAGAGGAGGAGAGAGAGAGTGAGTTTGAGGGTGGGCAAACAGACATGTAGACAAACAGAGAGACGTTTTCCCCATTAGACAGGTAATCGATTCGTGAAGAATTCCCTTCTGTTTCCCGTTCAGTCGGCGGTTTGTTTGTGTGTTTTTCTTTTGTTGATTGTCTGAAAGTAACAACAGAAGGCGATGGCTGTGAGATGAAGAACGGTATTAAAGCGGACAGGAACCTGCTGCAAAACTATCATAACACCCCAGGCCAGGCAAACACACAGCAACAAACAAACAACACATTCAAAGACGGATGAAAACGAAATGGTGGGAGGTGTGTGTGTGTGTGTGTGTGTGTGTGTGTAGAGAGAGAGAGAGAGAGGGAGAGAGAGAGAGAGAGAGAGAGAGGAGAGAGAGAGAGAGAGAGAGAGAGAGAATATTTTCTATTTCTGTCTTGATGGGTGCACCGTTATTTTGCTTGAATCATGTCCTGATGTCTGTATAACTGGCTGCAGCAGCATTATTATCACATCGATACAGTCCATGACGGTTGTACACAATTGTTCCTTTTCTTCTAAAAAGGAATGGCATGACAAACAAAATGCTGGCAGAACACGTCACAGACTTCTCTCTGTGCTGTTGTGGGTTTCATTCCAATTAGAAGCATTTACTTGGAGAATGTGTGGCCTCCACTAGCTCCCTCTTTGAGTGGAGTGTACTTTGAGTCAAATAGAAAGATTTAAAAACCACATTTATTATCGTAAGGA
>CM031601.1:100366117-100368209 GCA_018398815.1 Conus ventricosus
CTGACCACTATAGCACAATGGCCGGTAGGTAATGTTGGTATTACTTCTCTGTCATGTGTAACTATATGTAGAACCTCACCTTGTAAAAGTCTGTGTATGGCTTTATGTATCTACATGTGTGCAAGATTACTATAAAAAAATGACATGGGTGAGCGTTTATTACACATTTTGCAAATGATGTAATTCCGGAGTTGCTCGGTTTAAGACAGGCAGCACATTATTACATACACGACGGCAGACAAAGAATCTTTTTCCCGCAAAGTGAGCAAGCGCTGTAAACTTGCCCTGGTACGAGTTTTATCGCGAAATGTCCGGTCCAAGAGTTCCATGGGGCACGGTGCAAACAGGATGTTCTAAAGAGAGACTACAAAAAGTCACAGAAGCGCAACAAAAAGGACTGGATTGATTACAGCGCCTCTAACCTGTTGCGCATGACTGAGGGACATAGTTTTGTGCCAATTCCTGACAGTTCTAACCTCCCTTTACGGTCCCTATAACATATTAGCATAACATAAGAGACAGGGCTGTGGGGATTTCTGATGTTCCAACCCCCCCCCCCCCCCCCCCCCCCCCCCCCCCCCCTCATGACATCTTCAGGGTCTTCTGTCATGGGAAAATACTAATGACGTGCTAGCCCGCAGAAGAAAGCATCGAACTGGCGTGATGACATTGGACAGAATTATCATAAGTGTAAGCGTTGAAATGATGGGAAGGGAATGCACTTTTTTTTTTTTAAGGTGCTTTCACTGTGTTTAAGTGTTGTTTTAATGTTAGGAGTCGGTATATTTCCACCTCGAACTGTGCTGCTTTGGATCATTGCATGCGCTTATTGCTGCGAAAAGATGATGATGATGATGATGGTGATGATGATGATGATGATGATGATGATGATGATGATGATGATGATGATGATGATGATAATGATGATGATGATGATGATGATGATGATGATGGTGGTGGTGGTGGTGGTGGTGGTGGTTGTGGTGGTGGTGATGATGGTGTGGTAGTGGTGATAATGAGATGGAGTTTCTGCATTGTTGTCGTTGTTGTGTTTGTTGTTGTTGCCTTTGTTGTTGTTGTTTTATTGCCGTTATCTTTCTTCTTGTTGTTGTTGTTCTTCTTCTTCTGTATTTGGCAGGGCTTGTCTATTTTACAGTGAAAAGACAAACCATAATAATATTTTGACAACCATGATAATGAAGTAGTATATTTTACCTCGATGATGTTATCGGCTGAGATTGTGAGGTTTCTGCGTTTGTTGTTGTTGTTGTTGTTGTTATTGTTCACTTTATTCTTCTTCTTTTTCGTCTTCGTCTTCTTCTTCTTTTTCTTCTCCTTCTTCTTCTTCCTCTTCTTCTTCTTCTTTTTCTTCTTCTCCTTTCTTCTTCTTCCTTTTCTCCTCCTTCTTCTTCTTCTCCTTCTCCTCCTCCTTCTTCTTCTTTTTCTTCTTCTCCTTCTTCTTCTTCTTCTTCTTCTAAACCGGTCTGGGAGAAATGACATGTCTAAATCACAATGAAATGATGATGACAATGGTCATGACAGTTAAAATGAAGATTTAATTGCGGTCGTGGTAGTGTTGTTGTTGTTGTTGTTGTTGTTGTTGTTGTTGCTTTTGTTGTTGTTCCTGTTGTTGTTGTTGTTTTGTTTTTCTCTTCCTCTTTTTCTTCCTCCTTCTCCTCCTCTTCCTTCTTGGCCTCAGATTTTCGAATGCCGTTCTCCTTTTAGATGATGGGGACTAAAAAATAGTCATGGAAACCCGTTTAAGCAGAGGGACTGGCTTCAAAAGCTAGACTAGGAAAGAAATATTTTGGTAGAATACTTCGATCTGAGAGAGAGAGAGAGAGAGAGATGAGAGAGAGAAGGAGAGAGAGAGAGAGAGAGAGAGGAGAGAAGAGAGAGAGAGAGAGAGAGAGAGAAAGAGGGGGGAGAGGGTGGGAGAGGAGAGAGAGAGAGAGAGAGAGAGAGAGAGAGAGAGAGAGAGAGAGAGAGAGAGAAGACAAAGTCTTTTATTCGTAAAGGCCATAACCCTTAGAAGGGGGATGTAACAGAGCAACTTTACACGACACATTTCTAGTAGATGATGTAAGCAATT
>CM031601.1:100369209-100371709 GCA_018398815.1 Conus ventricosus
AAAAAGAGAAACACTTTTGTCGAAAAGCTTTAGGAAACATTCTGGATAATGGTGATTTTATGCAGAATAACTCAGTTAAAAGCTTAGAAACATTAAAGACTGTAGTTCTTTTTTCACATGAAAGACAGAGACTCTTTTGAAGAATGTTTTGCGCGAAAATGATGTTATTGAAAATGATCAGGAAAAACATAGGATTAAAACAAAAACTGAAATCTAAAAGTTTATAAATTAAGTATTGAAAAGGGATAACCCTACACAGTATGTTTTTTGTAGATAATCGTTTTTTTTGTATTGAAGTCTTACTTGGCAGAGAACAGTAATATGCGCTTGCGTGTGTGTGTGTGGTGGTGTCTGCCCCCTCTCTGTCTGCCTCTCTCTCTGTCTCTCTCTTCTCTGTCTGTCTGCCGGTGATTCTCTCTCCCCTCTTTTTCCGCCACAGGAAAGGCGGCTTTTAGGCCACTTTCGCCCAAAAACACGTGGTTGAGGCAAGTGAGTCGGGATGGTAAAAAGCTGTTCTCTTAGGATTTTTAAATCATATTCACTTCAACAAACAAACTAAAAATCCGACCGTTAGTGACCCCAGTATGGGTCAAAATTCAGGATCAATTACTTAGTAACATACTTGAAAAACAAACACATTTCAAGCAAACCAAAATAATAGAATGAACCCGTTACCACATTCTTAGCAAGCACAATCATAATCCTACAAAGTCATGGGAAAATTATCAAGCGCGGGGCAATCACCAATTACATAATCTCGACAAGGTTTTCCCGAACGCTGCTATACATTGTCTACTGAAAACCACAATGCTGCGAAAACATCTTGAATACTGACGCACCCACGCGACTAAAACAACCCATACATACATAATATACATAAAATGTGGGCTTCTGAGGCACAATTCCCAAATATCTCATACCTTTTATATTATCATCTGCTATTTTTTTCCCTCATTTCTAATCATAATAACCATACCAAATAATCTAACTAATACTACTATTGTATTAACCAATCATGAGTTCACCTGCAAATCTTTAATAATAATTTAAAAAAAGAAAAACAATTCTTATATAAATAAATATCCTTAATTTTCCTTTCCGCCCATCCACCCGGTTCAGTTCCGAGCCCCAAACGCCAAAAGTGAATTTCCACAAGACCTGTCTATCCGAGTACCACCACCCGCCACCTATCGATAAAACCTCACACACGCCCAGACACATCACAAGCAGTCTGTCCTCCGTACCGGCCTGCACCGCGTGACAGTCCTCTTAATATTAAAAGTTCCCGTCCTTTCCGAAAACCCAACGTACACTCAGAAAAAACCAATCTTATCAAATTTGAAACCAGTATTTCGTACACCACGACCACTACCCCGTACACAAAATTGTCTTAGCAAAATCAAAAACCGCTGTAACACATCCACCAAACGGTATCAGTGTAAAACCCGGAATGCACTTTACTTCATTCCCAAGTACGGTTTTTCCTCGCCCTTTAAAAGTTCAAATTATATCTCTTCTCTTCAACTTCCGCACATTTAAATCTCCTCCTCTTAGCCAAGTTCACATAAAAGAATCTTTGCGAATAAAAATCAATTAAAAGGGAAATCCTCCCTTTCCCGGGGAACTGAAACACAAAAGTTATGAAACCTTTATATCTACAAACAACCAACAAACACAGCCCCCCCAACTTTCCATTACTTTACACGCTCACCTTGGACAACAACAGGAACGACACACAAAGGACGACACCCTCAGTCGCCGGACACTGGCCAGACAGCAACGCCCTGGTACGTGCAGAAACCCGCCCGCTGAACACCAACACCGACAGTCAAGACGCGGACGACACACTGGACGACACCCTCAGTCGCCGGGACACTGCCAGACAGCCAACGCCCGTACATGCAGAACCCGTCGCTGAACACCGAAACACCGACCGTCTTCTCTGGTAGCCAAACCTTCAAAAGTCGGTTTGAGGGGATACCCAAAACCCCTGCCCCCCCAACGGCAGAAACAAACATGACACGAGGGCCCAAACCCCAAACCCTTTGCGGGTAACGCCTCAGTTCGTACTAACTTGCAGATACACGACGACACTCCGAGTTCACCTGGGGAAACTCACAAGACAGCACTCACATCACGGAATTCCCCATACACATCGAAGAACTCCAGTTTCCCCGAGCGTTGTTTACACACGTAAACCCACTATTCCGACGAGCTTGACACCCTCCTCCCTCCTCCCTCCAAGAGTTAACAGGTAAGCAAATTTTCCCCGGGAGGGTTCACGCACTTCACGGTCACTGCCCCTGGCACTGGACGGGGCACACTCCACAATTGTCACTGAGGCGACCTGTGTCAGTTCGTGCGTGACAATGAGAATGATTAAAAATGATGCTACGGATTTCCATTTCGGTCAGAGACTACATACAGGGCTGTACTCTACACTCCTTTCATAAAAATATCCCGGTTAAAACCCGGCCCGAGAGATACAGGGCAAACCGCA
>CM031601.1:100381709-100386709 GCA_018398815.1 Conus ventricosus
TACTATAGTTACGATAGTAGTGTGGCACAGCCGATATATAATATAAATTAAAACAAATTAGGTCTTTTCTGGTTCACGCCTATAATTATGTGAATTCATTTTTCAGTGGGGACAGTACACATAATGACAGAGTTGGGTGTGACCTTTATCATCCTCAAGACTCTTATAAATATGGGAATTCACATGGTTCGATAATCTCCCATTGTTATTCAATGTAAATGCTATATGACTTATATACATGTTTTTCATATATACAAGGTAGATCAATATGCTGATTGACATTGCAATATGGTATTAATGTATCTTTAAAGAAAAGAACAAATGTAAGTCAACCTAAACCTTATAATTCAGAAGCTCTTTCAGCACGAAGCTGGATATTTAAAAGTTATATGCCTTTGAACCGGTTTCAATTCTCTGGTGAAAAGACACATTTGGTTCTCTTTAACAATGGATATAACCCAAGTAACTGCCTATATTCTTTTGGGAGGGACGGGAATTTTTTATAAATTGAAGTATTAAAATTTTTAGGTGTGTCTACTTTCACCCAAAACTAAACTGGAAATAACTTATTGACCTCAAGTGTTACTAAAGCAGTTTTAAAAGTTTGAATTTTCTAAAAAAAAATAGTCAGGCATTCCTCCATGGGGACAGAATCCTAAAGTTTTGTTGCATTTAGCAACCGTCTTGTACGATCAAGCTTGACTTACGGACAGGAAAAGTATTCTTTTCTGCTTCGCATCGCATTTTAAAGAAAGAAACTTCAAAGAATTGACAGTAAAGCTGTAAAGTTGGCCCTGGGTGTACCTGTGCACACTATGACACCCCCCCCCCTCAGACGAAGCTTAATAAGATAGCAGGCCTTTTTGCCACTTGATGAAAGAAAGGAAAATAAGTTCTGTTAAAATATGTTAGTGAGACGGATTGCGGTGGACGACCTTGAAAGAGATTTAAATAAACGATCCGACATTGATTTTTCGAAAAATGCACAGAAAATTCAAATTTAGAGACGCTTAGTTCATATGTTTCAGACGTTTTTATTCATCAAGATGACCCACATGGAGGTAGGCCCGCCGTTATGGTTCCGGCCGGTACCCCCTTGGGAACTATCGGACTTAAAGTTAACATGTTTTCTTCTGATTAAATAAAAATATAGCGATTTCGCGCATGTGTTAGCAGCATCTATCAAAATTGACATGGAAGAAAAGTTTCTAACTATTTGAAAGTATACACTGACGGCTCAGTTCTTGATGATGGTAGTGCGGGATCTGGCTTTGTAATTCCAGATTTCAAAGCTGAAAAATCATATTATTTAGGTAAGGGCCACTCCATATTTAAGCTGAACTAGTTGCTGTCCTGATGGCATTAAATTATTTAATTCCTTGCAGGTCTCAATATTTAATATCCCTGTTTTGTGGTTGATTCAACAGTCAGGTATGAAAAGTTTGTATTGTTTTGGAAAATACACAAAAGAGACGGAATTATTATTTGAGATTAAGTACATGTTGCACTGTCTTTACATGAATGGTATAATGTTGTTTTTTCTTGGGTTCCATCGCCCACACTCCTCCTTCGTTTTTAATGTTCAAGCAGTTAGGCAGCAAAAAAGGGGAGCAAAAGAATTTATTATTTTGGTTAGCTATTAAGGTTGAGTGTCCTTTTTCATACAAGGAAATTAGTCATATAATCGAGAAGGGATTTCTGGAAGTCAATACAGTGCCCCATCAAACCTCGCAGAGCAAAACCTCTGTCAAAAACTTTGTGACGATTAGCCGACCGGTTTCTAGCCTGACTTTTTAGGACTTTTATGTAATTCCTACGAACCAAGTATTGCCAGACTGTTCAAGTGCGTATGTCGTGGGGATCTTTCAGTTAACATGTGATTTTGATTGTGAACTAACGAAACCCTGTTTGAGTGGTGTTATACCAAGTGCTGACCTGGGCATGTTAATGTGTATTGACTTTTATATTCGTTGCAGTTGTTTCTCTTGTTAAATTAACGAGTAACCTTTTGGGAAGTCCATTTAAGGACCTTTTATAATTCATAATCGTAAGTTAGATTATTTTAGGTTATAAATTTTTTATCTATTTTTAATAGGTTACTTCCTTACAATTATCTATCCTTATTTTTGTTCACATGTAACCACATTCGTCCTCTTTTCTTTTATGATAATAGTCTAAAATTGTAAACATATTTTATTTAGACGTTCTGCAATCACCATATATGTGTGACGAGATCGTAAAAACAGAATTCCTTCCTACACACGCACAACGCACACTCGCACACACACACACACCACACACCACACACCCACACACACACACACACACACACCGCACTCACGCAAGCACGCACGCAGCACGCAGCAAACGCACGCACACACACACACACGCACAGCACGCACCCAAACATTACACACGCACACACACCACACACGCACACACGCACGCACGCACGCACGCTCGCACGCACGCACGCACGCGCCACAACAACACGCACGCGCGCGAGCGCAGCGCGCCGCGCACGCACGCACACACACACACTAACACACCACACACACACACACACACACACACACACACACACTCACACACACACAACACACACAACTGTATGACAAAGAAGGAGTGTAGTTAGGGGCGGAAGAGGAATAAAGATGTAACAGGAAAGATGAAGACAGACACTGCTTTTCTTCCGGTGAGAGGGTATGACAGACAGTTGCTTGAGAGAGAGAGATGAGAGAAGAAGAGAAGTGGAGAGAGAAGAGAGAGAGATGGAGAAGAGAAGAGAGAGAGGAAGAGAGAGAAGGAAAAGAAAAAAAAGAGAGAGGAAAGGAGATAAAGAGCGGGGGGTGGAGAGGGATAGGATAATAAGAAAGGAATAAACAGAAGGGGAGAGGTATGTGTGTAAGTGTGGCGTGTGTAGTGTGTGGGTGTGTTGTGCGTGCGTGCGTGCGTAGCGCGTACTCTCGCTGGTGCGTGCGTGCGTGTGCGTGTGTGTGTGTGGTGTGTGTGTGTGATGTGTGTGTGTGTGTGTTTTTGTGTGGTGTGTGTGTTGAGTGTGTGTGTTGTGTGTGTGTGTGTGTGTGTGTGTGTAGTGTGTGTGTTGTGTGTGTGGTGTGTGTGTTATTTGTGTGTGTGTGTGTGTGTGTTTGCGTGCGTTCATGCGCACGCATTTGATAAGTTTGAGTTGTCGTTAGGTGTTGTGTTTGTGTTGTGTGTGTGTGTTTGAGTGTGTGTGTGTGTGTGTGATAGGAAGGAATTTATGTTTTTTTTTTCGTCTCGTCCACAAATATAGGGGAGTGAGACGTCTAAATAACATATTGTTTACAATTTTTGACTATTATTATTATTAAAAGAAAAAGAGGACGATCTGTTCGGGTTACTTGGAACAAAAAAATTAAAGCAAGATTGAATTGTAGGACAGTAAACTATGAAAAATTAGATAAATATAAACCTAAAATAATCTAACTTAAGATTTAGATTTATAAAATGTTCCTTAATCGGACTTCCCAAAAGGTTACTCGTTAAATTTAACTAGAGAAACAACTGGCAACGAATCCAAAAAGTCATCAAACACATTAACATGACCTGGGTCAGTCACTTGTATTTATTTATAACACCATTCAAAAAAGGGTTTCGTTAGTAGTTTCACAATCAAATATCCATGTTGTACTGGAAAGATCCCACGACATACGCCATTAACAGTCGGGCAATACTTGGTTCTAGCTTAGGGAAATTACCGTAAAAGTCTTCTTTAATGTAGGTTAGAAAAGATAACCGGTCCGAGATTAATATTGATCACTAAAACAAAAGTTTTTTTTTTTGACAGAGTTTTTGTGACGAGGTTTTTGATGAGGAACTGGGAACTGTATTGATCAGAATCACTCTCGACCTTATATGATTAATTTCACTTGTATGTAAAGGACAATCAACATTAATACTACCCAAATTATCTTCTTTGCTCCCCTTTTTGCTGCCTGCTCTATCTGACTTGATCATTAAAAACGAAGGACAAGGAGAGGTGTGCGATGGAACCCATGATAATACAACTTAGCTACCTTTCTGGTAAGCAGTGCAACATGTACTTTAATTCAAATATATAATTCATCATTTCGTGAATTTTAAAACAATTCAAACTTTTAATACTGACTGTATTCAACACAAAACAGGATAGTTAAATATTGAGATTGGCAAGGAAATTAAATATTTTAATGCCATCGGACAGCAACTAGTTTGCTGTTAAATATGAATGACTTACCTAATTAATCATGATTTTTCAGCTTTGCAATATGGAATTTACAAAGCAGATCCCGACACTACCCTTCCTCAAGAACTGAGCCGCCGTCAGTGTATACTTTTCAAATAGTTAGTTAAACTTTCTTCCATTTCATTTTTGACAGTTTGCTGCTAACACATGTTCGTGCGAAATCGCTTTATTTAGATCAGAAGAAAAAAAATGGTTAACTGTTACTTCCGTTAGTCCCAAGGGGGAGGGTACGGCGGCGGCGGATCAGTACGCGAGGCGCTACCTAGTTTGGGTCAATCTTTGATGAATAAAAACGTCTGAAACATTATGAACGAGCCAAGGGTCTCCCTAAATTTGAAATTTTCTGTGCATACTTTTTCAGAAAATAAACATTCATTTGGGGGTCGCGATCGTGTATTTACTCTTCAAGGTTCCTTCGTCCACCGCAATCCCGTTCTCACTACTTATTTTTACAGTACTTATTTTCCTTTCTTCATCAACGTGGCAAAAAGGATCCCTGCTATCTTATAAGCTTAAGGCGGACTTAGTGTGCACGGTACACCCAGGGCCAACTTTAAGGCTTTACTGTCAATTTTTGAAGCTTTCTTTAATCTTTAATGCGATTGCCGAAGCAGAAAAAAAAGGAAATAACTTCCTGTCCGTAAGTCAATCTTGATCGTACAGACTGGTTGCTTAATGCTGCAACATAACTTTAGGTCCTTGTCCCCATGGAGAATGTCTGACAATTTTTAGG
>CM031601.1:100396709-100406709 GCA_018398815.1 Conus ventricosus
CATTTTGGTAAATATATGGTTTTGGTTTGGACAGTTTTGTTTTTTTTGGGGTTTTTTCTAAACCTTTCACCCGTTGAGAGGTTTTTCTTCTGCCTTCATGTGTGTTGGCTCAGGCACACCTTTTTCTGTGTGTAACTGCTCCAAAGAAGGGGGGAAAGGTATGGAAATGGTATCGAGATATGCGTCTTGTTGTAGAATTGTAGAACGCATTATCTTTAATTGCGTTTTCTGTCCTTGCGCCTAGGGTTCTGGTATTTTGGACTAAGTTGAAAATCTTTTACTTTTATGATATCCCTCCATTTTGGTCAATGGAAAAGCCGTGTTTGTTGTTTTCTGATTACACAGGTTGAGTCATGCTTATCTCGCCTCAATATGTGATTTGGGCCGGAAGGATATCAGAAATGTTAGTTTCATTTTCCTTGTTGCTTCACAGGCACGAGACGGACGTGGAACGCATGAGCGTGCGAACGGATAAACATTTACACCGTGGAGTGTGGAATTCCTGCCGTACGCCCCACATGGGGTTTTCCGTTCTCGTTGTGTCCTTGTCTTATATTTTTGTGTGACAGACGTGTGGATAAATTTCTAATTATTTTTATTCACTGGAGCTGTTTTTGACTAAGGAAATCATCCTTAGTACAGGTCAGAGAAAAGCAAAAGGAAAAGGAAAGAAGTTATTATAGTTTATCTGCCCTTTTATCAGTGACAGACATTGTTGACCTTATTACGGCATTGTGACCCTTCACACTGACGCACTGCCGGACCCACTATGTTGCCACACACTGACAAGGACTATAGGGTGTGATACTCATCTGGAGACTGATCTCCCCCGTAGGGCGGGATTTGTTTTGCATGTTTTTCCTAAGCTGCAGTTCCGGTCTTTGGCCCGCTGGAAGACCAGCATCCACGGACCCTGCAGTCAGCATCCTGCGTCCAGGCAACCAGTCGCTGTTCCAACTTGCGGACTGGAGGTGAACCTCGTCTCCTTTACTGGGACACCTGCTTCACCTCGGATGGAAGACCAGCCCACCACGAGCGTTACCACTTACAGGATCCACCTCCTTCTACGAACCTCCTCGGTTATGGATGGATCGAGTGTTGAGTGCCCCATTTTTGTGTGGTGTGGGGTGTGGGGCTGGCGTGCGTGGGGCGTGGGTTTAAAAGCCGGTCACTGATTCGTTTTTTGTTGTTTTTTTTTGTTGTTGTTTTTTTGTTTGTTTAATTCTAGTTGATTAGGTCCCGTTGGATGCAGCATTGTTTCTAATACTGTCTTTCTTCTGTTATTTTGCGAATGTCCTTGTAGTGGTTTAGTGGGTTAGGTTGGGACAGTAGCGGGATCCCGGGATATTGGAGGGTTTGTGTGGTCTGTTCAATTTACTTTGTCCCCTAAGTCAGTTAGTTCTGAATAGTGCCTTTCTCTTCTATGCCTCATTTTTTTTTCTTTCTTTTCCTCTCTCGGCTATCTTTTCTCTTCTTTGTTAAAGACCCATTACCCGTCTGGAGTGCTAGTGTGGGGTGAGTGATTGTAATGTGAGTAAAACTATTGTCGAACTTCTTCCTCTTTTGGTCTGGTGGTGTGAGGGTTGAGTGGTCGCTCCGTTTCTGCCACTGCACATTACCTGTATAAGAAACCCCCTGTCAGGTGTAAATCACACGTGACAGAGAGAGAAAAGAGAGAGAGAGAGAGAGAGAGAGGAGAGGGGGAGAGAGAGGAGAGAGAGGGAAAAAGAGAGAGAGAGAGAAAAAGAGAGAGGGGAGAAGAGAGAGAGAGAGAAGAGAGGGGAGAGAGCGAAAAGAGAGAGAGAGAGTGAGAAGAGGAGAGAGAGATGAGAGAAGGAGAGCGCGGGGGAGATAGAGAAGACAGGACAGACAGACAGACAGGCAGGCGACAACAGAAAAGACAGACAGCCCAACAGAGACAGAGGACAGAGAGAGAGAGAGAGGGGGGGAGCAGAGTAGATAAGATGCGTTTACATTAAGGCGTATCATTAATAATAGAGTGAAAGGGGGAAAACAAGTAAAATGTAATTAACGCGAAGAAGGCGGAAAAAAGAGCGCGGAAAGTAAAGAGGGTGACCTTAATTCGAGTGATTGTGACGGTCATCAAGGGGTCAACGATCGTTACAATGAAGGGCAAAAATATGCAAGCCAATGAAAAATTAGAATTCCCGTCTTTTTTCTCCTTTTTTCCTTTCTCTCTCTCTCTCTCTGTCTCTGTCTGTCTGTCTGTCTGTCTGTCTGTCTCTCTCTCTCTCTCCTCCCCTCTCTCTCTCCCTTCTCTCTCTCCTCTCTCTCTCTCTTTCTTTCTCTTTCTCTCTCTCTCATCCCACATTTCCATCAAAGGCACTATTCCTAGCAATCTCTTCAGCCCCCCTAAAAAAAAAAGACATACCAGGTTAACCCTTTTCACAGCTACCACATCGCAGTCCTGGCGCAGCGTTTAGTATCAAGTCGCCATGAGATTTCCCCGCCAAAGGAGAAACTGTACTGTTGCCGAGTCATATCGGTGGCGTTGAGTGGCGCCTCTTTTCATCCATAGGACAGCAACCTGCTAAGCTCCCTGCTGACGACAATAGAAGCTTTGCCGTGGTGCCAGAGTGGGTGGGTGTTCTCCTTCGGATGGGGCTACCACATCTACTCCACACAGTCTGAAAAAACAACCATTCCCGAACTGAGGTCCCCCATGAGACCAGGGCATGAAAGACAACCTGATGTGAGACTGTTTCTGCCCACAATTCAGGACAGGGATGAACTACTCGGAAGCCCAAAGGGGTTCAATTATGGTCTGAGACTGCATAGCTTGCTGACCGTATGCTTTGTTTCATAATGTATCCAAGTGTTGATCAGGCCCGAGAGATACGAACACCTGCGGCGTTTTTTTAGAATCATTGTTTGTGGTTTCAGTCGTCAGGAATTGTGCCCAAGTTCCCAGTGGTTTGTAATGTTTATTTGTGGGGGAGTGTCTCGACAGCGAGCCTGTATCAATTATGCAGACAATCGGGAGAAAAGGAATGATGCTATAGTTCGCGCCTGCGTGGCCTGCTATATGAACTGTGCAGATTTCATGCACACAAGCGTTGAACATGGGTGGTTTTAAGAAGACAGAAAAGACTGGTCAACGGCGCCAACGAGATAACGAGGCTCCGCGAGCAAGGCCTGCCTCGTAGTTTTTTGTATGGTTTTTTTTTTTTTTTTAAAACATGGGAGATATCTTATGTGATCATAAATTAGAGGCCACAGCTGGCCCCTACTGACAAATCTCAGGTAATCTAAGAGAAGGAAAGAAAAAAAAGAAAAAAAAATGATGACTATGAAAATCCTTTATTAAAGAATGATTGATGGTTAACATGCTTTTCTTTTTCATGCAGGAACTTTTCTGCCTGGAGACAGTGGGGGACGCAGCCCTTTTGTTGGCGAGGGACTCAGGGACAGTTTGTGCATTTTTTTAAGTTTACGAGAAGTCTCAAAGACTGGATACTGGAGAGGAACTGTTATAGGTCTCTGAGAACCAGGAGACGTTGTGATAATCGAATATGTTTGTGCGG
Source organism: Conus ventricosus (assembly GCA_018398815.1). Classification (NCBI taxonomy): domain Eukaryota; kingdom Metazoa; phylum Mollusca; class Gastropoda; order Neogastropoda; family Conidae; genus Conus; species Conus ventricosus. The sequence continues at coordinate 100,400,255 of CM031601.1, forward strand.
CAGTGTGGATGCGAACTTTGAAAGACATAAGTTTTTTTTTTTTAGCACGTGAGGACAAGTTCATGTGTTTAATGGAAAAAGTCGTCGATGATTTTGCGTGAACAAAGTGAAAAACTTTGTAATTTTTAGAAAATCACCAGTTTGAAACACTAGAAGCCACTCTACAAACCCGAAAGGCTCATACTTTGAGAAAACCTATGCTCAGATGTCTTCCATTTCAAGACAGAGAGTGCAGATTATTATCGTTCCCGATATTTTTGACACTCTTATACATAGTCATGCACGTATATTTAGTCATGAACACAATTGGTAATATCCGTGCAGAAGTAGGTGGGTGGTAGTGACCTGGAATGTCAGGTAAATTGCCGCTGATAACATTAAGAAACCGGAGTAATAACACATAAACATTTTTAGTCATCAAATAATGATTTAAATACAAAGTATTTCTGACAACAGAACCACAAGTCCATTGCAAAATATTGTTTAAATATTTTAACATTTTCATGAGAATCTAACTATACAAAAATCAGCTTTAAAAGTTTAAACATCAGAAGTATAAATTATGGAAGGTGGAAGGAGGGAGTGGGGAACACAGAGTCCAGCCGATGATGACAGCACAGTCAGTAGAACCATGGGGTCGGGAAAGGCGGAGGGTAGAACCCTGGGCTGTGATGGTGAAGAGAGGGGGCTGATCTCCTCCGTGGCTTCTCCCAGAACAGGCGGTGCAGATGCCTCCCAAGGGTACTGGCCAGCACGCTCGCTCCTCTGGCTGTTGGATGGATCTCATCTGCAGTCAGGTGCCTGTTGTCTGTAGCATGCAGATTGTGGTAGCTTACAAAATCGATATTTTTCTCAGACAAGAGTCTGGATTTTGTCATGGCATTGAATAATTCTCTTTTTGTGTCAAGGGCTTTATTTCTCACTGGCGCAGCCTGACTTACTACTATTTTTGCAGTTGGAAATATTTTTCTCACCGTTTTTATGCCTTTTTCCATGTTGATACTGCATTCTGCTGGTACTTTTGATTTCACGTCTTCGATTCCAGCGTGAAGAACAATGCAGTCTGGTTCTGGATGCAGATTTTCTTTGGCGTCTTCAAGAACTGTACTGAATTGCTCGATGGTATGGAGCTTCCTTGTCGCCACCTGCAAACCGTAGGATCGTCCCAGTCGCTTTCCGTCCAATTTGCTCATGACAGAGTCATGCAGAATGAGCACTCGCGGTAGATCTTTAGAAGGCTGGGTCTTCTTGTCATCCGTGTTTTCAACGTTGCGTCACGATGTTTAACGACGTCATTCTTTGGAACAATTTTTATTTTTTCAGCAGAGTTGGGTTTTTTTTATGGTGACTTCACGCATTCGGCGTAGGTGGTATAGCCTATTTTGCATCAGCGTGGCCACCGGCATCAGTCTGGCATCCAGACCTCGTGGTGGAAGGTGAAGCAGCATCAGCATAAGATGGGTAAGGCTGATCCTCTCTTTGCTTTCCAGAACTTTTACGATTTAGATCTACATCACCACTTCTCATTAATTTGATTAAAACATTTTGCTCTGAACGACTGACTCAAGCGTAGAAATCTTTTCACACAGTGCAACGATCACCTCTTCTAGTCTGTTTACTTTAAAGCGTGGGGTCTTTCGCAGAGTCTGGGCTTGTCCACTGTCATTCTTGTCACCAATTGGAGCTTTCCAAACGGTTGTCAGTCGTCTCAACGGGTTTTTCTTCCCAATTAACAGTTTGAAGGGCTTTCGATTTGATTACATTCGAAAGCATCGAGGATGACTTACGATCACCAGTTTTCAATTTTAGAGATGACTAGTCATCTTCAGAACATAATTTTCCAAAATTTGATGCCCCAGCCAAAGTACTGGATTTACAACACATCCGCCAACTATAGTTAATGCCTGTAAATACAGTCTGCTATGGAGTTAGATCAAAACAACCTTTTCACAGTGTTTCAGTGGAACGCAAACCTATTTCCACTAACCTGTTATCTTTTGAAAGTAAAGTTTCTGGAGAAAAACTATTGTGTTTTTAGCGCCCAGTCATTGAATGGGGAAAAAGAAAAAGCTCCCAAACTTAAGAACTATTACTACCCTCCCCTTGTGCAGTATCAATGGGGTAAAAAAAAAGGGTGCAAACTGCAATCTACATAGACTTGACATGGAGTTTTACAAATATCCCCACTACCAGTGCATAGATAATCAAAGGGTTTTGTTGGCCACAGGTGCGCCATCAAAGTAAATAAGAATCAGTTTATAAATTCTGTCCTAACTATTCTAAGTCCAAAAGAGGATGACACAGATTGGTTAAACCATACTGATTTTACAAAGAGGAAGTGGTTTAAATTATGGCGACTTTAATCCATGCGCCCTTTTGGATACAATTGTAATAAAGTGACATCTAAAGATTTGTAAAAATATTTTTGGATTAAAATTTTAATCTATTAAAGACGGTAAAATTTACGAGAATTCCGATGTAGTTACACACAATCAAGTGCTATAGATCTATCGTTTGGGTTTTTCCCCAAACATAGCAGTTAATTATAACTGGTCCACAGTAGAAGATTGTTTAGGGAGTGATCATCTCCCATTACAATACGTTTTAATGAAATATAATTTAATGAAATGTCCTACCACTGAATGCAAAATTCCAAAATTAACTAAAAAAACGGGCCAACTGGGAAGCCTTTCAAACTTTCTTGTGTCGCAAATACATCAACAATTATTGAGGATGAGATCTAGATACATTTTATGCACATTTCTCAAAAGAAAGTGTTACTACACCCTGAAAAGACTATCCCAAAATATAAATACAAAAAGATTGGAAAATATGTAGGAAACCCGTATGGTGGACAGAAAATGTAGACCGCTGTCAGTCAAAGCGAAAAAGCTACAAAACATGGATAAGAAACAAGTCAGATGAAAACTTTATTACATGAAAGCAAGAAAGAATAAATGTTCTAAAATTATTGCTCAAGCAAAAAAGAAGTACCTGGGCTGAGTTTTGTGAAGCCGAAGTATCAGAACCCAAAAGATTTATTCAAAGTTTGGAAAAAAGTCAAAGAAATGAAAATTGCTAAAAAGTCAGTCATACCCTATAAAGTTACAAACTGATTTTCCATCTGCTTTGGATAAAGCTGAAGCTTTTTCTGATATATATTTCAGCTTATAGCCAGTCAAAAATCTTGAGCCAGAAACCCTCGTCACAGAAACAATGAGGAGCAAAAAGATGAATACATGGCTCCTCCACAAAAAAATGAACATTTTTTAAACTCTCCTTTACTGTTCTCAGAACTATCAAAGCATTAGTTTCCACCCCAAACACATGATCAGCTGTCGGCCTTGATGGAGTGTCCTATCAACTCATCAGACATTCACCTTCTTCGTGGAAAATATTACTGCATTCATTTTTCCCAAAAGATGTTGGTTTAAATGGCACTATTCCAAGAATCTGGAAAAGTTCAGTAGTAGTCCCAGTACTCAAAGAAGGTAAACCGAGACAGCTGTACATAGCTACAGACCCATAGCTCTAACATCTAAATGTTGGTAAACTTTTAAAAAAAATTATTCAAAAACGATTGTTATATTACTGTGAAAAAGACAGTGTGATTCCTGTTCACAAGCGGGCTTCGAAAAGGTCGTTGTACCACAGACCACTTAGTGAAACTGATCATCACATTAAAAAGCAATTCTCCCGCAGAAAAAGATTTTGGCTACATTTTTTTATGTTAAAAAAGCCTATGACTGCGTATGGCACGCAGGGCTACTGAAACAAATTAAAAAATGTTGGTATTTCTGGAAATGTTTGATTACATTAAAAGCTTCCTAACAGAAAGAAGCATATTACACGGATTGGAAGAACTTACTCATCCTATGGAATGTAGATTGGGTATTCCTCAGGGATCAGTTATTGCCCCATGTTGTTCACAATCCTAATCCATGATTTTCCTAAATCAATGTCAAAAGCAACGCAGTAGTTCAATATCAAATATATCGCTATTTGGATTAACTGTAAATTAAGAAGCATTCCAATAAAAGAACAGTAAACTTTGTACAGAAGTTTCCAAAATGAACTGATGAATTTCTATATATATGAAGAAGAACGGATTAAAAACTATCTGGAGAAAAAAACATGTCTTATGTTGTTTAACAATGGGGAGAACCCAAAGATACTACCCTCGCTTTTGCTAGATGGTCAGATTCTGGGAAAATAAACAAAAATTAAGTTTTCCCGGGGGTATTTTTAACTCCTAACTGAACTGGAAAACACACATTGAACATTTGATTGATAAAACAAGAAAAAGATAAACGTTCTTAAAATTATATGTTTTCAACCATGGGTCAGGGCTGTCATAACCCTTTTACATCTATACACTCTTTTGTCCATAAAATTACATGGCAGGAAATTATTTCTCTGCCCTACTCCCCTTTTAAAAGATTGCAAAGCTAGCTAAGGCCATAAATTACCGGGGGTCCCAGTTCATACAAACACCATAATTTTTTAAAGAACAAATATATTACCACTAATGAGAAGCGAAATTGGGTGTATCCAATATTTTGTCAGAAATCTCGTTGAAAATTGTTACGAAGAAAACTGATAGATTCCAGTAAAGATAAATTCCTAAGAGTCAAAAACAGTCCCCAATCCACCAATTAGAAACTAACACATCTGACTTATTCAATTGTAAATTGCTAATACTCTAAACCGAATTCCTGGGGGACCTACAATGCCTCCTTGGGAGCACCTAAATGCTTTCTGTTGAAAAATATCTTCATAAAGAAAATGATAATGTAAATTTTAACCCAAATGAAGTCGTGAACATTTAGAAAACAGCTATCCAAACATTAAAGTGTTTACAGATGGGCCTGTAAGGGAAACCTCTGACTGTGGTTCTGGCTTATATACCAACTTTAATGTCAGGAATCATATTATTTAGGAAAGGATTTCATCTATACACAGATATTTTATGCATAAATGAAGGCTTGACTTACAAAGTGATACACAATTGCTTTCTAAAAATATTTACTTTGTGTAGATTCCAAATCTTTATACAATCACAGAGCTTGGGACTGCAAAGCTAGAAAAGATTTGCTTTTGAAATAAAACATCTACTGCATTGTGTCAAAACTTAGCATAAGAATTTATTTTTGTTGGGTCCCATCTCCTGGAAAAATGGAATGAAATAGCAGACGGGCTTGCAAAAGAAGGAGCAAATAGAAATCTGAAAAAATTTTATTAAACAGTCCCATTAGATTTATCCGCTTGTGAATTAATCCAAATCATGGAAAAAATATATACATAAGAAGAATTTAAATAAAAAAATGTCTATTTACCACCGTGTCTCAGGCACATGTCAGATTAATTCATAAGTTAAGGCGAAACTTGGAACACTAAATATTCTCATGGGATTACTTGTGTCTGCAGAGAAAACATTTCTGTACATCATCTTTTATTTGAATGCTCAGTGTTGACCACGCTCTATCAGAAGAAAGGATTGAGATGACAAACTTTGATAATGTTAGTACTGTCTTAAATGGTTTCCCCATGTTGCTGAAATGCCATGGTTATTTTGCAGTCACCGGGTTTCAATATTTTATAAAGATCAATACTAGGTATTTCACTTTTGTAAGCATGCACATACAGATGTGGGTTGAAAGTACCACGTGGTGATAAATTAATTGTGGAGTTTTTATTTAATTTTTTTTTTTTTTTTTTATAAATAAGTGTCCCAATATCAACTGGCGATGAAAAGACATTAAATAAAACCCCGAACTGAACTGAAACAGAGAGTGCAGCATAAAATCAAATTTCAATCTACCTTCACCGGTCCCTTTTACATATATATAAAATAAATAAATATAATAATATATATAATATATAATATAATATATTAAAAATCAATACAATCTTTGTTGTTCACTCTTTTCCCCCTTTTATTTAAAAAAAAGTGGCAAAGAGAACAACAAAGATGTATTGACTTTTTTATTGTACACACTCGTGTGTTTCATCTTTGTGTGGTTCGAGGAGGACTTGAGGAACCAAGGCTTTGTAAACATTAAGAATATATATATAAATATAATATATTTTATATATATATATATATATAATATATAATATATATAAATATATATTATATATAAAGGGGGGTACAGGACTGCTCTAAAGGCAGTTAAGAAAAGTGCTTCTCCCGGTTCCTCCCCACACCTTCGGGTGTTTCTTTTTCCTTCTTTGCCTTAACTAGGCTGACCCTGGAGAAAGGTCCAGTGACGGTGAGGAAAGACCCACTGACCACAGGAAAGTCCTGTTGACAGTGGGAAAGACTACAACTTTGGATTCTCTCTTGAGGCACATAAGACCGTATGGCGAAAGCTTGGCTGTGTCTGGAGTGGCACTGTCTTCATCTGTCCGTGGGCAGGGGTGGTTGGGTCTGTGGGTGTGCTCGGCAGCTGAGG
>CM031601.1:100411807-100436807 GCA_018398815.1 Conus ventricosus
ACCATCCGTCTCTTCCACGACCCGTCGATCTCGTTCATTAACCAATCACCCTTTCTTCTTCTGCCCGTGATTTCGTGCTATGACGCTTGATCAAATTATCTCAACAACACGTTGCTGCACATGTCTCTCCAATTCATGTCCTTTAACTCTGTCGCACTGAATCCATTCGTCGCTTCCTTTTTTGAGGAGACTGCCAATTTTTTTGTCTGCGCATGTGTACTCCCTCATCTTGATTATTGTACCATTCTTTTGTCTGATCCTCCAGGCTGTCAGTAAATCAGTAAATTTCAGTTTGTCCCAAGCCTTACTGTCTGCCTCTTCTTTCTCTGTCTACGTTTAGCCCTGTTATTCCATTGCTTCGCTCGCATGACTGGCTCCCTGTTCAGCAAAGGATCTCCTACAAAGTGACACATCTGTGCATTGAATCCCGCTGTCCTCAATGTATTATTGTTATCATAACTATTCTTGTGAGTCTCCTTCGTCGTCGTCTCTCTTCTTCTTCTTCTTTCTTCTTCTTCTTCTTCTTCTTCTTCTTCTTCTTCTTCTAGTAGTAGTAGTAGTAGTAGTAGTAAGTAGTAGTAGTAGTAGTAGTATAGTATAGTATCAAAAAATATATAATCATAACTTTAGTATCATCATCATCATCATCATCATCATCATCATCATCATCATCATCATCATCATCATCTTTCTCGTCATCATCATCATTATTATTTTTATTGTTACATCATCATCATCATCTCATCATCATCATCATCATCATCATCATCATCACATCATTCATCATCATCATCACTCATCATCATCATCACCATCATCATCATTATCATAATTATTATTATCTGCATCGTCTTCCCTTCAACCTCCTTGTTCTCTTCAGTTCTATTCCGTTGTTCTATTTTTCACCCAGATCAAAGAGAACGTGAGTGTTTAATGTCACTTGTTCTCTGCCTGGAGAAGACCAACGGTCACCCAGATCAAAGAGAACGTGAGTGTTTAATGTCCCTTGTTCTCTGCCTGGAGAAGACCAACGGTCACCCAGATCAAAGAGAATGTGAGTGTTTAATGTCCCTTGTTCTCTGCCTGGAGAAGACCAACGGTCACCCAGATCAAAGAGAACGTGAGTGTTTAATGTCCCTTGTTCTCTGCCTGGAGAAGACCAACGGTCACCCAGATCAAAGAGAACGTGAGTGTTTAATGTCCCTTGTTCTCTGCCTGGAGAAGACCAACGGTCACCCAGATCAAAGAGAACGTGAGTGTTTAATGTCCCTTGTCTCTGCCTGGAGAAGACCAACGGTCACCCAGATCAAAGAGAACGTGAGTGTTTAATGTCCCTTGTTCTCTGCCTGGAGAAGACCAATGGTCACCCAGATCAAAGAGAAAGTGAGTGTTTAATGTCCCTTGTTCTCTGCCTGGAGAAGACCAATGGTCACCCAGATCAAAGAGAACGTGAGTGTTTAATGTCCCTTGTTCTCTGCCTGGAGAAGACCAACGGTCAGCCAGATCAAAGAGAACGTGAGTGTTTAATGTCCCTTGTTCTCTGCCTGGAGAAGACCAACGGTCAGCCAGATCAAAGAGAACGTGAGTGTTTAATGTCCCTTGTTTTCCGCCTGGAGAAGACCAACGGTCGAAACGCATGTTGTCTGATTTGTAATCTATTGTTCTTTTATTTGTTGGCCCCGTAATTCTATTTTGACCATTGGTCTTAATATTTGACTGATCTGTTTTATCGGTATAAACCATCACGTGAACTCTACCATTTGTCTCATATTTGTCTTCTTTTTTAAGTTTTCTCTGTCAGTACTGAAACTATTAGTCAACGTTCTTTTGCCTGTCAAGCCCCTTTTGTTTCGTAATTTGAATCATGCTGACTCATCCATTGCATGAATTCTGTCTGCCAAGTCCCTCTTGTGTAAATCAATTGGTGCTGACTTAATTGGCTACGTGTTGGATTTTATTTGGGGAAGTGGGAGCTTGTCTGCTTGACAGAAACCTTTGATTGTGATTTTCATATTGGTGGTGTCTTCGTTGACTTCAGGAATGTAATTATCTGAGCAAAAAAAAATTGTTTCCTCAAGAAAGAAACTCCGGTGGTGTTCTGCTGCTGATAACAACCAACCATAACAGTCACTTAGTGAATAAAGGACGAATCAGCACAGAGGTTTGTGGTGAACTTGCCATCAGCGCAGACGATTATAACTATTTCTTATTGGTTTTGATTTAAATTGCGTTTCGGATCGATAACTTCACAGCCTTCTTTGCTTCCTATGTCGCCCGAGAGGGAAGCCCAGTACATAATAACGGTGACACAAACAAAAGGAAAATTAATGCCGGAAGATAAACACGTATGCTGTTATTTATAGAGACGACACATACGATATTGTATGTGGTGACTTAAATGTCAGTACAGGCAATAATCAGTCTCAAGTATCAGGACAAACATCTTATGACTCTTGTCGTAAAAGTAATGAAATGGGTGAACTTGAGTTTCGTTGCTGTAACGACACAGCTATTCATAGTTCGATCATTTCTACTTGGTTTTTATTCATGTTTGATTTGATGTTTGTTTATGATAAGAATGGTGAACTATGTGCCTTCGCACGTGTGCAGTGTGTTTGACTGTTTTGTTGTTCCAGAATCGTCCAAAGAGGCATGCCTGTGTGTTGCCTAGTGACTCACTCACGTTATTTCCGTGGTGTTGACCAAGATGTATGGGATCTGCGGAAAGGGAGAGAATTATGATGCTGCTCTGACCGACAGCTTGAGAGACAGAATATTGTCATCTGAATGTGTACGAATGTACGAAGACGAGAGTGAGTCTTGTGAATTCAAAGAGTGTTTGAGGATTTCATAGGAAATTACGATAGACGTATGTTGATTAAAGTTTTCAATTTTGTGTTAAAGCAATGTACGCAGCACCAGGGCGTATGGTTCGAAAGGCCGGGAGAAAAGAACGGAGTAAGGAACGATTGGTTAACGAACAATACCGCGAGTAAAAAGTCAAAGGTCTTTGGAGGAATTCGAGAAGGGCTAAAACTGCTTTTGTACAACGCAAACAATTATTATCAGAAAAAGAAAGTATTACAATAAGTGCCTTTTAGGGAAAAAAGGAAGTTGGATGGGCGGGGAGGGGGCGGGGGGGGGGGGGGGGGGGGGGGGGGGGGGGGGGGGGGGGGGGGGGGAAGGGGGGAGAAACATAATCATATCAGGATATAGAAATTGAAAGACTTATGATCCTGTGTTATTTTGGTCAACGATCAGGTCAGTGAACCGAACATTTGTCTTACGTACAAGACACTATTTTGCCACAGTGCCTTGATCATTTCTCAGGCATTCAATGATGTAGAAGATGTAGAGCAACAGGAAACTGTTGCGGAGGTAAAAGATGATATGGATGAACGCATCTTCAACGGTCCGACATGTAAGGCTGAAATCATCGAAGGTATTAAAGGTTTGGAGATGGAAAAAGTGCTGATTTCACATTATTGTAGATGAAATGTTAAAACTGTTTAACGAAGCAGTTTCTGACTTTGTACAAAAGGTATTTTGTCGAATATCTGTTAAAAGTCTCTTTTTCTTGTACTTTGGTCTAAGTGTATTTGTATTAATACATAAAAAGGTAGGTACCAGCAACCCCTATAACTATAATCTAAGGATAGTATTAACTCATGTGACAGCTAGAATTCATACCCACATTTTGAATAAACAAGATGCAACGTATATAAACGTACTCCCAGTTTATCTTGAATACGCGTGAGATATTCCATAAAGAAAACAAAACTGTTTTGGGCCGTTATAGCCGTTAGTGTGTGTGTGTGTGTGTGTGTGTGTGTGTGTGTGTGTGTGTGTGTGGTGTGTGTGTGTGCGTGTGCGTGCGTGCGCTAAGGCTGTAAAACTCTTTGCCAATGAAATATTTCTCATTGTTTTGTTATTCTCTCTCTTCTCTCTCTCTCTCTCTCTCTCTCTCTCTCTCTCTTCTCATCCTCTCTCCCCTCTCTCTCTCTCTCTCTCTCTCTCTCTCTCTCTCTCTGGATCATGCTATATTGCTGTGGATTTTTTATTTGCTTGTTCGATTGAACTGTGCTTTCCATTCCTATTCCCCCTCCACTTTTGAGACACCAGGTAAACAAGCCCATTATGTGGCTATTTTTTCCCTTTATTAAACAAATTACGTTCTCTCTCTCTCTCTCTCTCTCTCTCTCTCTCTCTCTCTCTCATCTCTCTCTATCTATCTCTCTCTCTCTCTCTCTCTCTCTCTCTCTCTCTCTCTCTCTCTCTCTCTCTCTCTCTCTCTCTCTCTCTCTCTCTCTCTCTCTCCATTCGAGACAGTGTTGGACTCACATGTTCAAAACAACGAGCTGTGTTGTGGAAAAGACTCAATTTTGAAAGAGCAAGTGATGATTCACAGGAACACTAAAACACTGTACTCTGCCGTGTTGTGCTGTAAACAGAGATGATCATGAGACCAGTGATGACTGCGAATGAAAATTAAAATATTTGACTGGTCATAAAATTGGTGTCAATGGGGTATAACTCTAGAACGCTCGCGGCTTGAATGCCAACAATGACTCTCCCATTATCGCCCGCTGGTCCTCTAATAAAATTCGCATCTTTAAGGCAGAGACTACCGTGAAAGGATCTTTGTTGGTGAGGATTTCTGCAACAGTTATGCGATGTAAAGCGCGAACTGACGCCTCATATAACGATACCAGGACAAGGGTAAACAACACGCAATGATTTCCACAAGAGTTATGAAAATTAAAACCCCAAAATAGTAGTTCACTTGATCTTATTTTAAAGATATTGATTACATACACGTTAATGTTAGGCTAAAATCTGAGACCCCTTTTTAAGGTTTTTTTGGAAAACCCAGGGAAATGTTTTTAAACAAACCCCAAAATTTTTTAAAACCTTTTTGGGGTTTTTCCCAAATTTTAAAAATTCAAAATAAAAAAAAAAAAAGAAAAACCTTTTTTGGGGCCCAAAAAAACCAAAAACCCCCCCCCGGGTGGTTAAAAATGGAATTTTTATTTTTTTTTTTTTTTTTTTTTTTTTTTTTTTTTTTTTTTTTTTTTTTTTTTTTTTTTTTTTTTTTTTTTTTTTTTTTTTTTTTTTTTTTTTTTTTTTTTTTTTTTTTTTTTTTTTTTTTTTTTTTTTTTTTTTTTTTTTTTTTTTTTTTTTTTTTTTTTTTTTTTTTTTTTTTTTTTTTTTTTTTTTTTTTTTTTTTTTTTTTTTTTTTTTTTTTTTTTTTTTTTTAAAAAAAAAAAAAAAAAAAAAAAAAAAAAAAAAAAAAAAAAAAAAAAAAAAAAAAAAAAAAAAAAAAAAAAAAAAAAAAAAAAAAAAAAAAAAAAAAAAAAAAAAAAAAAAAAAAAAAAAAAAAAAAAAAAAAAAAAAAAAAAAAAAAAAAAAAAAAAAAAAAAAAAAAAAAAAAAAAAAAAAAAAACCCCGGAAATTTTTGACATAACACGGACTTTTTTGCGCGTTTTTTTCCCTTTTTTTCTTTTCTTTCTCCTTCTTTTCTTTCCTTCCCCTTTTCCCCCTTCCCTTTTTCTCGGTTGTGAAGAGAAAGTGAAGAGTTAAAAGTATGTATGCTACGACAAAAATTTTTCATAACTTTTATCACATTCACACATCTCACATTCTTAATTTTCCCATATCCGCTCCACAAAATTTTTTTATTTTTTCAAATCTTTTAATACCCTCATCTTTTTCTTTCTTCACTCTCTTTATCATCTATCTCATCAATTCCCTATCTTCTCATATCCCATCATCTCATCTTTCTTTCATTATTGATTTTTCCCCTTAAATTTGTTCCTTCATTTTTTTTGTTTTTTTCACACGCAAAGGCTGATGTTTTTTTTTCCCACTTGTTCCTCCGGGAAAATAAAAACCCAACGGCACCCAACAAAAAACAAACACCCGCCAAAACAACCACCCAATAAAAACAAACCCCGCCCCGGGGAGAAACAACGGCACCCAAAATAAAGAGAACGTGGTTTTAAGCCCTTTTTCCCTTGCCTGGAGAAACCAACTACCCAGATCAAAAAAACGTGATTTTTTAAAATTCCCCCTTTTTTTCTCCCCGGGAAGGCAAAGACCGATCAAAAGAAAAAGTTTTTAATTTTCCCTTGTTCTCTCTGGAGAAACCAATCACCCGTTCAAGAAAAAGGGGTTTTTTTGTCCCTGTTCTCTCCTGGAAGCCCAAACGTCACCCAATCAAAAAAAACGTGAGTTTTTTGTCCCTTGTTCTTGCCGGGGAAAAGCCCAACGGTCCCCAGATCAAAGGAACTGGGTGTTTTAATGTCCCTTGTTTTGTAAAAACCAACGGTCCCCCGGCGTGTTTTTTAATGTCCCTTTTTCTCTCCTCCCCCTCTCCCCAAAAAAAACTTTTTTTCCTTTTCTCTCCTGGAGAAGAAAGGTGGGAAAAAGGGGAATATGTTTAATTTCATTTTTGTTTCTCTCCTAAAACCAATTACCCAACCCAAAGAAAATTTTTTTTTTAAAATGTCCCTTTTCTCTCAAAACCAACTCACCCATCAAAAAACATTTAATTCCCTTCTCTCTCAAAAGCCCAAACTCCCCCAACAAAAACTAATTTTATTTCCCTTGTTTCTCCTGAAAACCAACGGTCGGCCCAGATAAAGAGAAGTGAGTGTTTAATGTTCCCTTTTTCCTCCGGGAAAACCAAAGGTCACCCAGATAAAGAGAACGTGGGGTTTTAAAATGCCCTGTTCTCTCCTGGGGAAACCAAGGGTCCCAGTAAAAGAGAACTGAGTTTTTTAATGTCCCTTGTTTTCCCGGAAAGACCAACGGTCACCAATCAAAGAGAACGTGAGTGTTTAATGTCCCTTGTTTTTCCGCCTGGAAAAACCCCAACTTTTAAAACCTTTTTTTCGAGAACTATTGTTTTTTTTTTGTTGGCCCCCGTAATTTTCAAAAAACCTTGGTTTTAATTTCCCTTTGTTTTTCGGGAAAACCAAAATGTAACCCCAGGCCCAAAATTTTTTTTTTTTGTTTTCTCTTGGAGAAAACTATTATAAAAAGCTTTGTTTAAGCCCTTTTGTTTCGTTTTTAAACACGACCCCCCATTCAGAACTGTTGAAGTCCCTTTGTGAAAACAAGGGTTTGGATTAAGGAGGGGGTGGATTTTTTTTGGGAAGGGGACGTCCCCAACAGAAATTTTGAGTGTTTTAAGGTTTCTTGTTCTTCAGAAGAATTTACGACAAAAAAAAATTGTTTCCTAAGAAAAAAAAAAAGGGGGGGTTTTTTTCCCCTGTTTGGTAAAAAACCAAACGCCCACAGTAAAAAAGGAGAATGCCAAAAGGGTTTTGGGAAGCCATCACCAGACAAAAAACTATTTTTTAAGGGTTTTGATTTTAAAGCCGGGTCGAAAATTCAAGCTTCTTTTCCTTGTCCCCGGAGAACCCCCCCAAAAAAAAGGAAAACCCAAACAAAGGAAAAATTAATGCCGGAAGAAAAACGTAGCTTTTTTTAAAAGAAACTGATTTGTAATGTTGCTTTTGCGAAGGGCCAAAATCAGCCAATTCAGGAAACATTTATGCCCTTGTCGAAAAGAAGAAAAGGGGTGAACGAGGCCGGGGTAAAAAAAGTTTTATTTCCCGTCATTTTACTTGTTTTTTTATTTTGTTTTTGATTTTTTTATATAAAAAGGGAATACCTTTGCCCTTCATTGGGTTTCTTTTTTTTTTTCCAGAATTCCAAGAGTCTCCCTGTGTTTTGCTATAAACTCAACTCAAAGGGGTTTTATTTCCCGTGGTGTGCCCAAATGGATGGGATTGGGAAGGGGGAAAAAATGTCCTTCCCGACAGCTTGGAAACAAATTTGGGGTTTTTGCGAATGTTTAACAAGTCAAAAGAAAGTGAGTCTTGTGTTAAAATTTTTAATTTCATTAAAAATTTACGATAGACGATGTTGATTAAAGTTTTTCAAATTTGTGTTAAAGAAAGTACCACCCCCCTTTGGTTCAAAGGCCGAAAAAAGAACAGAAAAATTTTTTTACAAAAAACCCCGGAAAAAAGCAAGTCTTTGGGGGTTTTTTGAGAACAAAACTGTTTTGTACAAAGCAAACAATTTTTTATCAGAAAAAGAAGAAAAAAATAATGCCTTTTGGGGAAAAAAATTTTAGGGGCAGGGGGCGGGGAGGGGGGGGGGGAAAAAGAAACAAAATTCAATTAATCAGGTTTAAATTAAAAGGTTATGTTTTGTGTTATTTGAAAACGACGTCAGTGGAACTTTTTTTTTACGTCAAACACTTTTTCCCCAGTGCTAATTTTTCCCTGGTTCAAGTTTAAAAGGGATTGCAAAGGGGAAAAATTGTTGCGGAGGGAAAAAGAGAAGGTTTTGAACGATTTGACGTTCCCAAAAAAGGGGTAAAACCCTGAAATTAAAGGTTTGGGGAATGGAAAAAGTGTGATTTAAATTTTTGGTTAAAATTTTTCGAAGCGTTTTCGACGGGGAAAAAAAAAAATTTAAGCGATATTTTTTAAAAGTTTTTTTTTCCCTTGTCTTTGGGTCAAGGGTATTTTTTGTTTAATACAAAAAAGGTATTACAACCCCCTTTTAAAAAAAAGGAATTTTTAATCGGGGCAAAAAACATAACTTTTTAAAAAAAAGAAATTAAAACTTACCCCCGTTTATTTGAAACGCGTGGAATTCCAAAAAAGAAACAAAACTTTTTGGGCCGAGGGGGTTTTTGTTTTTGGGGTTTTGTGGGTGGGGTTGTTGGGGTTTTTGGGTTTGGTGGTTTGGGTGTGTGGGGGTTTGGGTGTGTTGGGTGGTTGTGTGTTTTTTTTGGTGTGTTTGTTGGGTTTTGTTGTGGTTTTTGTGTTTGTTGGTTTTTTTTGTTTTTGTTGTGTTTTGTTTGGTTTTTTGGGTTTTTGGTGTTTTTGTGGGTTTTTGTGTGTGTTGTTGGTTTTTGTGGTGGTTTTGTGTTTGGTGTTGGTTGTTTGGGTGTGTGGTTGTGTGTGTGTGGGTGTGTGTGTGTTGTGTGTGTGTGTGTTTTGTGGTGTGGTGTTTTTGGTTTTTGGTGTGTGTGTGTGTGTGGGGGGGGTGGTTGGTGGTGTGTGTTTTGTGGTGTGGGTGTGTGTTTGTGTGTGTGGGGGTTTTGGGGGTGTGTGTTGTGTGGGTGGTGTGTTGTTTTGTTGTGTGTTGTGTGTGGTGTGTGTGTGTGTGTGTGTGTGTGGTGTGTGTGGTGTGTGTGGTGTGTTGGTTTTGTGGGTGTTGTGTGTGTGTGTTGGGGGTGGTTGTGGTTGTGGGGGTGTGTGTGGTGTGTTGTGTTGTGTGGTGTGTTTTGTGGTGTGTTGTGTGTGTTGTGTGTGTGTGTGTGTGTGGTTGTGTGTGTGGTGGTGTGTGGGTGGTGTGTGGGTGGTTGTGTGTGTGTGTGTGTGTGTGTGTGGGTGGGGTTTGTGTGTGTTGTGTGTGTGTGTGTTTTGTGTGGGTGTGTGTGGGTGTGTGTGTGTGTGTGTGGTTGTGTGTGTGTGTGTGTGGGTGTGTGTGTTTTGTGTGTTTTGTGTTTGGGGGGGTGTGTGTGTGTGGTGTGTGGGGTTGTGTGTGGTGTGTGTGTGTTGTGTTGGGGGTTTTGGGTGTGTGTGTGGTGTGTGTGTGGTGTGGGGTGTTGTGTTGTGTGTGTTGTGTGGTGTGTGTGTGTGTGTGTGTGGTGGGGGGTGTGGTGTGTGTGTGTGTGGGGGGGGGGTTGTGTGTGGTGGGGGTGGGGTGTGGGGTGTGTGTGTGTGGGGGGGGGTGGGGGGGGTGGGGTGGTGTGGGTTTTTTGGGGGGTTGGGTGGGTGTGGTGTGTTGGTGGGGGGGTGGGGGGGGGGGGGGGGGGGTGGGGGGTGTGTGGGGGGGGGGGGGGGGGGGGGGGGGGGGGGGGGGGGGGGTGGGTGGTTGGGGGTGTGGGGGGGGGGGGGTGTGGGGGGGTGGGTGGGGGGGGGTGTGTGGGGTTGGGGGGGGTTGTGTGGGTGGTGTGTGGTTGTGTGTGGGGGGGGGGGGGGGTTTTTTGTGGGGTGTGGTGGGGGTGGTTTGGGGTGTGTGGGGGGGGGGGGGGTGTGGTGGGTGTTGTGTGGTTGGTGTGGGTGTGTGGGTGTGGTTGGGGGTGGTGGGGTGGGTGGTGGGGGTGTGTGGGTGTGTGGTGTGGTGTGTGTGGGGGGGGTGTTTGGGGGGGGGGTTTTGGGGGGGGGGGGTTTGTGTGTTTTGTGTGTGTGTGTGGTGGTGTGTGTGGGGGGTGTGTGTGTGTGGTGTGTGTGGTGTGTGTGTGTGTTGTGTGTGTGGGGGTGTGTGGGGTGGTTGCGTGCCCGCTAAGGTAAAAAAATTTTTTGCTGAAATATTTCTCATTTTTTTTGGCATTTCCTCTCTTCTCTCTCCTCCTCCTCTCCTCCCTCTCTCTCTCTTTTTCTTCCTCCTTTCTTCTCTCTGGATCATCATATCGCTGTGGATTTTTTTTTTTGTTTGTTCGTTTGAATGTGTTTTCCATTCCTTTTCCCCCCTCCACTTTTGAACACCGGTAAAAAACCCCTTTAGTGGCATTTTTTCCCTTTTTAAAAAATTACGTTCTCTCTCTCTCTCTCTCTCTCTCTCTCCTCTCTCCCCTCTCTCCTCCCTCTCTCTCTCTTCCCCCTTCCCTCTTCTCTCTCTCCTCCCTCTCTCTCCTCTCTCTCTCTCCTCCATTCGAACAGTTTTGGGACTCACTTAAAAAAACAACGAGCGGTTGTGGAAAAACTCAATTTTTTAAAAGAGCAAGTGAGTTCACGGGAACCCCCCCTAAAAAACTGTACTTCCGGTTGTGCTGAAACAAGATATCATGAACCAGGATGACTGCGAATAAAAAATTAAAAATTGACTGGTCTTTAAAATTGGGCAAGGGGGGTATAACTCTAGAACGCTCGGGGCTTGAATGCCGAAAGGGCTCTCCCATTTCCCCGCTGGTCCTTAATAAAATTCGCTTTTTTAGGCAGAGCTACCGTGAAAGGGATTTTTTTTGTGAGGATTTCTGCAACATTTTTTTGATGAAAAGCGCGAACGACGCCCATATGAACGTCCCCAGGAGCAAGGAAACAACACGCAATGTTTTCCACAAGAGTTATGAAAAATTAAACCCCTAAAATAGTAGTTCACTTAAACTTATTTTAAAGATATTTGATTCACATAGAAACCCGGGGTTAACTGTATAGGCTAAAATCGAGGAGGGGAAAAAAGGAGTTGTACTTGCAAAGGGGGATCTGTATTTTATTTGAAAATATTTTCAGGGTTAGCAACC
The DNA here is from genome assembly GCA_018398815.1 of Conus ventricosus. Lineage (NCBI taxonomy): Eukaryota > Metazoa > Mollusca > Gastropoda > Neogastropoda > Conidae > Conus > Conus ventricosus. Next base: position 100,423,080 of record CM031601.1, read on the forward strand.
GCGCAAAATAATTGGTCAAGGGGAAACAATCCAATATTCCGTTTATCACTCAGTAGAAAAGTGCTTTCAATGTTGTTAAAATATTTGTGTAGGAAGGCAAATTGTTGTGTATTTTTTTAAAACGGGAAAAAAAACGGAAAAAAAAACTGGATGTCCAATGTGGGTTACTGTTTTTGGACTATAAATTTTGGGGATGTACTGCTGAATCATAAAGGGGGAGTTGGGTTTGTAAAGGTTGGTGATTATGGGCGGCTGTTGGGTTTACCATTTTTCAAAAGGTGAATGGTTGGTTTTGTAAAAAAGTATGAAAATTTGTGACATTCGGGGTATTTAAAGATTTTTCTTTGGGGTTTAAAAAGATTCTTCTTAAAATTGGATTAGTGGTGTGAATAAAAATTTTGATATTTAGATACAATGACTAAAAAAGGGATTTATTTTTCCCATCGGGGCCCAAAGGGAAAGGGGAAATTTTAAATTTTTTCACTTTGTTGTCCACTTTTGAAGATATTTTTTTTTTTTGGCTTCCCAACCTTCCCCCCTCAGGGGCATGCACCCACGCCGTCATTCCGACCCCCGCCACGCCACAGCCCGTCGGCCCCCCCGCAGCCCGGCATCAGCAATCCACAGGGGCATAAATGTCAATTCGAAAAGGGGCAACCCCCCGGAGGAGACACCACTACTGCCGAGTCACTTTGGTGGTTTCAGGGGCCCCCTGTTCGATCTAACATCGCAGGAAACCACCTACTAAGCCCCCTACTGACGACGAAATTGCTTGGGTCGGGGAGGGCCCGGGGTGAGCTCTCCTCCGGGGGGGCGCAACCACGTCCGCCCAAAACGACAGCCCCCAAGGACTCACCGATACCGGGCCCCCAAACGGAACCAAAACCAAGGCCACGACTGGAGAGGACACAAAATTTGAGGTCACATGAGAGGGGGCATGAAGGGCCACAGAATTTGAGACTTTTTTTTTTTAGATCGAGACAATGAGGATATTAAGAGATCCGCGGATTTCCATTTGGGCTGAGACTACATGACGGGGCTAACGACCTTCCCTTTCCCATAATATACCCGGCTCATCAGGCCCAGAGAACGGGCACCTGCAGTGTTGGCGGGAAATTTGAGCAACACTCTCAGAAACCACCATTAGATGAACCGACTGTGGGTCCCAGTTTTCCCAACTGAGTCCGCAGAAACCCAAAAATTCGGTGGGACCCGGGTCGGGGCGAAAAACCCACTGGCTTCTGAGGGGTTTCGAACCACGACCTCCCACCGGGGAGTCCGCGACGCTAACCACTTCGCCACGGCGGATGGTGTTTTGGGAAATACTTAGCGAAGTATTCCGGGAGAATTAGACAGCCTTACATTTGGGGTTGTGGTCCGTGTATTTTCTAGCAATTAGGGAGACTTTAAAAAATTTCCTTTTCTTTCTTGTGCAGCGTTTTTTTTGAAAGGGGCAGGGCCTTTTGGGATGTCATTCTGTACTGTTTATAATGTTATTAGCATTTCGTCCTGTGATCAATTGTTAGCACCCCTTAAATAGACTGTTTCCCTTTTCTAAATAAAACTGCTTGCGTTTTGTTTCTCTCTGTATCTGTCTTTCCCTCTCTCTCTCTCTCTCTTCTCTCTTTTCTTCCTCTCTCTTTCCCCTCTCTCTCTCTCTCTCTTCTCCCATCTCATTCTCTCTCCCCTTTTCCCCCTCTCTCTCCCCTCTCTCTTCTCTCTCGCCTCTCTCACCCCTTTTTCTCTCTCTTTCTCCTCTCTTGTCATTTAAATCTGTCGTCTGTCGTCTTGTCCTGTCTGTTTCCTCTGTTTCTCGTCGTCTGTCTTTTGTTGTCTCTGTCTGCCTGTCCTTGCTGTCTGTCTGTTGTCTGTCTGTCTCTCTCTCTCTCTCTTCTCCTCTCTCTCTCTCTCTCCTCTCTCTCTCCCCAAAAAAATCTTTCTTTCCCCATCCCTTGCTCAGCCCCCTCCCTTCCTCTTCCCCTCCTCTCCCCCTCCCTCTCCTCTCTCTCTCCTCTTCTCTCTCTCTCTCTGTCTCCATCTCTCCCCAATTTATTTAACCTTCATAAAGTTGGGACCCCCCTTCGCGGGGCAAAAATTTGTCTTTTTCCTTTCTTTAAGGGTTTTTTCTTGGGGGCGAAGAAAAGAAAGGCATTAGAAAAGGGGTGAAAGGAAGAAGGGGAAAAGGGGGGACGAGAGGAGCGGGAAGAAGAAGAAGAAAAGAAGAAGGAAGAAAAAGAAGAAGAAAAAAGAAGAAGAAGAAGAAGAAAAAAGAAGAAGAAGAAGAAGAAGAAAAAGGGAAAAAAAGAAGGGAGAAGGAGAAGGAGGAGGAGAAAAGAAAAGAAGAAAGAAGAAGAAAAGAAGAAGAAGAAGAAAAAGAAAAGAAGAAAAAACAAAACAACAAAAAAACCCAAACAACAAAACAAAAACAAAAAAACAACCCAAAAGACGAAGAAGAAAATAAAGAAGATGAAAAAGAGAAGGGGGAGGAGGAGGGGGGGGAGCAGGAGGAGGAACAAGAACAAAAAAGAAGAAAAGAGGAAAGAAAGAAGAACAACAAACAAACAACAACAAGAACACGACACGACGACGACATGACGCGACGATGACGACATAAGAAAAAAAAACAAAATAAAGAAAAAACGGGGCAGTAAGAATAAAAAAGAAGAAAAAAAAAAGGGGAAAAAAGGAATAGAGGAGGAGGGGAGGAGGGGAGGGGGAGGAGGAGAGGGGAGGAGGGGAGGAGGAGGAGGAGGGGGAGGGGGGGGGGAGAAAAGAGGAAAAAAAGAAAAAGAAGAAAGAAGAAAAAAGAAGAAGAAAAGAAGAAAAAAGAAGAAGAAGAAAGAAGAAGAAAAAAAAGAAAAGAAAAGAAGAAGAAGGAGGGGGGAAAAGGGAGGAGGGGGGGAGGAGGGGAGGAACGAGAATTGAGAGCAAAAAAGAAGAAAAAAGAAGAAGGAGGGGGAGGAGGGGAGGAGGAGGACGAGAAGAGAAAAAGGGAGGAGGAGGAGGGGGAAGGAGGAAGGGGACGAGAAACGGGAAGAAAGAAGAAAAAGAAAAAAGAAGAAAAAAAGAAGAAGAAAAGAAGAAGAAGAAGAAAAGAAAAGAAGAAAGGAAAAAAGAAGAGAAGAAACAGGTAAAGCGAATCGAGGACCAAACCCATAAAAGACAAAAAACAATTTGAATCAGGGGGCCCAAAACTGCCTTTGGGACAAAAGATGGGGAAACAAAATCTTTGATTAGTAGACAGTTGTGTGTGATGGTGATTTTGGGTGGGGTGTGTGTGTGTGTGTGTGTTTGTGTGTGTGTGTGTGTGTGTGGTGTGTGGGGTGTGTTGTGTGTGGTGTGTGTTGTGTGTGGTGTGTGGTGTGTTGTGTGTGTGTGTGTGTGTGTTGGTGTGTTGTGTGTGTTGTGTGGGGGGTTTTGGGGTTGTTGTGTGTTGTGTGTGTGTGGGTGTGTGTGTGTGTGTGTGTGTGTGTGTTTTGGGGGGGTGTGTGTGTGTGTGTGTCGTTTCTTTTTAAAAGGGAGAGAAAGAATGTCAATAACATGACATATAGCATCCCGGATCCATTTGACACCCTTTTTTCTCAGAACAAACCTTTTTCTCTTCGCCATTTTGTGATTTTGTGCTGCAAACCTCTCTCTCTCTCTCTTCTCTCTCTCTCCCTCTCTCTTTCTCTCTCCTCTCTCTCTCCTCTCCCCTCTCTCCTCTCTCTTCTTCTCTCTCTCTCTCTCCTCTCTTCTTTTTAATGTGACCAGTTCGTTCTTTCGAATTGTTGTTTACATTTAAATTTGGGTTTTTCTTTTTAAAATTCGAGCGGAAATATAAACAAGCCAATTAGTGCTCTCTCTTCTCTCTCTTTTCTCTCTCCCTCTCTCTCTCTCTCTCTCTCTTCTCTCCTCTCTCTTCTCCCTCTCTCTCTCTCCTCTCTCCTTCTCTCTCTCTCCTCTCCGAACCCCCCCCCTTCACCCGGGCAGATGCATTGATAAAGTTAAAATTTTTCAGTTATTCACCGATTTTCCTCCATGAAAGCTTGCTTTATACATCCCCTTACTTTTAAAACCCGGAAAGACAAAACCTTCAAAAACATTTCAACCATTTAAAAGAAAATAAACGTCAACCTTCCACCTCAAAGACAACATTCAGTTTCTTGCCCTTTTTCTGTTTCCTTTTCCCCCTCCCAAGGCAAACTAACCCCCGCCTCCTTTGCCCGGCTTACTGTCGTTTGAAAAGGCAAGCAGCGCAGCAGCAAAAATTTGTAACTGTAATAGTATAGTATGTGGTAACATGATAGAGTAACACAGGAACACGGCAGTTAGTGTATGGAAAGTAGTTGTAGTAGTAGTAGTAGTAGAAGAGAGAAAAAGGAGAGGGGAAAACACACATACACACCCCACACACACACACACACACACACCCCCACACACACACACCACACACACACACCCCACCACCACAATGCTGCCATACGCATGCCACACACACACACAACACACACAACCCCACACCACACACACACACACACACACACACAAAACACACCACACACACACCACACACACACACGCATGGAGGGGGTGGGGCAAAAAACCGAAAAAAAACCACGGCTGTACGCATAATCTTCATTCAAATTTAATTCAATTCAAAAATTTTTTTCCTTTTACCCCCTGGGGCATGGAGGGAAAAAAGGGAACAAAGAGAAATCGAAACTCACTCAAACAAGTTAACATAGTTTCGAAATGCTAAATTTTGTGAACTGTAACGATTCTTAAAACTTCCCTTTTTTAGAAACTTACTAATATTCAAACAAAGCTCTTCCCTTTTTTAAATAAATTACAAAAAAATTAAAAACAGACTTTGGGTTTTAATATTTTTTTTGGGGTGAATTTTTTTCCCAATTCATTATATTTTGGGGAATTTCCTGAAGCAAAAAAAATTCATCTCCCTTACCCATTTACAGTTACGACAAATACGCTTTCCCTTTGGAAAAAATAAGGGGTCTTCCAAATTTTAATTTGCAATTTTGGTTACCATTAAATTTGAATAAAAATTATAACAAAATACTGGTAAGGAGAAATATAATTTTCTTTTCCAAAGACTTTTTTATACTTTTTTAAAAATACACACTTGTTGCTGTTTTCAAGAGAACTGCACCAAACACGAGCATAATTATTTTGCAACTCCTTTTTAACACACTTTCATATTTTTTTTCTGTTTTGAATGAAGAGATTCCCAAAAAATCAAAACCTTTCAAAAAAATACTTTTTAAAAAAACAACAGGTGAAACGAAAATTCCTTTTTTATATGTTAGTAAATATTATAACTTTTTTGAATACTTCTTAAATCAGGAACAAATAAATTAGCCCAAACCCTTTTCATTCTTACTTTTAAACATACAGAAAAGGTAATTCCGGTTTTACCATAAAATCATGAAGTCATTGTAGTTTTATTTTTTCAAAAAAATACTTTAAAAAAAGAAAATGTAACTTTTTTAATATATCAACATTTTCATAACCCAAATTTTACAACCATACAACAACACAGGGACAAAGGAATAAAAAAATTGTATGCAAACACAATTGGCAATTTCTGCTTCCTTGCAATTTTTAATAAAGAAAACATTGCCCTTTACGCCGATTTTAAGCACATTTTTTTTCTTTGAAAACGAACCTGTTTGCTGAACTCGATGCCTGTATTTAAAATTTAATTAAGAACCCTATTTTTCATTCCAAAGAAAAAAAAAAACACGCATCTATTTCGACCATGAAAGACAACAAATTTTTTTTCTTTGGATTTACTTCTAAATTTCCATTGCATGCAATATTATATAAAGCATTTTAAATTTTTTTTGTAAAGGATTTAGAATTTTCCAGTAAAATTTTATCATCCATATAACAAACAAAACAATTTAATAAACTGTTCCCAATTTTTAACTTTGCGTTAAAAATATTTAGAGTAGAACATTATTGTAATAAGGACGTTTAGACTTTAAAAAAAAAGAAAAAAAAAAGGTGAAAAAGGTTTCTCCTTGACGAACTCCCCTAAAACGCCAAAGAATCTGGATTTTTTACCATTTTGAAAAAGCACGATTTTTATTTTAAAAACATATTGATTTCAACGTCAAATTTTCCCAGTATGCCTTGACTCAACAGTTGGCCATAAAGCTGTCCCAAATAGAATCAAATGCCTTTCCCGTAACAAAAAAAGCACAGTATAATTTTTCCCTTTTTTATTGCAAACTTTTCAATCAAAGATTTAAAAACAAAACATGGGGAAGCGTTTTAATGCTGCGTCTAAAACCTGCTTTGGTTTTCTGAAATAAGTTCATTGTTTTAACAAAAAAAGTAAGTCTGCTATTTTAAAATTTACGTGAATATTTGCCTACACAACTTAACTGTTACCCTCTGTAGTTATTGCAGTCTTGTTTTTCCCTTTGCCTTTTAGAGTGGTACAATTAACCCTGTCACCCCAAACTTCTGGATAAAACCAAATCCAAAACACGATTAAACAAAAAACAAAAAAAACTTTGTCATATAAGGAAAACCATTTTTTTTATTCTTCCTTAAAAATCAGCTCCCGCTGCTTATTATTCTTTAAACATTTTAAAATTTTTTTAATTTCATCCTCCGTAATGATCATTTAAAATGTCTAATTAATATTTTCCTTCAAATACTTATTACAAAAATGATATCATTTCATCCGTATTTTGATTAAGGGGCTGGGAAAGATTTTTTAAACTCTTCAAGAGGTATAGGACATGAAAGCTTTTTTTTCCTTTAAATTTTTCCTCCAATAATCCCCTTTGGATTTCTAGTTTTTAAAGCCGCAATTCTCTTGCCTTTTTTTTTGCTCTGCTTTCAGATCGCTCAAAACATTTTATATTCTTTGTTTTAGCAGCAAAATTATTTAGATTTGGCACATATTTGAAACATTAACTTTTTCTTTTCTTTTTAAAGTACTGGCTTCGAGAAAATTACAAACTCCTTTTCAAAACCAGCTTGATTCTGCCCGTTAAAATTTTATAATTTTAAATTTAGGAATACCAAAACCTTCGCTGAATCAAAAAGAATTGACGAAAAAACCGCTTATTTTATTTCACTGATTTGATATTGGCCTTGTTCAAAAAAAGTTTCAATTTCACAACATTGAATTTGCTAAATGTTTTTTTATATTTATTTTCATTTGTTGTTTTCCCCTCTTTTAATCTCTGCACCATCATACCCTTTTATGCAGAGAGTGTTTATCCATTTGGTTGATTGGAAAAAAAAAAAGGTTTTAACTGGGAAAAGACAGGCTAAAAGGGCAATGCACATCAGAGAACAAACCCTCAAAAACACAACTTTAAAAATTAATTGCTTTTTTCCTCAAATATCTAGAACCAAGAATTTTAATCAAACAACTGTGCTCCTTTACTTGCATGTTCCCCAAAACCAGCACTGAACCAATTCGTCCGTTAAAAAAATATATTGACAGGATTTTTAAAAAATCTAAAAGACGATAACCATAATTATTAGCCCCTGCTTATTTGAGATGATCTTGACAAGGTTGGAAAATATCTTTGCTATACAAGAGAAAATCGAGAACCGACTAGTGAACGATTCAAAACAATAAAATATTCTACTTTTGGTATAAACATTAAAATCCCCAACAACAAAACATAACAATCCTTTTAATTTTTCTTTTAATGATAGCAATTCCCTTTTAATCCACAAACAGTTCAACTTTCTATAAAATGAAATTTTGGGGGGGATGAAAAACGCCACCAATTAGACATCTTTATCATAAAACCCGACAGTGACTTTTTAATAACACCAAGCCACACATCCCCCAAAATAATAAATTTTAAAAAATAAAATACTTGTTTTGAAAGGCATTAATACCACCGAAACTCGATTAACACACTGTTAAAAAAAAGTTTAAATTTATATCCCCGTCACTGGGAAACAAACAAGATAAATAAAGCATCTTGGTTCAGTTTTATCCAAAAAAACGGCATGTCGAATATTGAATGTATTCACAAAACCAAACAGGGGACGGGGAAAGCAAAACCACACACTTAAAGATACAAAAGCCACTCACGATCATGGGGAACAGGGGTCCAATCCATATCAAAACATAGCTCGGACATCGCAATTAGAAACGCAAGCTTGAAAACAAAAGGGTTTTTACAGTTGAAGTTCCCCACGATATCGCTCTAGAAGATTTTTGGAAAATAGAAACAATTTCCAACCAAAGACAAATGAAGAATGAGTACTGCCCAAAACACATAACGTTGAGACTACCATGGCAGAGAATCACCACGACCTCCGGGAAACCCCAGCTGGGGTAGATGAAAAACTGAAGCCCAAGCGCCGTGTAGTCTACCTTCGCACACCGATCCGGAAAAGGCGTCAGGGGACTCTACGTACACCCGCGTTGCTGCCGGAAGTCCCGCACGCCACTGCTTTCTCCCAGGGGCGCTTTAACTGACAAACAATTTTGCCATCATGGGTAGTGGGTACCCGTCCAAACCCGTCGCCTTACAAAATTTGAATAATTTTTAAGCTAGTGGCCGCGCCCTTTTAGCGAGGCGTTTGGGACCGCTTCTTCGGGACCAAGACACGGGAAAAACAAACCATCTTTTGTTGTACCACCGGGGAAAAAGGGGGAAAAGAGAGACAAGTACAAAAGAGGCCAGAAAAGAAAGGGGGGTAGGGGGGGGGGGGGGGGGGGGGGAGAAAGATAAAGAAAGAGGGGAGAGAAACAGACAGACAGACAGGCAACAGTCAAACAACAGATGGACAGATAACAGACGAAGATAGGGGAAAAAACTGTAAGGGAAACAGAGATCCCAATAACTTTGAAAGAACAAAAGACAGACAGGGCATGACAGTTCGAAAACAAAAAAACAACACAAGAATCAGAAGAGATGGGAGGGGGGGGGGGGGGCGATGAGAAAAAAAGAGGAGAGAAGGGGCAGATTGAAATGGGGCAGACAGAGGGGGAAAAGGGAAAGGGAAGGGGGGAAAAGGGGGGGGGAGAGAGAGAGAGGGGAAGAGAGAGAGGGGAGAGAAGAGAGAGAGAGAGAGAGAAGGGGAAAGAGAGACGACAGACAACAGAGAGAGACAAGGAGAAGGGGGATAAAATTTTCGTCTGATATTTTTGCATGAAATGGCGCCCCCACAAAAACCCCCTTTGGCAGTTGTGTTTGTGTGCTTTTTTTGTCAGTTTGTGTTTTGGGTGGGGGGGAGATGCATTGGGGGCCGGTAGTCAAAAAAGCACAAAGCACAGACAAAACCCGTCCCGGGCTGTCGTTGGTCGGGTGTCTGAATACAGAATGGTTCAATCGAAAAAGCAAGCGGGGAAAAATACAAACAGAAAAAACGCGGAGTCCGCCACTCCAAAGACAGCAAACCAACAACTTTAACGGCACAGCTTCCCAAGTCAACATGTTCTCAAATCCCATCATTGTTCAAGACAAAAAGGGGACTTCTGAAAAGAAGTCCCACCCAAAACCGGGTTAAGATCCCCCAAAGGGTTTTTTCAGAACTTTGAATTTTAAGGTTTTACAATCAATTTTTTGCTTTTAAAAAAGCTATAAACTGGAGTAGCCCTCTAAAAAACACTTCTCAAACTGGGAAAAACAAAAACCCAAATAAAAGAAAAGCAATTACAAAAAGACTTTTTTCCGAAAAGGGAAAAAAACACTTTAGGGCTCAAATTTTTCCCCAAAAAAACCGGGCATTCATACGCCCCCCCTCCTTTCCTACGAAGGAGTTACAAAAAGGGTGAACTAATCAGGGGTAACTTCTCATGCCTGAGCGGATTTCTCCTCAAACTGAAAAAGTCTTTTTTGGGCTCACGTGTTTTTTCCCGCTGGAAAACAGGGGGCTGTCGCCTCAACTTTGGCTCAGGGGCCAAAAATCCCTGGCCTAAAAAAAAACCTTGTACAAAATTCCTTTTTACTTTTTAAGACAGAATGCAAAACCCGGTCACCTTTTAACCCTGAAGTGCAAAACCAGGGCCCCCTTACTAACCATGACGTGCAAAACCCCCCACTTTATAACCCTGACGTGCAAAACCAGGGACCTTAAACCATGAAGGCAAAACCAGGCCACTCTTACTAACCATGACTGCAAAAAGGCCACCTTACAACCATGACGTGCAAAACCCGGCACTCTTACTAACCCTAAGTGCAAAACCAGCCCCCTACTAACCATGACTGCAAAACCCCGGTACTCTTACTAAAAAAATGAAGTGCAAAAACCGGCCACTCTTACTGACCATGAAAGCAAAACCAGGCCACTCTGACTAAGTTCCCTTTGTTTTCTTTCACCTTGGACGCAAAAATTGTTCCCGTCTTCCAACGTTTGGAAAGATTTGGACCAACCGATGCCACATGTTTTTTTTCAACCTGTCTATTTATGTAGGTGGGACGTGTACAAGGCCCCCCCCCCATTTTTTTTTCTGTCCTGTTGCCCCCGCCCTTTTTTTTTTCCATTCCCTATTGCGTTTACCCTGTTCCTTTTTAACAATACTTCATTTCCACGTTCCAATACAGCTCATGCCTTTTTTTGACGGGGTTTCGTTAAACGAAATTGAATTGACAATCATTCCTACCGTCCCGATGGGGTTTAGCTTTTTTTTATAGGGGATAGCTTTGTCAGAAAGAGCTTTAGATTTAAGGGGGTTTTATGATTTCACAATTAGATAACAAACCTGCTTTTTCCTGTCTCAAACCTTTTTACTTATGTACTAACGTCTTCATTTATAAAAAAAAAAAAACTTCCTTTTTTTCACACTGGGAATAAATCCAGCACTGCAAATACTAGAGAAATAGACCCGATAAGTGAAAGTCCGTACAGACTAAACATTGTTTTTTTAACTGTTGCTCAGGAATGGGGCCCATACGTGCTTCCACATCTCCCAAGAACAAGGGGGTGTCAAAGGGTGTCATTGACTAGGCATCCCGGACATGCGGCTTCAAACTCAGGGGGAAATTACTCAGGGCAGTCATTTCTTTCCACCTGTCTTCCTCTCTCCTCTCTCTCCCCCTCTCTCTCCTCTCTCTCTCTCTCTCTCTCTCTCCTCTCTCACAAAAACCCCAACCACAACCCCCACCACCGCTCACAAAATACAAAGGACACACGCACATACTCATCACGCCGCACGCACGCCCATGCAGACGCACGCACAAGAACACAACACACACACCACATATATAAATATATATTATATATAATAATATATATATTATTAAAAAATATATATATTTGAATTATAAAAAAGCTTGCTCTTATTCTTAGATTGAAAAATAGGGGAATACCATTCATATCTGCGTGGTAATATTCTGCCTAACTAACATTTTGTGCTTGAGTGGGTGAATGGGGGAAAAATAAAAAAAAATGCTTTTCCAAAAAGACCTTCGCAAACTAATTCTCCAAGGGGGGGACATCCTCCAATAGGGGGAAAAACCACTAACATATAAATCCCCGGGCAATACCGATATTTCGAAAATTGGTGGTTCTCCCAGTGACCGCGGAAAGTGGTAATTTTACTCCTCTGCCTTTTTAGTTTTAAAAGAATGCAATCCCTGAAAAGGTGGTGTGCAATACCGTATATGTTTGTTGAGTTTTTAAAAAACCAACCAAAGTGCCATCTAAGAACAAAAGAAAATAAAAAAAGAGCAAAACAACTACATTTTCTTGTGAAAATAAAAAAAAAAAAAAAGAATCCCTAAGGGCACAAGTGCTGAGGGCCAGTTCTTGGAAGAATCCCCAGGGGGCAAATAATAATATAAGGCACACTCATGCAGCTACACACACAAACCCCCACACCCCACACCACACACCCACAACCACACACACACACACACACCAACACACACACACACACACACCACACACACCAACCATACCAAACCCCCCACACACACACACACACACACACACACACGCGCGCGCGGCCGCACACGCACCCCCTCGTTCGCACTCGCGCGCGCGCGCAGCACACACACACACCCCACACACACACACACACACCACACACACACCACCACACAACACACACACACACACACACACACCCCCCCCTACCTGTCGCAGACGAAAGGAAACAAGGGGATAAAGATATAGAGCGGGGCAGAAAATACAAGATAGATTTTTAGGACAAAGGACCCGGCCGAAAAAAAGAGAACATGAACAGGAGGGATAGGTGTTGGGGAAAAAAGGGGACAAGGGACGGAGAAGGGCAATAAGATGAAACGATCGCTGCTAAAAATTTTTTTTACATCTTTCCCCAAACGAATAGGTTTTTAACAGTAGACGACTAAGGGAAGGGAAAATCAAATTCTCCTTATTTTTACACAAGTTATAACAAAAAACATACAAGGAACGATTCAGGAGCCAGTTTCAAAAATCACACAGTAAAGGAAAGAAAAGTTTGCAAAACAAAGACCTAATACGTCACATGGGAAAAAAGGAAAAAAGACGAGAAAGTGATACCGGGGAAACAAACAAAACGACAGGAAAAGTAGAGGTGGAAAAAAAAACCCCGAGAAGAGAGAGAGGAGAGAGAGAGAGAGAGAGAAGAGAGGGGAGAGAGAGAGGAGAAGAGAGAAGGGGAGAGAGAGAGAGAGAATACAACTGCTTTTCTATTAATACAACACAAAAAAAATTTCCCTCAAGGAGGGGGGTTGTTTTTTTGTTGTTTGTTTGTTTGTTTGGGAAGGGGTTGGGGGAGGGGAAAAAAAGGGGGGGGGGGGGGGGGGCAGTCACAAGGAAAGAAGCACAACAAAAGAGAATTTTCCCCTTTCCCCAAAAAGTCAGGAAAAAGCGCCGTGCAAGGGATTAAAATTTAAACGCAATGCGCTGGGGAAAAAACGCTGTTTCAGCCCTTTGCCCACTGGTCTTTGCACTTCGTCACGCCCCCGTCTTTACAGTTGAAGGAACTGTCATGACATTGAAAGGTAATCGAATTTTTGGGGAGCTGGTGAGTGGGGGAGTGAGATGGTGGAGGGAAAGGGGGTGGGGGGGTGTGAGGGATGAGGCAGGGGGTACATTTGCTGCAGAAAAAAAGAAAAAGGAGGAAGAAGTGAAGGGGTACAAAAAAAAAGTTTCTCAATACTACTAACTTTTTTTTTGTCCACAGAGAATGGACAACCCTTTGTCGTGTGTTGAAAATATGGGTTTTATGCTTGCAACATGGGGGACAAAGGTTTCTTTCCCCGACCAACGCATTATGGGGAAAAAAAGGTAAGGGGTACTGGGGAAGGCCCACGTTATGTGCATCAAAAACCAGAAAAACAGGAATGAGACCCCCCAAAAGACAAACAGAGACAGATACAACATGTTAAGCTGTAATAAAAGAGCTCGAGTTGTAATACTTGTGTACACACACACACACACACACACACACACACACACACACCACACACACACACACACACACACACACACACACACACACACACACACACACACACACACACACACACACACACACACACACACACACACACACACACACACACACTAATGATCAACTGTCAGCGGACGGGGAGATAAACCAGGAGCGCAATGATATGTAGCAGACAGAAGTATACAGGATGAGATTATGTGGATCAGTGGGACAGGGGAGGAAAGGGGAAATATAACAAGCAGAAATGGGGAGAAAAAAAAAGAGAGAGAGAGAGAGAGAGAGAGAGAGAGAGAGAGAGAGAGAGAGAGAGAGAGAGAGAGAGAGAGACGGACAGA
>CM031601.1:100445973-100456611 GCA_018398815.1 Conus ventricosus
AAAGCGCGAACGACGCCCCATATGAAACGTACCAGGAGCAAGGGTAAACAACACGCAATGATTTCCACAAGAGTTATGAAAATTAAAACCCCTAAAATAGTAGTTCACTTGATCTTATTTTAAAGATATTTGATTCACATATGCAACCAGGTTAACTGTATGAGGCTAAAATCTGAGGACTGGAGAAAGGAGTTGTACATTGCAAAGTGGTATCTGTATTTGTATTGAAAATATGTTTTCATGGTTAGCTAACCGTATTTCTGCTAAATAATGTGGTCAATGGGGAAAACAATCCAATATTCATCGTTTATCAGCTCAGTAGCAAAGTGCTTCAATGTTGTTAAAAGTATTTGTGTATGGAAGATCGCAAATTGTATGATGTATTGTTAGAACTGGATAAAAAGGGAAAGAAAAACTGGATGTCCAATGTGTGTCTACATGTATGTGACTATGAATTTTGGGATGTACTGCTGAATCATAAAGGGGGAGTTCAGGGTTTGTGAAAGGTTGGTATAGATTATAGGCGGCATGCTTGGAATGACCATTATTCAAACTGGTGAATGGTATGGTTTGTGTAGAAAGAAATGCAAATATTCGTGACATTCAGTGGTATTTAAGATTTTATCTTGGGTGTGTGTTTAAAAAGATTCTTCATTAAAATTGGACTTAGTGTGTGTGCAAAAAACAAGTTGATATTTAAGATACAGATGACATAGAGACAGTGACTTAGTTTGCCCATCGTGTGCCAAAGGAGAGGAAATTGAACTGTATTTTCTACTTTGTTGTCCACTTTTGGAAGATACTTTTTTTTTTGGCTGTCCCAACCTCTGCGCCACCTCAGAGGCAGTGCATCCACGCCGCTCATTCCGACACCCCGTCCACAGCCACAGCCCGGTCGGCCCCGCCGCAGCCCCGGGCATCAGCAATCCACAGGGAGCAGTCAATGTCAATTCGTCAAGAGGCAACCCACCGGAGGAGACACTGCACTACTGCCGAGTCACTTTGGTGGTGTTCAGTGGCGCCTGTTCTGATCTAACATACGCAGGACACCACCTACTAAGCCCCCTACTGACGACGATAATTGCTTAGTCGCGGAGCCGGCATGAGTGAGCTCTCCCTCCGGAGGGCGCAACCACGTCCGTCCAACGACAGCCCCCAAGGACTCACCGATACCGGTGACCCCAACGGAACCAAACCAAGGCCACAGACGTGGAGAGGACATCGAAATTGAGGTCACATGAGAGCAGGGCATGAAGGGCCACAGAATTTTTAGACTTTTTTTTTTTTACTGATCGAGACAATGAGGATGATTAAGATGATGCCGCGGATTTCCATTTCGGTCTGAGACTACATGACAGGGCTATACTGTACGCTTCCTTCCATAATATATCCCGGCGTCAATCAGGCCCGAGAGATACAGGCACCTGCAGTGTTGGTCAGGAAATTTGAGCAACACTCTCAGAAACGCATCCATTAAGTGGATGAAACTCGACTGTGTGGTCCCAGTCTTCCCAACTGAGTCCGCAGCAACTCAATTTTTGGGTAGGAGCCGGTCGGGGCAGAAAAACCCACATGGCTTCTGATGGGATTCGAACCACGACCTCCCAGCCGGGAGTCCGCGACGCTAACCACTTCGCCACGGCGGATGGTGTTTTGGAAGATACTTAGCGAAGTCATTCCAGGGAGAATTAGACAGCCTTACATCTTTGGATTGTGTGTCCTGTGTAGTTCTAGCAATTATGGAGACATTAAGAAATTCCTTTTCTTTCAGTGTGCAGCGTTTTATTTGAAAGAGGCACTGGCCTCTTGGATGTCATTCTGGTACTGTTGCTATGAATGTTATTAGCTATTTCGTACCTGTGATCAATTGTGTAGCTACCCCTTCAATAGACTGATTGCCTTTCTGAATCAACTGTCTTGCGTCTTGATTCTCTCTGTATCTGTCTTTCTCTCTCTCTCTCTCTCTCTCTCTCTCTCTCTCTTCTCTCTCTCTTCTCTCTCTCTCTCTCTCTCTCTCTCTCTCACTCTCATTCTCTCTCTCTCTCTCTCTCTCTCTCTCTCTCTCTCTCTCGCTCTCTCTCACTCTCGTTCTCTCTCTTTCTCTCTCTCTCTGTCAGTTAATCTGTCTGTCTGTCTGTCTGTGTCTCTGTCTGTTTCTCTCTGTTTCTCTGTCTGTCTGTCTCTCTGTGTGTCTCTGTCTGCCTGTCTCTCTGTCTGTCTGTCTGTCTGTCTGTCTGTCTCTCTCTCTCTCTCTCTCTCGCTCTCTCTCTCTCTCTCTCTCTCTCTCTCTTCTCCAAAAGTCATTCTTTCCCATCCGCTTGCTCAGCCCCCTCCCTTCCTCCTTCCCTCCTCTCTCCCTCTCCCTCTCTCTCTCCTCTCTCTCTCTCTCTCTCTCTCTCCTCTGTCTCCATCTCTCCCCAATTTATTTAAGCCATTACATGAAATGTTCGGACCCCACTTCGCGTGGCAAGATCTTGTCATTTTCCTTTCTTTAATGTGATTTATTCTTGGAGGCGAAGAAAGAGAAATGGCATTAGACAAGGGTGAAAGGAAGAAGGGGAAAAAGGGGGGACGAGGAGGACAGGAAAAAAGAAGAAGAAGAAGAAGAAGAAGAAGAAGAAGAAGAAGAAAAAGAAAAGAAAAAGAAGAAAAAGAAGAAGAAGAAGAAGAAGAGGAAGAAAAAGGGAAAAGAAGGAGGGGGAGAAGAAAAGAAAAAAAGAAAAGAAGAGAAGAAGAAGAAGAGAAAAAAAAAAGAAGAACAAAACAACAACAACAACAACAACAAAACAAGAAAAACAACAACAACAGCAAAGACGAGAAGAAAATAAAGAAGAAAGACTAAGAGGAGGGGAGGAGGAGGAGGAGCAGGGGGAGGAACAAGAACAAAGAAGAAGAAGAAGAGAAGAAGAAGATAAAGAACACAAAACAACAAAAACAAAACTACGACGACGACGACGACGATACGAGCGATGAGCATAAGAACAGAAAAAAAATACAAGAAAAGAACAGGAGATAAGAATAAAAGAAAAGAAACAAAAGGAAAAGAGGAAGTAAGGAGGAGGAGGGGGGAGGAGGAGGGGGGGGAGGAGGAGGAGGGAGGGAGGAGGAGGGAGGAGGAGGGGGGGGGGGAAAGAAAAAGAAAAAGAAGAAGAAGAAGAAAAAAAGAAAAGAAGAAGAAGAAAGAAGAAAAAAGAAAAGAAGAAGAAAAAAAAAAGAAGAAAAGGGGGAGGAGAAGGAGGAGGGGGGGGGAGGGGGAGGGGGACGAGAATTGGGAGGGCAGAAGAAGAAGAAAAAGAAAAAGGAGGAGGAGGAGGGGGAGGAGGGGACGAGAAGATGAAGAAGGGGAGGAGGAGGGAAGGGGGAAGGGGACAGAAACGAAGAAAAGAAAAAGAAAAGAAAAAGAAAAGAAGAAGAAGAAAAGAAGAAAAAAGAAGAAAAAGAAAAAGAAGAGAAAAGAAGAAGAAGAAGAAGAGAAGGAGGTAAGCGAAGTCGAGGACGCAGAACTCCATAAAAGACAAACAACAATTCTGAATCGGGGGGTGTCCAATCTGCCCCTTGGACAAAAGAGGGGGAAAAACAAAATTTTGATCTAGTATACAGTTGGTGTGAGTGAGTGAGTGAGTGTTGTGTGTGTGTGTGTGTTGGTGTGGGGTGGGGTGTGTTTGGGTGTGGTGTTGTGGTTGTGTGTGTGTGTGTGTGTTTGGGTGTGTGTTGGTTGTGTGTGTTGTGTGTGTTGTGTGTGTGTGTGTGTGTGTGTGTGTTGGTGTGGGGTTGGTGTGTTGGGGTGTGTGTGTGTGTGTGTTGTGTGTGGTGTGTTGTGGTGTGTGGTGTGGTGTGTGTGTGTGTGTGTGTGTTGGGGTTTGGGTGTTTTTCTTTTTAAAGGGGAGAAAAGGAATTCAATAATGCATGACATATCAGCATCTCGCGGATCCTTTTGCACCCTTTTTTCTCAGAAAAACCTTTTTCTCATTCGCCTTTTTGTGATTTTGTGTCTGCAAACTCTCTCTCTCCTCCTCTCTCCCCCTCTCTTCTCCCCTCTCCCCTCTCTCTCTCTCCTTCTCTCTCTCTCTCTTCTCTCTTCTCTCTCTCTCTCTCCCCTCTCTCTCTTTTTAATGTGATCATGTTACGTCTTTCGAATTGTTTTTACATTCAATTTGGGTTTTTTCTTTTTAAATTTTCGACGGAAATAGTAAACAAGCCAAAAGTGCTTCCTCCCCCTTTCCCTCTCTCTCTCTCTCTCTCTCTCTCTTCCCTCCCCCTCTCTCTCTCCCCTCCCCCCTTCTCTCTCTCCTCTTCTCTCTCTCTCTCTCTCTCTCTCTCTCTCTCTTTTCCCCCCCGAACCCCCCCCCATTCACCCGGCAGATGCATTGATAAAGTGAAAAAACTTTCAGTTTTTTCACCGTTTCCCCCCATGAAGGCTTTGTTTTATACATCCCGTTAGTTCAACCTGGAAAAGACAAAACCGTCAACAACTTTTCACACCATTAAAGAAAAATAAACGTCAGACCTTTCCCCCTCAGAGAAAACATTCAGTTTTTCTTGCCCTTTTTCTGTCCTTTCCTCCCTCCCTAAGGCACTAACCTCCTCCCTCCTTTGCCTGGCTTACTGTCGTTCAAATGGCTAACGCAGCACAGCAGCAACATTGTAACTTAATAGTAGTAGTAGGGTGGTATAATGATACAGTAGTACAGCGGGAAACAGCGGCAGTAGTATAGGGGAAAGTAGTTGAAAAGTAGTAGTAAGAGAGAGAGGGGGAAAGGAAGGGGGGGAACACACACTCCCACACACCACACACACACACACACACCCCACACACACACCCCAAAACACACACACACACACACACACAAAACATGCATGCGCATACGCATGCGCCACACCCACACACACACACACACCACACACACACACACACACACACACACACACAACACACACACACACACACACACACCAACACACCTGGGGGGGGGGGGCAAACCGAAAACGACCACGGTGTATCGCATGACACCCAATTCAATTCAATTCTTTTAAAATTTTTAATCCTTTCCCCCCGCTGGGGCAGGAGGATACAAAGTAAAAAGAAAAATCGAAATCACCAGAACAAGGGTTAACATAGTTGCAAAATGCGGAAAATTCTGGTGCTGAAACGATCCATTAAACAATTTCCCCATTTTTAGAAACTTATATATTCAAACAAATCGTTTTCCTTTTTGAAAAAAATTTACAAAATTGAAAACAGATTTGGGTTTTAGATTTTTTTTTTAGGGATAAAATTTTTTCACGAAGTTCATTAATTTTGGACATTCCGAGCAAAAAAATTCTCCCCAAATTTACCCTTTTCACAGTTACGAAAAATCGAAAATTCTCTTGGAACATTATGGTGTCTTCCAATTTAAATTTGCAATTTATGGTTACTACATCAAAATTTTGAATAAAGGTTTAAAACAAAATTCTGGAAAGGTAAAAATAAATTTTTTTTCCCAAAACGTCTTTTACTTTTATAGAAACACACTTGTTGCTTTTTTTCAAGAGAACTGCACCAATCACGAGCATAATTATTTTGAACCCTTTTAACACACTTAAAAATTTATTTCTGTTTGTAATGAATGAGATTCCCAAACCAATAAAAACCCATTTCAAATAAAATACTTTTAACAAAACAACCCATGTAAACGAAAATTCCTTTTGTATATAGTTCATGTAAGATATTATAACTTTTTTGAATCTTTTAGAATCAGGAACAACTAAGTTGCCCAGAACCTACATTTACTTTAAAAAGTACGTAAAGGGTAGATTCCGGTTTTACCTAAATCATTGAAGTCATTGTATTTTATTTAATTAAAAAAAAACTTTAAAAAAAAGTAACTAACTTTCTAATATATCAACATTTTCATAACCCAAATTTCAAACCAAAACAAAACGGTACAAATATGGAAAAAAATAATGTATGCAAACACAATTGGCAATTTCTGCTTCCTTGCAATTTGTAATAAGAAAACATTGCCTTGACAGCCTGATTATAAAGCACTTTTTTTGCTTTTTTTAAAACGAACCCGTTTGCTGAAAACCCATGCCTAAGTATTTAATTGAATAAAACCTCTTTTTTTATCCCCAAAAAAAAAAAAATCACGCATACTATTTTACCATGAAAGACAACTATTTTTTTTTTCTTTGGATTTAAATTCTAATTGCCATTGCATGCAATAATATTAAAGCATTAAGTTCTTTTTGTAAAGCTGATTTTAATTTTGCAGTAAAATTGTATCATCAGCAATAACAAAACAAGCAATTTAAAAACGTTTTAAATTTTAACTCTTGGTTAAAACATTTTTCTAGAGTTGAACAGTTATTGCAATAAGAACTGTTGTAGATCATTTAAAAAAAAAGAAAACAATAAGGGTGAAAGGTTTTTTTCCTTGACGAAAATCCCCTAAAACGCCAAAAACCGATTTTGCCATTTAGAAAAATGCCGATTTTATTTGATCTACATATTGATTACAACGGCAGAATTTTCCCAATATGCCTTGACTCAAACGTTTGTGCCATAAAGCATTTTCCCCAATTGAATCAAAGCCTTCTGTAATCAATAAAAGCACAGTATAATTTTTTCCCTTGTTGATTGAAACTGTCAATAGATTTAGAACAAAAGATGGTCAAAAACGGGTTTAATGTGGGCTAAAACCTCTTGGTTTTTCTGAAAAAAATTTATTTTTTTCAACAAAAAAAGTAAGCTGGGTAATTTTGAATTGACGTGAATAAATTTGCCCAACAATTAACAGTGTTACCCCTGTTTATTTCAGTCTTGTTGATCTCCCTTTTCCTTTTTAGAGGGTACAAATTAACCCCGTCACCCAAAAATTTTGGTATAATCCAGAATCCAAAAAAAATTAAACAATAAACAATAAAATTTGTATATAAGGAACACTATTTTTAAAATATTATTCCCTTTCTAAATCACTCCGCTCTTTATTATTCTTAAACATTTTAAAATCTTTTAATTTTTATCCCCAGTAATTGAACATTTAAAATGCTAGATTAATATTTTCCCTTTAAATACTTCATTATAAAAATGATATATTACTCCTTTTTTGATTAAGGGCGGAAATGATTTTTAAGCTCTTAAGAGGTATAGGAAAGATGAAGCTTTTTTTCCTTTTAATTTTCCTCCCAAAAAACCCTTTGGGTTTATTTTTTTTAAAACTGCAAATTTTCTATGCCTTTTTTCGTTGCCGCTTCAGATCGTCTCAAAACATTTTTTTATTCTTTGCTTTTGCAGCAAGATTAATTTTGATTAGGCACAGTATTTTAACATTTAAAAATTTATCTTTGCTTTAAAAATCCTGGCTTGGAAAACCCTTTCATCCTTAAAACCGCTTTGATTCTGCCTGTTGAAATCTATTTTTGTAAGTATTAAGTAATACCCAAAAGTATCCTTTGCTGAATCAACAAAAATTTACGAAAACCGCTTTTTCAATTTCCCGATTGATATTGGCCTTGTTCAAATAAAGTTACAATTTCACAAAAATTTAATTTGCTAAATGTTCTTTTTATTCATTACATTTGTTGTTATCCCTTTCTAACTCTGCCCCTATCCTTTGATGCAGAGAGTGTTTGTACCATTAGGTTGATTGGAAAAAAAAAAGGTTTTTAAATGGGAAAAGACGGCATAAAGGGGAAAACATCAGAGAACAACGCATCAAAACACAACTTTAAAATTACTTCATTTTCCCCAAAAATCTAAACCCTGAATAAACAACAATGTGCTTCCTTTTTAAGTGATGTTCCAATACCAGCATCTGAACAATTCCCGTTAAAAATATATATTGACAGGATTACATAAATCTAAGAGACAAACCATAAATTTTTACCCTCTCTTACTTTAATGACTTTGACAAGGTTTTAATTTTCTTCGCTCAATCAAAGAGAACACGGAGAACACAGCTGAGTGAACTGATTCATATCAATAAAACTTCATACTTTTGGGATAAGCTTTAAAATCGCCCCAACAACAAAACTAACAAACCCTTTTATTTTCTTGTAATATAGCAATTTCCCTTCAATCACATCAAACAGTTCAACATTTCATAAACTGAACTTTCGGGGGATGTATACGCCACCAAATTTGACATCTTTTCATAACTGACAGTGATCTTTTTAATAACACCAAACCACACATCCACCAGAATAAGGTAAAAAACCCACCCCCACTAGATAGCTTGCTTTGATGGGATTCCAAAACCCCAGAACTCGTTAACGGGTTTTTGTTAAACATTTTAATGTCATATCCCCCGTCACTGAAGCAAACAAGAAAATAAACATCTTGGTCATCAGTTTTGTCTCAAAGGAAAAAAGGGAATGTCGAATAGTTGAAGTAGTTCACAAATTCCCCAAAATGGGGACGGGAACGCAAACCAACACTTTTTAAAAATACAAAAAACCACTCACATCATGGCGAACAGTGTGATCCACACCATATCAAGAACATAGCTCGTTAATCGCAATAAGAAAAAGCAACTTGAAACAAAAGGGGTTTACATTTTAATTACCCCCACTAGATATCGCTCATCAGAAGATTTTTGGGAAAATAAAACAATACCAACACATAACAAGATGAAGAATGGTACTGCACAAGCACTAACGTTAACTACACAGAGTCAGTGAATCACCACGACCCCGGGCAAACCCTAGCTGGGGTAGAGAAATCTGAAGCCCAAGCGCCTGTGCCCTTTGTCACACCCACCGGAAAAGGTCGTCAGGTGACTTACTACACCGCGTTTTGGGAAAACCCGCACTGCCACTGCTGTTCCTCCCCGGGGCGGTCTTCAATGACAACAATTTTGCCATCGGGGATGGATACCCCGTCCACACCAGGGGTTTCCTTACAATTTTTTAATAATTTGAAGCGTAGTGGCCGCGCCTTTTAGCAGGAGGCGTTTGGCATCCGCTTCTTCTGTGGACCAAGACACGGGAAATATCAATCCATCTTCTTGTTGTACCACCAGGGAAAGGATGGAAGAAGAGAGACAAAGATACAAAGAGAGGCACAGAAAAGACAGGGGTAGGGGCGGGGGGGGGGGGGGGGGAGAAAGATAAAGAAAGAGAGAGAGAGAAACAGACAGACAGACAGGCAGACAGTCAGATCAACAGATGGACAGATAGACAGACGAAGATAGGAAAGAAACTGTAAGGCATAACAGAGATCCTCAATAACTTTGAAAGAACAAAAGACAGACGAGGACATGACAGTTCGAAAGCAAACAAACAACACAAGAATCATGAGAGATGGGGGAGGGGGGGGGGGAGGCGATGAGAAAGAAAGAGGGAGAGAAGGAGCAGATTGAAATGGGGCAGACAGAGGGGAAAGGAAGGAAGGGAGGAAAGGGGGGGGAGAGAGAGAGAGAGAGAGAGAGAGAAGAGAGAGAGAGAGAGAGAGAGAGAGAGAGAGAGAGAGAGAGAGAGACAGACAGACAGACAGAGAGAGAACAGACAGAGAGAAGGGGGATAAATGTTGCTGTCTGATATTATTTGCACTGAAATGGCGCCCCACACAAAACCCTCTTCGGCAGTTGTGTTTGTGTGCTTGTTTTGTCAGTTTGTGTCTGGATGGAGGAAGGGAGATGCATTGGGCCGGGCTCAGTCAAAACATGCACAAAGCACAGACAAGGCGCCGTCACGGGCTGTCTGTCTGGTCGGGTGTCTGAATACAGAGATGTGTCAATCTGAAGAGCAAGCGGAGAGAATACAAACAGAAAACTCGCGGAGTACCGCCACTCCAAAGACAGCAAGACACAATGCAACTTTAACGGCACAGCTTCCTAAGTCAACATGCTTCTCAATCGCCATCATTCGTTCAAGACAAACAGGAGACTGTCTGAAAGAGAAGATCACCACCCGGAAAACTCGGGTGTCTAAGTATCCCCAGAGGGTTTTACAGAAGCTTTGAATTCTAAGGGTTTACAATCATATATGCTTTCAAAGAAGCTATAAACATGGAGTAGCCCTCTAACTACACTTCCAAACTGGAAAACACAGACAACTAAAAGAAAAGCAATTACAAAAAGACTTTTCCGAAAGGAAAGAAAACACTTTAGGTCTCAAATGTTCCCATAATTCCGGTCATTCATACGCCCTCCCTCTCTCCTAGCCTACGAGAGGAGTTACAAAAGGATGAACTAATCTAGGGTAATCTTCTGCATGCCTAGAGCTGGATTTCTCCTCAAACTGAAAAGTCAGTTCTTGGGCTCACGTGTTTTTTCCAGCTGGTAAAACAGGGAGTCTGTCGCCTCAACATTGGTCTTCAGGAGGCCAAAGTCCTGGCCTAAAAAAAAACCTTGTAGCAAAGTTCCTTTTTACTTCTTAAGACATGAAGTGCAAAACCAGGTCACTCTTACTAAACCATGAAGTGCAAAACCAGGCCACTCTTACTAACCATGACGTGCAAAACCAGGCCACTCTTACTAACCATGACGTGCAAAACCAGGTCACTCTTACTAACCATGAAGTGCAAAACCAGGCCACTCTTACTAACCATGACGTGCAAAACCAGGCCACTCTTACTAACCATGACGTGCAAAACCAGGTCACTCTTACTAACCATTGAAGTGCAAAACCAGCACTCTACTAACCATGACGTTG
>CM031601.1:100456711-100459211 GCA_018398815.1 Conus ventricosus
ATTTCTGGTTTAAAATAATCAGCATTTGGAGCTACAAAGCGCATCGCATAGCGCTCCACCCCCACACCACTCACCTTGTCTTTTCGCCGTTCCTACACACACGCACACACGCACACACGCACGCACGCACGCACGCGCGCGCGCGCGCGCGCGCGCACGCACACCACACACACACACACACACACACACACACACACACACGCACACACGCACGCACGCACGCACGCACGCACGCTAGCACGCACACACACACACACACACACACACACACACACACACACACACACACACACACACACACACACACACACACACATCCTGCCCCGTTCTGTTCCAGGCACAAAGCCAAGCTCAGGTCACCACTGGCGAGCCCATCAGTGGAGATCCTGCCATCTAACGCTATCCAGAGAGTCTGTTATACTTCAGGAAAATTGACAGAAGATCTTCAATTTCATTTTGACACTTTCCACGTATATATATATAATATATATATATAATGCTGAACAATTAAGTAGTGGGGGAAAACAAGTGCAGGCTAACAATTTTCAGTCGTTATAGTAATGACTTGACAAAGATTTGAACTTTTAAAAAAAATATATAAAAAAATAAAAAATTTTGAAGATGAAGAAAATGGGGGAACATATTATAAATATGAGAAGCCCTTCACTAGCTGTGTGTGTGTGTGTGTGTGTGTGTGTGTGTGTGTGTGTGTGTGTGTGTGTGTGTTTGTCACGAGTTTGTCACGAGGCCTACGACGTTTGACCCAACTGGGGTGGCGGAATTATTCATTTGTTTATTGTCGTCGTTGTTGTCGTATATCTGTCCCTTAATGTGGCTTGTGGTGTGGTTGCACCTTTGGTGTGGTTTAGTTCAGGTTAGGTTTACTTTCTCTCTCTCTCTCTCTAATTCCACTGCCCGTGCATTCATCCTGCAGGTTCACGGGTGATGGGTATCTTTTTCTTGTACTGGCTGTCTATCGGCCTCTCGCCTGTCTTTTTACCTGTCGCACGTGCTTCATTTCTTTTAGTTTGAAGTATGCTCACTCTGTGACGTAGGGTGGCATGTTGGCCGCCATCGCTGAGGGAGGTTAGCTCTTCACTCGAGCGGAAGATGTCTTGGGAGCGCCTGCTCCGGTCTTGGTTCTTCACCGTATCGTCGAAGGTACAGTCGGTATCTTCAATTCCTACAGTCGGCCTGTAGGAGAGGGACATCACTTCTTCTTTTTCCGCATCTGTGCCTCTGTCCTCTCGACTGGACAGAGGGCAGAGAGAGTCGTTTGACCCGCCTCTTCGGGGTCACCCACGGGTAGCTGGTAAGCATCAGTTTCGTGGTTTGTTTGTTTTGGTTTGTTGTTGTTAGCCGGCTTATTCTTCTCTTTTGCGCAATTTTCTTTTGTTTGCAAAATTGTAAAAGAAATATTGTTTGAGACTTTTTTTCTGGTTAATTCAGTCTTTAACCTGGCCATCCTAAATTATATCTTAAAGTCTTTCTCCTTTTTATGCATTTGGTGATGCGGTAGTCGGTGGGGATGGGAGAGAACCTGGTGATTCAGGGTTGGTACTTGCTTGGTCTCGCTCGTCCGCCCCTGTCACAATTGCCGGTCTCACATTCTTCGGCCATCGTCTGTTTGTGTGTGCAAGGAGAACGAGTTTTATGTTGCGAGCGTGCGTACGCATGATTTGTCGTTCGGATGCGTGGTTGGAGATTTGTGTTATTTTAAAATGTGGCTATAAAATGTGACAATTATGCCATTGAATTATTATTTGCAAATGTGGTGGCAGTTATAAAGCGATGGTCGCTGTGTTGGTTTATTTCCTAAGAAAGGAAATTGTTAAACGTGAGTGAGAGAAGGGTGAAGATAATTCATATTTGTTTTATAGCCTGTTGATTTAATGCAGTCTTTTACCTGCTTCGTGTGAGAAGACTTTAATGAACATTCCTGATTTGGTTGGTGTGCTGTGTTACGCTCAGGTCTGTGTTGAGCTGGCGTTGTTGGTGTGTTTAGTAGACCTCCCCTCGCCCATCATGCGAGTGGCTGTTAGGATTTAACAGCATGGGTCAGACTGTACTGACGGCGGGGTTCCAGTACCCTTTTTCCTCCCCTCCCTTTCTTCTCTCCTCCAGCTACGTTTTCCCCCCTCCGGGGGGCTTCACCCGGAGTCTGGACTGGTTGGTGCCACGCTCTGGTTGGGGCCACGCTCTGGTTGGGACCGCGGACTGGTTGGTGCCACGTGCTGGTTGAGGCCACGCTCTGGTTGGGACCACGGACTGGTTGGTGCCACGCGCTGGTTGAGGCCACGCTCTGGTCGGGACCGCGGACTGGTAGAAAAGCCCGCCGGCTTGACTGGCCGGCCCTGATCCCCGTCCAGGACCTCCAGTAACAACGCCATGTTTCCCCCCCCCCCCCCCCCCCCCCCAGGACGCGCTCTTCACTGTCTGCTTGTGCGTGTCAAGGGTGTCGGCCTTGAACGACTCTTTTCAAGAACCGACCCGGTTTGGA
>CM031601.1:100461711-100474211 GCA_018398815.1 Conus ventricosus
CTCTCTCTCTCCCCATTTCAGCTTGTATCCGTGCATTTCTTGATGTGTATACTCTAGATTATGTATGTGGTTTGTGGATTACTCACTTAAACGCTTACATTTCTCAAATTTGTGCATAGTTATCATCTGCGTCATTTTTACATGTTGTTTAGGCAATAACTACATTTGCAAGATGCAGATTCTCACAGTTGTAAATCGTTCCAATGTCATGTTAATTCAGTTATTTTAACCAAACCAAAATGAAAGAGCTTTAAGGGTTCTTCCCACAACAGTATTGAACAAAGTACGAACTGCTTAAATGACGAAGATAACATGTACGTCTATTAAATGTGTGCAACGTTTGCAGATATTGGTTTCCATTTGTGCACTAGTCTCGACTGTTCAATATTATTGGGATTTTTTTTCTACACTTATTAAAAATGAAAGCACATCACTGCATGGGATGAATTCATTCCTGTGTTCTACGGTTCCTATCGTCATTGAGAAAACTACAGCTTGCTGATCCTGCATGATTCTCTACTGTCTGTAGCGACCAATGACCAGACACTACTGTAAACTAAATGAATAGAATCAGTGTATCCAACATTCTTCACGGCAGGAGGCGGCAAATCATGGCCAAGAACAACAGTGCCACTCGGAACACGCAGGCAGAGTCTGCTGGACGGGGCAGATGACTGGGAGTGCACTGCAGACTTCCCAGAAAGGAAGAGTCACCCAGAGAGCATCAGCATGTGTGGCATGAGACCAGACATAGTAGTCCACTCTAAGTCAACCAAGCAGCTGATCATGATCGACCTCACGGTGCCATATGAGAACAGAATGGAGGCAGCTCAAATCTACAAGACTGAAACGTATGCTGATTTGGCAAACAGCCTGAGGAGAGAAGGCTATCAGGTCAAAGTCCTCACTGCAGAAATTGGAGCTAGGGGTTTGTAGGAACGTCTGCATGCAGCCTCATGAAACAGCTCTCAGTTGCAGGGAGGGAAAACATCCAGAGCCCTGAAAGCAATGGCAGAAGCGGCAGAGAGGTGTTCAAGCTGGATCTGGTCAAGGAGGGACAAAAGTGAAGTTCATAAGGCTTACATTTCCTACAAATATCAGGTGTCCCTGTGGCTTGGTGGTTAGAGCGCGTGTCATTAAGTGGTAAATGAGCATGTCCAGAGGGTCATGGGTTCGAATCCCAGCCATGGCTCGTCCCAAGATGGGAAAAAGGGGCAGCAGAGGGACATCCGGAGTCATGAACCGGGTGTGGCCCAACCCCCCTAGAGTGTCAGGAGATAAGGGCCGAAACACTTGCTTGAAGGGGGCTTCTCGTCTGGGGACCTCTCTGCTGCCACGCTCTCCACGAGTTTCTTTCTACTGAATTTCGCTCACTCTAGCACTGGTAATGTCTGTTTAGGATAATGGTAGTGTGCTCAGCTATTAAACAGCTTTTCCTGAATTGTTTCAACACGTGTAATTGCTGTAGAAAGAGTGTCTCCACATTATGTTAAAGAAAAAAAGAAAAAGAATGCATCTTGCACATTTCTTTCATTCTGCACACCATTGCTCCCGAATGTACTTTGAAGATTAAACCTTTCAGCAAAACAAAGAACAGAGAATTAAAATTTTCTCTATATTTGTTGTTAAATAATGGTCCGATAAAAATTTTCACTCCAAGACTTTCTTCAGGGCTGGTGCACAAATACTGTGGAAGTTTTAAGTTGAACTTTTATAGGACAATTGTATTTTGTGAACATCAAATTTTGTACTTTTGTGTTGTTTTCACTCAGAGAGAGAGAGAGAGAGAGAGAGAGAGAGAGAGAGAGAGAGAGAGAGAGAGAGAGAGAGAGAGAGAGAGAGAGATTTCATTCTTTAAAATGACAAAACTGTAACTATATAGGCACATAAGAGAGAGAGAGAGAGAGAGAGGAGAGAGGGGAGAGAGAGAGAGAGAGAGAGAGAGAGAGAGAGAGAGAGAGAGAGAGAGAGAGGAGCTCGAGAGAGAAGAGAGAAACGGAATCGGAAATCGGAAAATTTTAATTGTAAAGGCCACCGACCTATCTGCAATGAGGTCAAGAAACAAAAATTAAAACACACACACTGACGCTGTAACATTTCTACTGATCACGATCATTTACAAAACTTGCTAACACCAACTGTATAAATCGTAAATTGAGTATACCGATAGATACATACAAATCACACCCGTATGTAGCACTCTCCCAGACTCGCACGGCTCGCACACAATTTCGCTCGCACTACAATTGCCGCGCACAAACCACAACACACACCCCACACACACACACACACGCACGCACGCACGCACGCACGCACGCACGCACACGCACGCATCACGCACGCCAACGCACACACGCACACACGCACACACAGCACACACACCACACACACCACACACACACACACACACACACACACACACACACAACAGATTTCACTTTTTTAAAATGACAAAACCTGTAACTATCAGGCACATAAAAGAAAGAGAGAGAGAGAGAAGCAAGAGACAGGAGAGAGGAGACAGAGCGAGAGAGAGAGAGAGAGAAGATTCCCACTTCTTTAAATGACAAACTGTAACTGTTAGACAATAAAATAACATTCAAATCAGTGAGATCAACAAACAAATGTGTTTTTAAGGATATATGTGCCCACATAAACAGCCAATGTTTGAAGATACCAGTTTCCCTTATATTAGGGGATTTTGTCTGGCTGAAGAAGACATTAGAATCTTTGATAACCACAAATTTTTTGCCCGTGACCAAATTTACTACGCACTAAATGTAAAGCCCCGACCGCCAATTACGTTGGGGATAAAACATTGTCTGCTTTTGACTTAACCGTTTCTTCGAAATGCCTTTGGCATCGAAACATTTTGCACACGCCGCATTTTCTGCCTTCTGCTTGTCAGGTTATCTCTCTCTGATCTCTCTGCATCTCCTCTCTTCTCTCTCTCTCCCCTCTCTCTCTCTCTCTCTCTCTCTCTCTCTCTCTCTCTCTTCCTCTCTCTCTCTCTCTCTCTCTTCTCTCTCTTTTCTTAGTCCCTTAACGGGCAAGGGCCGGATGAAAAAAAGCATGTGTTTGCTTATCTGTTACCCTTGGAAATAAAGATTATCATCATCATCATCTATCATCATCATCATCATTCATCATCTCATCATCATCATCATCATCATCTCTCTTAATTCAACAGTGCAGCAGATTTAATGAAGTTGGTGACCCTGTTATAGTCATTCTGTTCTTGGAAAGAAATCTGACAAAGGACACTTGCGCTATTTTTTTTCTGAAAATATCAAATAATTTCTTCCGCCATAAACGGGGGCCCCATACTTCGTGAAAAAGAATCTTACCAGACTGAGTTCACATCACTGGCATTAACCTACATTCTCTTTCTTCACACACTTGTAATACCACAACAGGCGACTTTTGTACATAAACTGTGATAGATGATATTTCGTCTTTGTCACCAGACAAACCCTATTCTATTATTGATCGAATTTCAGTCCCTCAGCTACAGTCAAAGAAAAAAACTCAAACTAGGAATGGCCAGTGAAGTGATGCTGTCTTTGGAGATAATGTTTGACTCTGACAATGATGTGATAGGATGCATCATAAAGAATGGAATAAAAGTAAAGGGTTATTTTCTTTGTTGAGAGCTATGTGTTTTTCTTCGCTTTCTTGTATTAGGTGGAGGATGAACTCTCAAAAGTTATTTCCCCAGTTGTCAAGGTATTTGTCAAGGATGTCTGTTAAGTCCAAAGTTGTTTGCTTTTGTCGAAACAGCCAACTGATCACATTAATATGAAAGAAGGCACAGGATACAGATTCTTCTAAGTACAATGGAACACCTCTTGCTCTTTTTGTGGGCGATATTGTTTTGCAATCATCTATCCCTTTCCGTCTTAAGATTTATTGAACGGTTTGAAGACTGCCGTGACAATCTGAAGCGTACAGGTAGTGGGGATAAACAATCTGTACTTTTTTAAATGGTTTGTTCTGTCACAAGAAGAATTGGTTCAATGAATGTATACCACAGCATCTAACAACGACAACCACTGAAACAATTTTGTATTTTCAACCCACAGAGAATACAATGCAATCCAACGGACTCCCAGAGTTGTCAGCAAAGGGTAGAGATGGACCATAGAAGAAAGTCATGTAAGACATAAGTTACCAAATATCAAAAGAACTGAGCATATTCGAGAGTATGTTTGAATATCAAAAGGAAAATGATTAAATGCAGGGCACCTGGATACATAATGCAAAAGACAACGCATTAAAGAATGACAGTCATGATATCCAAAAGTCAATTTCATTATAATTTCAGGCAGAAGTAAAACAGTGGTTGATTCAATGTGGTGTCCCACTGAGCTACACGGAGACGAAGAGAAGAAGAAAAGAAGAAGAAGAAGAAGAAGAAGAAGAAGAAAGAAGAAGAAGAAAGAAGAAGAAGAAGAAGAAGAAGAAGAAGAAGAAGAGAAGAAAGAAAGAAAGAAGAAAGAAGAAGAAGAAGAAGAAGAAGAAGAAGAAGAAGAAGAAGAGAAGAAGAAGAAGAAGAAAGAAGAAGAAGAGACAAGAAGAAGAAGAACAAGAAAAGAAGAAGAAGAAGAAAACGAAGAACACGAACAGGAAGAACAAGAACAAAAACAAAAAGAACAAGACAAAGGAGGAGGAGGAGGAGGAAGGAGGAGGAGGAGGAGGAGGAGGAGGAGGAGAGGAGGAGGAAGGAGGACCAAGAGTAGGAGAAAACGAGAAAACATCTTTCCTATAACCTTTGTAAAGTTCTAGAATATGCAACCTTTGAAGTCAGTGTAAGTTCCCACCCTACACACTCTCTCTCTCTCTTTTCTCTCTCTCTCTCTCTCTCTCTCTCTCTCTCTCTCTCTCTCTCTCTCTCTCCTCCCCTCTTCCCCTCTCTCTTCTCTCTCTCTCTCTCTCTCTCTCTCTCTCTCTCTCTCTCTCTCCCCCTCCCTCACTGGGTTTGTGGATGTGTGTATACGTGCGTGCACGCATGATTGAATGTATGTCTTTTCGTGCTTGAATGCGCGTGAGCGTGCATGCGAGTTTGTATTTGTGAATTTGCATGTATATGTGTCCGCGTTCTTGTTTAAGGATATGTGTGTGTGTGTGTGTGTGTGTGTGTGTGTGTGTGTGTGTGTGTGGGGTGTGTGTTGGTGTGTGTGTGTGTGGTGTGTGTGTGTGTGTGTGTGTGTGTGTGTTTGTGTGTGTGTGTGTGTGTGTGTGTGTGTGTGTGTGTGTGTGTTGTGTGTGTGTGTGTGTGTGTGTGTGTGTGTGTGTGTGTGTGTGTGTGTGTGTGTGTGTGAAGGAGAGAGAGATTATCTCTTTCTTGTCTGGAAGTCAAAGTATCTGCCAGCATCTCTCTCTCTTTTCTCTCTCTCTCTCTCTCTCTCTCTCTCTCTCTCTCTCTCTCTCTCTCTCTCTCTCTCTCTCTCTCTCTCTCTCTCTTAGTTTGCCTGTTACCTGACTCCTTGTCTGTCTGGGAATTTCATTCTGCCCCTCTCCCACTATCTCTTCCCACCTATCGGCGCCCCAGTTCCTAGACAGAACCGGACCATCACATGTGTGCTGACAGACGATGCCGTAGAAATTCAACATACAGATAATCAGTAGCAGGAAGGAAATGTCACCAGTGCAATCTCCAGCGAGTAGGTCAATGTCTGCTGTCTTCCTTTTCTTTTTCTTCGCTTTCTCTGCCCTCCACGCACAAAGTACTCTTAGTACAGTGTAGTAACAGTCACTGTAACACCACACGTCTGCTGGTCAGTGCTTCCAGTTAGTGTTATGCTTGAGGGAGGCCAAAAGTTGGAAAGAAAATCGTGTGGACTGTTCTCATAGGGAAGAAGATGACAGTGTTTATGATTGGGACGTGCGATGTGTCTAGACTGAAATACAATACTACTCTCAGCAATTTGTGTGAAAGGAAATCATAGTTGATTATTGAAGACATCATGCGTAATTTACATATTCATGTTATCCATCTGGGATACAATAAAAACAGAATTACCTCGCGGCCAACGACGGAACAAACTGACAGGGACAACAAATAACCTTCAAGACAATAATAACAAAGGACAAACAAAAATTCAATGATCTCTTCAATCTGGTTGCATGATTTGGTCTTCAGTGAATGGGTAGAACTGTTATTTTTCTTGCCCAAGATAACCCAACGGGTCCGAACGCGTTGTGTTTGTTTTGTGATGTGTCTTTTCCTTCATTTTGTTAATTCTGTTTTTGTTCTCAGTTCTGTGGTGTCCAGTGTTGCCTGTTCTGATCCATTTTATCCAGGACACTGCGTGATAAATCACCAACTGATAACAATCACTGCTCAGTCGCGGAGCTAGTGTGAGTGAGCGTTCCCTCCAGAGGGCGCACACGTCCGTCCAACCACAGTGTTCATGAATGTGTTGATACCGGTGGCCCTGACAGAGCCAGACCAACGACATGGACATGGAGAGGCAATCGACATTGAGGTCATCATGAGACCAGGACATGCAAGACCACACAATTTGAGACGTTTCTTAATGCTAACAGATGAGGATGAGGATGATGAAGACGACGTTATAGATTTCCATTTTTATCAGAAATTGCGTGACAGGGCCGTTTTCAACCCTTACTTCCATAACACCCCGTGTAAACCAGGTCTGAGTGACACAGACATCTGCAGCGTTGGTCAGACGATTGAAACAACACTACCAGAGAAGCATCCTTCAGATGGATGAAACTGGATTGTATGGTCCCAGCCTTCCCAGCTGAACTCACAGCAAACTCATCTCTGGGTAGGAGCGGGTCAAGGCAGAAAAAGCCCACAAACAAATGGCTCTTCATCGTATGGACCCCCACCCCCCCCCCCCCCCAGCCAGGAATCCACAACGCTAACCTCTTCGCCATGGCGACTGGTCCAAGGATGTGTTCTGACTCCTGTGCTCTTCAATCTGTCTTTTCATGCATGCTGAGTTATACGCATAGCGACCTTCAATGTATAGTGTATCTAAAAGACAGACAGGACTGAGGAGACATGTTAAGCTTCCATATCTGAATGCCAAAATATAAAAAGCAACACATATTGCTGAAGGTCATTTCAGTAATGTTTCAAGCCAGCTGGCATTTATGTTCGTATTTCATTACATCAAAATAAAGATTATGGGAATGAAGAAAATGCATTATTCACTGCTCTTCCATACACACCTAGTTCAACAGGTAAAAGCTTCATGTGAACACAAATTTACTATCGCGCAGAATACATCAGAGTATGTGTTCATACAGTTTTATCCAGTAATTGTTGTAAAAGTCAATAAAACGTATTGCAATGAAATGTTCTCTCTGGTTACAAATACGACCCTTGTACCGTCACTAGAGAATGTCTTGATATGTTCCGTTTTCCTGTTTTGCTGGCAAAAAAACTGAAGGCCAGATTTTAAAAAAGGAGTGTTAAATGGAGTATTTAATGCGCTTTCTTGCCGTTTAAAGCACCGTTATGACAGCCTAATGCTCTGAACTTCAAACTGACTTCACACTTCAATTACCAAGACCCGATCCACTTGAACCAATGGCTACTTTCGACCAAATCACTCGAGTCTTTACTGCACTGGCCTGTAATCAGCACACGTTGTTCCACCCCATCAGTACCCATTGAAGGGCCCCAAGTGTCATCCCATCAGCAAAGATATCAGTGCAGATTGTGAACAGGGCAACACTTGCAGTCCTGCTGCTGGTGTGCTGAGCAACATACTATCTGACCACCCCTATACTCGTCGGCAACTGACGACGGTGACGTCACCCGTGTCGATCCTGCTCCGTAGTTGGTGGAAGACAAAATGACTCGTGGATAAAAACCAACACTTGGTCTGATCCATGGTCCTAAACAAACAAAGTTCAATGTAAAGACTAGCAGAAAGCATAGCGTGAAATAAAATTCACTTTGGAACTGTTTTAAAGTATAAAAAGATAAAGATTGAAAAGCAAAAGAAACGAGAGATTGAAAGAGAGAAAGATGAGAAGAGAGAGAGAGAGAGAGAGGTGAGAGACAAGAGAGAGAGAGAGAGACAGACTAGAAACAGAGAGAGAGAGAGAGAGAGAGAGAGAAGAGAGAGAGAGAGAGAAGAGAGAGAGAGAGAGAGAGAATGAGAGAGAGCGATCACGAGAGCAAAAAGGGTGGTATGTATGGATGTCGAAAAAGACTGACAAAATTCAAATGAACGTAAACAGTAGAGAGAGAGAGAGAGAGATAAGAGAGAGAGAAGAGAGAGAGAGAGAGACAGAGAGAGAGAGCGAGAGAGAGAGAAGAGAGAGAGAGAGAGAGAGAGAGAAGAGAGAGAGAGAGAAAGCAGGGAAAAAAAGTGGAATAGTTGTTAAGAGCGACAAACACTGAAACATACACATGAAGGTTTTGTACAGCATGAACATGGAAGAGAAGAAGAGA
Source organism: Conus ventricosus (assembly GCA_018398815.1). Taxonomy (NCBI): domain Eukaryota; kingdom Metazoa; phylum Mollusca; class Gastropoda; order Neogastropoda; family Conidae; genus Conus; species Conus ventricosus. The sequence goes on from CM031601.1 coordinate 100,470,149, forward strand.
AGAGAGAGAGAGAGAGAGAGAGAGAGAGAGAAGAGAGAGATAGAGAGAAGAGAGGGAGGAGGGAGGGGAGGAGGGAGAGACAGCAAAGCTAAGAGGAGAACAAACTCTGAAAGCCCAATCTTGCCAAGGAATTAAACACTTTGGACTCCAGAACTGCACAAAGTAACCACACCACACAGCTTCATCAACAGACACAGACGCAATTAGATGACACTTAGCACATGCTCTGGATAAGCATCTATGATGAGATCACAAATGCATACAAGTAGTAACCACAACCACACAGCTCCATCAACGACACAGCCGCCATAGGAAGAGCCACCTAGCACGATGGTCCCTGGGGACATGCAACTATGATGTTTGGAATTCCGAACTTCCGTAAGAAAGGCTGCATTACAGCAGCAGCAGCAGCAGCAACCAGCAGCACCACAGCAGCAATCAATGCCAAAGAATTGGCATGACATACCTGACTGTGCAGTGGAACAACAGCTATCTGGCAGTCCAAACCTTGATTGCAACTCAAGTGCCCAGACCTCATCAAAGAGGTGACAGTTACACGAGAAGAGAAAGAAGGGAATTGTGTACCTAGCTCATTAATCAACGTCGTGTGTTGTGTGTGTGTGTGTTGTGCGTGTGCTGCTGCGTGCATGCGTGCGGTGTTTGTGTGTGTGTGTGTTGTGTGAGTGTGTGTGCGTGCGGCGTGCTGCGTGCGTGCGTGCGTGCGTGCGTGCGTGCGTGTGTGTGTGTGTGTGTGTGTTGTGTGGTTGTTGTGTGTTGAGTTGTGTTGTGGTTGTGTGTGTTGTGTGTGAGAGTGTGTGGTGTTGTGTGCGTGCGTGTTGCGTGTGGCGTTTGCGTGTGTAATTTGTGTGTGTGTGTATTTGTTGTTTGTTGCCTGCGTGAAGCGTGCGTGCGTGCCGTGCGTGCGTGCGTGCGTGCGTGTGTGTGTGTAATGTTGTTTGTGCAGAAGCATGGTGTGATGGTGTGCTTCCTCCCCCCGCCTCTCTCTCTCTGTGTCTCCTCTCGCTTCTTTCGTGTGCTTGCTTTGGGGGGGAAGTTGGGGAAGAGGATCTCTCTACTCTCTCTCACTCTCTCTCTCTCAGTCTCATCCTCTCTCTCTCTCCTCCTCTCTCTCTCTCCTCTCTCTCTCTCTCCTCTCTCTCTCCAAAATACCTGAATATAAAGCACTGCAAAAAAAGCTTACATAAAAGAAAGAAAGAGTATGTCAATTGAAAAGAGAGAAAAAGAGGTTTCTAATAAACGTAAATTAAAAGCTTAAAACTCAATCCACGATCCAAAACTTTCTGTCAACAATAAGAACTGTTGCAGGAAAAAAAGAAAGGCATGGTTTTAATGAGATTAGCACCAAAATGGTACGACCCATTTTCTCCAGTGTTTTCAGTGACTTCGAAGTACGCCTTACATGAAGTTACTGAATACGATGACTAGCGAGGGGAAAACGAATAGCCACTCTTAATGATCACAATCCTAAACAAGAGGCGTAAATAGGTATAAAAACTGAAAAGTGGAAAAAGGTCCTGATCCGACAAAGCATACTGACATGTTTAACAATTCAGCGCAGTGTATGGACTTTCTGGTTGAACACTCAATGCTATTGGGTGTTAGGTCCCCCAAGAAAGGTCTAAATCTATAATCATACCAATTCATAAAAAGGAGACCCAATAATCCCAGACAACTATAGAGGTGCTCTAACAAACGTGGTAAGTAAATTTACACAAATATTTTAAAACAAACTACCTGACTAAATGGGTAGAAATCGAAGTAACAATAATAAAGAACAGCAGGTTTTAGGAAAACTAACACATAGATCACATCTTACTTTATACGCACTTTCCAAGTAACTACACCGAAATGCAACATTATATTACCTTGTTGACTTTAGAAAAGCCCTTCCCCCCCGATTCAGTGAACAGGAACTTTTCTTTGAATATTTTAGAATAAGGCATTAACGGAAAATTATAAAGCACTTAAGGAGTGACAATACAGAAGTGGCTTGCGTACGTGCTAGTAAGTATCAGATTACTTTGACTGCCCGCGTGGTGTAAAGCAGGATGCTTACTAAGCCTCAGCTTTTCCTCATTTTTCATCAACGAATTAGCGATAGAGATCAACACACGAGGCCAGACACGTTTTCAAATGATACCAGAATGCTATTGAAATCTTCCTGATGTTGTTTGCAGATGATGTTGTTTTGCTTACCCTGATAGATTAATTGGTTACAAAACCAGTTGACAGCATTAAAAGGAGAAAGCAGATCGGTTTGCAATTAGTTGTTAATCTAAAAAAACAAATATTATATTTTTAGAATGGGTCATCTTTCTAACACGAAAAAATGGTGGACGGTAAACACAGAAGTAAAATGAACAAACTGTTATAAATACCTCGGACTAAAATCACAACCCAGCTCAGTCATAATGCAGTTTGACAGAAATGTGTAGAAAAGGCAAAGAGGTGATTGAAATTCTTAGAACATTGAGAAAATAGATTCGGTTGATCCTCGATTTTCTGAAACTTCGACAACTCAGATAACACCCAATTAAACATATGCCAGAAGAGGTGTGGGTGCCGTCAACAACAAATAGAAAGTGTCCATACATTTGCAATCAAGCGTTTCCTAAGTGTTCCCTTACATTCTCTAACAAAAAGGTTTATGCGGAACTTGAATATCCCCTATATATACATACCTATATAAATATGTATCATATACTGGTTGAAACTGTTAAAACTACCTACACAAGGTTATGTAAACACCGTACAAATGTTGTTTACAACAGCAGAGAATGAAAGTTTAAACTGGTATCCAATGTAAAGAAACTGTTACTGAAAATGGTTGGCATGCTGCTAAGCAAAAGTAGGAATACGATAAATTGTTTATCCTCAGAATTTAAATACAGATTGATCCAATGTTTCAACAACTGCACCTCACATGGAAGGAAATGAAAAATATCAGATGGTTTCTTTCCATTAACAGTAACCATCAACCTGAAAAGTAATTTATCGGTGAAACAGATAGATGGCACAGAAGAGCACTGGCAAGTTTTCGAACAAGAACATTAGTCTTTGCCAACAAAAAATGGTTTAAGCTATGATACAACAACAAAAAGACTTTCCCGTCTGCAAAGCAAACGCCACTGAAGATGAAATCACTTTTTAATACCCATTGTGATGCTACCGACATATTCCGGAAAATTTAGCTTTATCAGTGCCTATTGTACATAATTGCAATCAGCTCATACAATGACACTGAAAACGAATGCGCAGATCAAATCCATACAAGTACTATTGGCCGAAGCAAGTAAAAATTAAAAAAAGTCACTTCCACATTAATTTCCTCTTGTAAACTTTTTTTGTCGGTGCCATGTGTCAATGATCTGTGACAATCCACTTGTAATGTTTTACGAGATGCTGTTTTTTTTGTGTTTTGCTTTTGTGTCCAACACAACTTTAGAACGTTGGACTTTGGAGTGTTTGAGTGTTACACAGATGTCTAAAAATTTTTACTTGTTGGTAAATTTTGTTCAGAAAAGTTCTTATATTGGTAATAAGTTCACGCCCTCCATGTCATAACGGCTGTACATACCGCTATTGACATTAAAATATCATTGAGTCCTCTCTTTCTCTCTCTCTCTCTCCGCTCCTCCTCCTCTCACTCTCTCTCAATCTCCCTCTCCTCCTCTTCTCTCAACTTCTTACTCTCTCTCTCCTCTATCTCACTCTGTCTTCTGTCTTTCTGTCTTTCTGTCCTGTCTGTCTTTAGCTGTCTGTCTGTCTGTCTGTCTCTCTCTCTCAACTACTCATCTCTCTCATCCTCTCTCTCAACTCATCTTCTCTCTCTCCCTCTCACTCTCTCTCTCTCTCAAAGTCTTTACACACTTAAGAACACCACAACGTATAGGAAGCGGTCATACACAAACGCTAACCATCTTCATGATGCGCAAGATTTAAATCCTGTATAGTACGTGGTAGAATATTATAATGCCATTTGGTGCAGGGATTAAGCGAAGGCGATTTGAAGCACAAAAAGCTCCGCTCTTACAATGTACAT
>CM031601.1:100494211-100511711 GCA_018398815.1 Conus ventricosus
TTTCCACATGCTGCCAAAGAATACAGTCTTTCCCTTTTTTTGGGCATAATAGCTTGGTCATCAACTTGATCATTTGTAATCATAAGTTCAGGAAGGTTTAGGCTGCCCTGTTGCTGTAGTAGATCATCGCCGTTCATGTTTTTTATCAATTATAATTATTTTATTTTTTTAAAATGAGCACCGAAAAAACTGTTACCAACCTTCTATACCATTCTGCTGTTATTGGAGGCCTAAGTGTAGGATACACAATGCTTGGTAAAAGCCTGTTAAAAATAAAACCAGCAGATCTGGGCAAGCTAGGCTTTGAGGATTCAGCAAAGCTGATTGCTGTTATTACAGCTTCATTTGCTACGAAAGATTTCTAGTTAAGCAAGGAATAATTCCTGACAGTATCAATATGTAAAATTAAAAAAATACATTTATAAAAATGGCTTCATTCGTAATGATGATAGGCGGTGCTGTGGTTAATGTGCTTGCTTTTAGCAGAAGTAATTACGCATTTAGTAACTACGCGATGACGGTGAGAGAAAAAGACATAACAAAGCTATGGAGCAACTAGCAGCAGCACAAGATTACTATGAAAAGCAGAGAATTGAGCAGTTTTGATTTTATTAATGATAAACTGAAAAAACAGGGTCATGCGGCTTACACATTTAAAGATGTTGATCAAGCAATAAAAGAATATTATCTTGTAACAGGCAAACCAAATCGAGACATTGCCCCCACCAAAATTCAGTGACTTTTATCAACCATCGAAAAACAAAAGATGCAAGAAATCGTGTTTATCGTTTTTGGTATGACCGTGTGTATTTTGTTGCACATAATATTGGCTGAAAAAAATGAACAAAATCTATTATTCGCCAAAAGGATATTGGAAGGGAATCACAGCAATAAAAAAGCTAAGCCAAGCAGCGGGAGTCAGTGAACAAACTGCAAAGGAATGGTTATCTAAACAAGCGATTTGGCAAATTTATTTACCTGCACCTAGACGAATACAGAGACCACACTTTGTGAATACAATACCGAACGACACCATCAAATGGATCTATCTATATTTACCCCATGATACGATTAGACGAAAAAGATTTAAGTACGCACTTACAGTCATTGACATAGCTTCAAGATACAAAGATGCGGAACCATTAACCAAAAGAGTGCTTCTGCTGTTGCTGTTGCCATACAACTGATATATCAACAAGGCCCGCTAACTTATCCTCGCATGATTCAAGTCGATGATGAAAAGAATTTAAAGGCCAAGTGAACCAATTATTGTTAAAACATAGAGTTACCATTAAAAGAGGCATTCCAGGAGTTCACAGATCACAGGCTTTGGTTGAAAACTTTAACAAACCGTTATCTGAAAGACTTTTTCCTACCAGTATCACAGGGAGCTGATTGACAATTCTCGCAACACAGAATGGGTTAGAAGACTGCCCTCAGTTTGCGCGCAATGAATAATGAGAATTTAAAGGGCTAAAACCAGTACAAGCAATCAAAAAACAAACAATAAATGTTGCTGAAGACTCCAGTACAACCAGCAAAACTATTACCGCTTGGTTTAAAAGTAAGGTACCTTTATTTACCGGGGGAAGCAGAAGGGGACACTCGCATTAGGGCAACCGATCCAGTTTGGAGTGTTGATCCATATGAAATAAAAAGAATTGTAAAAAATGAATCCGCCCGTGTATTATTTACGAGAAACTGACACAACAAAACAACCAGCCCCCAAAGATCTTTTGTGAAGGAAGAACTGCAGATAATCCCCCAGAACAGTTCCAGTTGCTTAATTAATTTTTAATTTACATAAATATATTTGAGTTTAAAATGGACGCTCAGAAGGAAGCACAGAAACGAAAACAGAATGATAAAGGAAGAGACCTTGGAATTGATATGGGAATCATTTGATAGGAGGTCTACTATTAAGGAAGCACTTGACAAAATTCTGTTATTAGACATACATTATATGAGGATTCATCAACACATGCTAAAACATCCAGATCGCCTACAACCCAAAAATCCCAAATTTTGATTATCAGATATGGGATAAATAATATCTTGAAATAATAAAAAAATTCGAGCACATCAAGCAAACATGAAAAAAGATTTAGCTGAATTGGATAATGATATGATTGAGCTTATAGATAAAGTTAAGGAAAAAATATGAACCCGAGGGCGAAGAAGGAATTTATTTATGCTGTTCTCCAGTGCCAATTGCATATGAAAACTCTGGATTAACAAAAATCGTTTTAGGTTTTTTTATCTAAGACTTTTTTTGTTACAATTTTTGTGCTATCTCATGTAGATTAGATGAGTTTTACTTTGTCTGTGAAAGTATGTTTTTGAACAATTTTTCCTTTGTTTTGCTGTGTATGTTTGACGCACAACACTGGAGATACCTTTTGCTTTTTTAATGGTTTTCTTTGGCTGAAAGAGTACATTTTCGCCCTTAAAACCCAAATTAAATCCTTAATCACCCTCCGAAAATTATCCTTTCTTTCCTAAAACCTTCTTGTTAACGTTGAATGCAAAGGCGATCTTTAGGAAATCGGATGGCTACCATCCCCGCTCCCTTTTAGCTACTTCATTTCCATGTCTTTATAGATGTCTTCAGTAGGGAAATCTATAACAAAATTTCTTATCTGTGTAAAGTCTTGGACTCGGATACGGGGGTTTAAAAAGTAGCATAAAAAAATTTCTAACATCAAAATTTGAAAATTTCTAAACATTTAAACCAAATAAATACGGTTTTGTCAATTTGCTTTCTTTTTTTTTCATCATTATCCAAAAAGGTATGAAATCTTAAAGTCCTGAAAATTTGGGTTTTTGAAGTTGTTTAAATTGCATCTTTCTTTTTGGTACCAATCTGAATTTTTACGCTTGTGCGGTTTCTCCATAGTTTTTCCAAAACATCTGTTGTTCCAGCTTAAAAAAAGTCTTTTTTGAAGCATCGTGGATTAGTTCTAAGATCTGTTTTTCAGATTTTGGGGGTTTCATGAACTGTTTTGATCAAAAGCTTTAACGATAAACTGCTCTCAATTTTAAAACCCATGTTTTAAAATAAAAATTGAGAAGTCTGTAAAAAAGCCATTTTTTTTTTTTCTCGAAGTTTAGGCAAAGTTTAGGAGGCTTGTTTTTGCCTCTTTAGATTTAGCTGCTAATGGGTAGTCATTAGTGGTCAGGGGAGTTCATGGGGTTTTTAAGTAAAACTTCTAGAATAAATCTTTTACGATCGGTTGTAAGAGTATGCAGGTGTTCTACAAATTCTTGGAGTTTTTAAAACCGCCAGTGTACATTTTAAGTTACGTAATGGAAAGTGTTTGCGCCATACCCAACCATACAGATTTTTTGCATAAAAATAATGAGATATTTGACCTTTTCTTGGGCAAATCATTGGGTATTTTTTTTGCTTTACTAATGATGCGACGCCAAACTAATTCCCCCCGCACCCGTTTTCAATCCTGAATCTTTGGAAATCTGAAAATAAATCAATCTGTACTCTAGTAAATTTAGAAAGCGTCCCAACTCATCCCGGGGCAGAATAAATGCGCGGGGGACCCAGGCTAAAATGTTTCATACGGTTTCCTTATTTTTCGAAGAGTCCCCCAACAAACAAACGTAGCCATAAAGTATGCTCTTTATTTTTCCCCCCATCGTTTTCACTCAACTTCTCCCAGCTTCTTGGCATGCTGGTAACAAAAACACAAATGGCCTTTCTCTAAAAAGAAAAAAACGTTCTTTAGGGGGAAATGTTCTTTTGTCAAACCTTTCCCAACTGTAGTATCATAAGGGAAAAAACGCCTTTCTAACAAGGTTGGGGTCAAAATTTTCTTTTTATGGGGGGGCTTTAAGGAAAGCCAGGACTTAATGCCCCCACAGGGTTGCTTGAGTCAAAAAAAGGGACAGTTATTTAAGTAAAACAAAAGTACTTTTTGTGATGGCAATGCTGTATCCTAAAGACGTCGGTTTTACTGCTTGCATTAAGATGAGAGTTAACCTTCGCAATTTATGAAAAAAAGGGGCGCCTCCTGTTTTTTGGTTCAAATTTAGTTGAGATTGCTTTACGTCGCTGTTCCTCGAATTTTCCCGCAAATTGTATGGTCTTTATTTTGGGTTTGGCGTCTTCACTGTTAGCATTATTTTTAAACAAAAAATCCAACAATGTGGGTTTGTTTTAAATGTTGTTGGTCTTCAGGGTCATTATGATTTCAGATAAGTTTGATTATTAGAACAGTCATTACCATTCTGCAGCGTTTAAAAGAATTGAGCTTGGTCCCCTTATAATTCTGGTTCTAAATGTGCCCCCCCCACCTGAAACGATGAAAGAAAAAAGAACAACGGTGTTTAACTTTTAAGATTTTTTCGGAAGTTTGGGGGGTTGGCCTTCAAGGGAAAAATAGCGACCGAAGTCTGCGTAAATTTAGTTGGACTTGTTTTGCGGGCCGTTTTCCATTTTTTAAAAACTATTTAGTCCGGGTGGGGGCGTAATTATTTTCTGTATTACAGTCAACGGGGCTAATACAATTTTTTATTTTCCCGCGCGGCTTGAAAGGATGTAATTTTTTTAAAACATTTCTACAAAATTTTTTTTGCCATATTTTTTGAAGTATCCCGCATTAGTTCTAAATTGTTCGTAAAATGTGAAATGGGGTAGCCCTGCTGGTGAAAACACGTAGAAAGCCCACGGGGCTTTTGGCCGGTCCCCATTGTTGGCGTTTTTAGCACTTAATGGGCACCAAATTTGTTTTCTCAGACCATGTGAAAATTTAACAGTTAGGGTTTGTTTTGTTCTTCAAACTGATAAATTTTGGGGCCCACGCTAACAGGAAAGGAATTCCACAATTTAAAGCATTGTTTAAAAGTCATTCAGATACTTTTCTGGGTTTTTTGCGGAGAATGCAGCCTTGCAAAAACCCCCACATAAAAAAAAATTTTTGTTGAATTTTTTATGTTTAAACTGTTTTTCGCTCCCAAAAGCGGGGGCCAGGGAATATAACCCCTTGCCTAAAAATCGGTGCTTATTAGAGTTTTTAATTGATCCAGATTGCCTCGCCCAACCAGAGCCCTTTTTTGGCTTCTTCAGCGGCCGCATCAAAGTGAAGCATTTGGTTCCCAAAACCAGGGTTAAGTCTTATGAGAAAAATAACCTTTTGTTTTAGTTAAACCCCAGATTCTAGTTTTTTCTTCTTTATTGTTATATAGTGATTAAAACGCTAACTTACTTTAATGGGGGGTTTATTGTTGTTTCCTGGAACTTGAGAAATGCATGCACAACACTTGCCTGTACGTTTCAGGTCAATGACTTCTAGATTAATATATTTAAAGTCTGAAAAAACGCTCCCCCTCGAGCATTCCTTAAAAATTCTTGGGTCCTTCTATATCTTACCCACAAGTTTTCTTTTATAACTTAAAATATTTATTTAAATAAAAAAAAATCAACGACTCGACTCCAGGGTCTTTCCCCAAAGTCGTCTTAATCAAATCAATTCAAGGTTTTTTTGTGTTTGGATCTAAATAAGTTAAACCCCCTTTGACTTTGTTAATGTGAGCGTTTAACAAGTTTAATGTTCGTTACTTTTTTTAAACATTCCTTTTTTTATTGCTCGGTGTCGGCTGTTGAGAAAAATTTTCCCCTTGCTTTTTTTTAAAGATCAAATTTTTGTCTTTTATAGTAATCGAATCGGTGTAAACGACAAAATTCTTCATCCGTGAGTTTAGTAACTAGTGTTTTATTTATTGCGTTTAAACGAACAAAGTTTGCTGTTTTTAGTGAACCCATAGTGTGTGCTTTTTGGGTTTGTTTTTTAATTTTTTTCCAGCAGCACAAGCAAATGAACACGGGCCAAAAGAGTAAAGAAAAACCCCCCTAGAGTAAAGTGTGGGCGACTAGCCTTTTGCAAAGAGACCTACATTGTTCGTGATAGACACTAAAGCGATGCTCCGTATTAACATATTAACCATTAAAGGCAGCAGAAACCCCTTTTGTTTGGTTTTGCTGTATTTTGAGAGGTTTCTTTACTTGTGATTTGTGTAATGTTTTTTAATCTGAAGTTTTTAGTCGGGGGGTTTTTACTATCCCTTCTTTTGGGGGCTCCGGCGTTGTAGGGATTTTGGGAAAAGCTTAAAGACATGCTTTTTTTAAAAAAAAAAAATAATTAGTATTTTATATTTTTTTCTATTATCTTGAAAATTCAGCGGCGCAATATTAAAAAAAAAAGTACATTAAATGGTTTATCGCCCTCTTTTTTTTTATCAATTTGAATGGGTTTTTCCGTCTTTTTTTCATTCTCCCCCTTCCAGCAACTGATTATCCCCTGTTGCCTTGGGCAAACCATAAACCTATTTTGTTTTTAAATAAACATCAAGCCTAACACTGTGAAGGTGTAGATCTTTGAACCCCAAAGGGCTATGTTGGACTTTACACCTCCCCCCCCCCAAACAATTTTCTTTTTTCATCAAAATGGATAAGGGCTAAGTCCCCAGTGTAGATTTTGGGTTTGGACTACCTCAACGAACATTTCTTTCGTTTTTAGGATTAATAAATTTTTACTTCCCTTTTTTAAGGTTTCATTTCACCAGCAATAAAAAACCTTTAAGGCCCCTTTCTGTGGCATAAAACTAAAATTTCCATATGTGTCTGCCCTTTTTCTGGGATATGTTGTTAATGAAAACTCTTTCGTAATTTTGCTAATTTTGACTGATATTTTGCTCCAAAACGCCTTTTAAAATTTGGGTTGTAAAAAACGCAAAATTAAAAGAATGTCAGAAATGCTGTACTTTGCTTCGGGGTCTGATGATCTGATAACACGTTTGTATTCAAATAAAAATTAGTTCATATGACAACTGTTTTTAATGCTTTGAAAGTTGGGCATGCGCTTTTAACAACTCCCAAAAAATAAGGGAAAAGAAAACGTTTTATACGCAAAAATTTCCGCTACAAAATTTTTGCGCTTTAACATCTGCACACCATTTTATTTTAGTGTTCTTCATTTTCGATTCCTTGCGCAAAGTACCCTTTCATTCGCGGGTTTGCCCTAGCAGAAAAGGGTTAAAAATATGTCGCATGTGAAAGAAAATATTTCTTGCCCCTCAAGTTTTTTAGAAATTTTCTTAAAAGATTGCCCGCCCCAGATTCTGGGCACTGTCCCGTTTGTGTTGTTGTTGATTCGAGTTCTATTTTGAAAGAAAAACGCGCAGGCCCGGGCCAAACACTTCATCCCCCCTGGGTTGGAAAATTTGACGTAAGAATTGATCGCTCAATGTAGAGGTTTTTTGGAAAAGAAATTTTCCCTTTTTTCCCCTTCACGCCAAAGGGGTTTTCAGTTTCTATGCGGGTCAAGAATTGAACCCCATGCTTGTGACATTTTTTATAAAAAAAAAAAAAAGTTAATTATTAAAGAAACAGGCAGGGATTGAAGGGGAAGAAGATTATTGTTTTTTATCCCGGAGACGACATGAGTAAAAGATCCCTTTTTACAAGATCGTAACGGCCTCAATGTGGAAAGAATTAAAAAGAACCTAAGGTCTTATTTTCAGAAGTTTAGGCCTAAACCCACCGAATTTTTGCCCTGGTATTTTGAAGTAAAAAGGGGGCCATTTGTATGGAACAAGATCAAGGACAAGTGTTCCCCTTTCAGAAAATGAACCCCAAAAAATTTGTAGGGTGAATACAATTAAAAAAAAGACTTAGGGGGGTATCGAAAGCCTTGGCTTTTAAAAACCCAAAAATTTGGGGATGCAGTTGCTAAAATTTTAAAACCATACAAGAACCCTTTCCAAAAAGCTAACCAAAAACAAAACATGGAATTAAAAAATTAAACAAAAAGCAGGTGAAATAAAATTATAGAAGCAAAACCAGTTTTTTAAAGAAACGATTAAAAACAAATTAACGATTCCCCATGCCTAGGGGAAATGAGGCCCTTTATATGCTTTGAGAACCATTGAGGCGAATTAAAAAAACAATTTACCAAATGGCAGCAGAGGCTATAAAAAGAGAAAAGAAAAACTCATTGAGGGACACGCCAACTTAGGGTTTTGTGTTAAAGAAGAAAACCCCAAAGCCCAAAAAATCTTGAACAAGAAAAATCTTAAGTAGAAAAGGGGGTCTACTAACCCGGAACAAATAAAACTCAAGTGAGGGAATAAAGAACCATCAAAGAATTTTATTGAAAACAAACGCCCCCCGAAGAATACGAACCCTGTTTAAGACAAGGGGTCACAAAATTTCGTTTTAAAACAGCCCAGGGTTTGCAAAAAAACATGGTGTTGGCTTACAGCGGCGGTGGTCAAGTTAGTTCCTCCACCGCCTCGCTCACGCCGCCCCGATAAATCATGGGTAAAAAAAAACTTTATTCACTGGGGTTTTTTTTAAAAAAATTAGCCAGTAAGCCCTGGACGCTTTACCGGGATTTAGGGGGGGTTGTTAGGGCTTTTGTCTACTGCAAGCAAAATAGTTTGGGTTTATGGCCCGGCACTTATGGGGTTAGTTTTCTTATAGTTGGGAAAATTTTTAGTAAGTAAAGACCAAGTAATCCTAGGCCAGTAAAACCAAAAAAACAGGCGTTTTTCATTTCATGGATTTTTTTTTTTGACTTCGTGTTCTTCAAAAGCCTTTGGCGTTGGGCCACAGGGTTGGAATTTACTTATTCTGGGGGGTGGATGTTTGTTTTTCTGTTGCAATATTACGGCTCGAATTTAACGTTTTTTCCCGACTTTCTGTTTTCATTGCCTGTACAAGGATTTCAATTGTATTTATTTTTGTTCCTATTGGACCTGAGGTCAGAAGGGAGCATGTAAACCGTACCACAGCAAAGTCTACTTTCGATCTTGCAAATTGTAAAACTTTGGTACCTTTTTAATCTTGAAGGGAAATAACTGTAGAAAATTAATGGCGGGCCCCCTAAAAATTTCTAAGTATTGTTTTTTGTGCGTCAAAACCCGTAGAAAGGATCGTTTGCTCGTTTTTTTTGGCTTGGACCTAGCAAAACCCAAAAGTAAGTACGAACGAGGTTTATTCGTTCTATTCCTGCTTTTGTTAGGGCCCCTTAGAAGTTTCTAAATAAAGTTGTCCATCGTTTTATGCCTTTTCTCTATGGACCCCAGGTGCAGGTGCCTAAGAGAAAGATGGTAAGGGGGATCCCAGTCATAGTTTTAAATTTCTGTGCACGCCCCAAAAAAAAGGGGTGCTAGACCCGATTAAGATCCCAAATTTTTTTTCTAAAGTTGTCTTGGGTTTTTATTTAATTCGTTCAGATCCTTTTCAAAAACCTTTATGTCTATTTCTGTTGCTGAATGGATTAAACGGTTTGTCATTTGGGAATGGTGCTTGAGTTCAGTCAAAATAGTCTGAAGGGAATAAAAAAGAAAAATAAAATGAAACCCCCACCAAAAGGGTAGGGTGTTTAAGTGATCAGCTACGGGCCCCCCCCCCCAGTTGTGCGCAAAACACAGCAAAGTTAAAGGTTCTGATAAAAATGCATCGGAGACTAAAAAAACTTTTGGGGTGCGGTCGTTTTTAAAAGGAGGGTTAAGTAGCTTTCAATGGAGTACTACCTTTTACTTGAAAGGGTCGACGCGTAACTGAGCAAAAGAAAAATCCGGTATCCCTTGTTTATTTTTAAGATTTTAGTCGGCCCCCAGAATATTTTCATTTGTTATTTAAATGCGCTATTTTTATTTCGTTTTAAAAAATGTTTGTAACAAAAAACAATCAAGACCGTCCTTCGTTTTTAGAACTGCTATTTTAACGAAGCGGAACCCAAGGGTTGCACTTCATGAAATTTTTTACAAAGTCGTATGGTTTAATATAAGTGAATCGAAGAACAATAATAAGATTCTAAAAATTGACAAATCAGGGACCAAAGTTAGCCAGTTAACAATACCTGATGGTTATTACGGGTTTTGCTCACTAAAAGAAGCAATGAGTAACTTTGACATTACTCTCAAACTTAACAATGCAAATCTAAAAACAATGTTAACATTCAAGCCTGAAGAAGTAGCTTACTATTTTGATAGAGAGCTAGCTAAAATGTTAGGCTTTACAACTGCCAATCTACCCACTCATAGTTTTAGTGTTGCGCCAGATGAAACTACGTTTGAGGGGGAAAGACCGCTCGATCTTGCATTACATTCATTACTCTATGTTCATTTGGATGAGCTAAGCACTGATGAAAACTTATATGATGGAAGGCCCTCAACTGTTTTAAGAGCTCTTCCGTCAGGGAAAGCTGCATATTGCGATTATGAAATTATACAATTCCCTAATTTACAGTTTAAAAGATTAGTTTGTGGGAGGGTCGGATCATTTAATATAAAAATTGCAGACAAAACAGGAAAAGTCGTGAAATGTGATAACCTGCACATTGTTTTGGAAATAAAATAATAAGTTGTACTAAAAAATGTCACGGGGGCCAGAAGAATCAGGAGTTACATTAGCGCCTGTAAGGTGTATAACTTTAGAATTAAAAGACCTTGCAGACGTTGCAGACTTTGAACAGAATGGTGAGATAGGCGCTTTGTATGGTTTTGAGTACACTAAAGATGGTGATTATAAACGCAAAGAGGTTGGCGACAACAAAAAGTTTCCTAAACTAGAGCAACTGCGCAATGTAGAAGCAAATAATGCTGGCCAGTATGAATATAAAATAGTTCGAAAACCTGACAGCAAATGGCACTTAGAACCATATTTAGAATGGGACATAAAATTTGAATTCATAAGTCCATTTACATTTTTTGACCGTCAAAAAAGTTTCAGAAAAGCATTCAACTCAGGTCCTTTACATGTAAGTCTTATGCCAGAGGACAATAGTCGGAAAGAGATTGAAATAAAGCCGTATGGGAATAAAACAGTACATCCTCCACAGAAGAGAATCAGTTTTGAAAGATGCTTCTACAAAATTACAGTTCATTCCACAAATGAAATTAGGAGACACGTTCACAATAATATTTGAAATTTCTGTCTTAAAAGATGAGGAGAGGGATGGGGTTGTGGGCGTTAGTGACGTCCTTTTAAAAGGAATTCTAATTAGCTGGCAAAACTTAGACGTTGAAAAACTTAAAGTTACTGTCGTCGTTCTTAACAACGGAGGGGAGATTAAGGTCATTACAACCAGTGACAAAATCAATATTAGTCTAAATAGAAGCAATCTCAGAGAACTGACTTGGATTAATCTTACACATTTAGATCTTATAGGATTTTATTATACTGAACAAGTTTTGACAGAGAGTATGATAAAAACAATAACTGGATTAAATTAAATAACGATTTTTACAAACAAACATACTGTGTAGGATTATCCGTTTTCAATACTAATTTACTAAACTTTTCAGATTTTAGTTTTTGCCCGTTTTTCCTGATCATTTTCAATAACATCATTTTCCCGAATACATTTATCAAATGCGTCTCTGGCTTTCATGTGAAATAAAACTACGGTCTTTAATTGTTCTCTAAAGTCTGTTAAAACTGAGTTATATTTTTGACATAAAATCCACACACTTATCCCAGCATGTCTTCCACTGAAAGCCAGTTTTGACAAAGTGTTTCTCTTTTTAATCATGTCTCGTTCTGCCGAACAGTCATCTATAATAAATAGTGTCTGCGTTCCTTTAAACAGTCTATAAAAGAGTTCTAAACACTCGCTCAGTTTATTGCTAGGATCAACTAAAATACGTCATCATCTGTCCATATAAACCTTCTATCATGATATGCTTTGTTCCATTCAAGCGTTGGACAGAAAATTACAATATAATCAAAATTATAGCGATAAACTGTTTGTAATAGGTCTAGGACAAATATTGTTTTTCCACAACCAGTCTGCCCACAAATCAATGAACACTGCGGAGTTTTTGTCATAAAGTTTAACTGCTCCATAGTTTTATAACAGAATTTAATTTTTTTGGTTATTAAAGTCTTACTTGTCAGAGAACGGAGAAATGTTTATTTTAGCTTAACCGCCCGAAACTTGGTTGAGGGCGGTTAAGCTAGAATGAACATTTCTCCATTCTCTGTGTGTGTGTGTGTGTGTGTGTGTGTGTGTGTGTGTGTGTCTGTGTGTGCGTGTGTGTGTGTGTGTGTGTGTGTGTGTGTCTGTGTGTGTGTGTGTGTGTGTGTGTGTGTGTGTGTGTGTGTGTGTGTGTGCGTGTGTGTGCGTGTGTGTGTGCGTGTGTGTGCGTGTGTGTGCGTGTGTGTGTGTGTGTGTGTGTGTGTGTGTGTGTGTGTGTGTGTGTGTGTGTCTGTGTGTGTGTGTGTGTGTGTGTGTGTGTGTGTGTGTGGTGTGTGTGTGTGTGTGTGTGTGTGTGTGCGCGTGTGCGTGTGCTTACGTGCGTGTATCTGTATGTGTCATCTCTCTCTCTCTCTCTCTCGAACACCTGAATGCTGTGAGGTCGTGTTTTTTTGCCGTTCTGTGTTCTTCCTGGAATTGATTGGCTTCAAAGTGGGTGATCGCAGTGATTTTTGGGTGACAGATGTGTGATGTGTCTGTGCACCGGAATGTGACTCTGTTTGTCATGTAATCATAAGGTAATCACCGGTTTTTTTAATTGATATGAATAATGAAGGAGTTGCCATACCGTAAACAGTGATCACGCTATATTCGTAGGCCTGCTGTCAGTCGATTGGAGTCAGCGGTGTGGGCACGTGCAATACTTTGTTATACGTTAACCTTTTTTTTTCTTCTTCTTTTCAACGGACAATTCAGGTAGGGTCGACCATAGGCGCCTAAAAAGAAGCTAAGTCTTTAGTGTTATATTGTTTTCTACAGCGTATTGTATCTTACAGAATGTGAAGTGTAATTTAGTAGCCAGCGGTCCGGTGCCTATGCATACATGCGTGTGTTTGCTGTCAGCTGATATGGGCGGAAATGGACATGACAAAATGTAAACAATGAACAGGCACCTGATGGTCAAGACAATAAACTTCAACCGACTTTTGACCCACTACAGAAACGTTTCTCCCTGTTCGGTTAGGGAATTGTCAGTGTGGAGGAACTCGTTGTTTTATCGATATTCTGGAATTTCAGAGAATTCAATCAAAATAGAACTCTCAGACTTCGATCATGATGACGAAGCTCTGTCACTTCCTTTATGGATTAGTTATCCCATCCCTACCTGCCTTAGTAAATCGGTGGTTCGATTCTACGTGAATGGCTCGAAGAGAATCACACTTTCCTTCTACGTCACCAGACAAGGCACAGGCACCTTACTGTGTCAGGGATCTGACTGTAGGCAGTGGGACCAGGAAGAGTGCCGGGTGCTCACAGACTTGGTGTCTGAGTTCTGTCAGACGGACGATGTACAGCATCTGCTCTCTGAACTGACTCGTCTTCCTATCAGCTTTGTTCAAGAGGGTTTTGCCATCATCCAGCACTCAGCACCTGTACAAGACAACGCACATTTAGACAGTCCGTTTGTCCAGTCCCCAGGTCCTGTGATTGCTGCCAGTAGGAAATAAGTGATGATCAATCAAATATGGATGATATGTCTGGTTTCAGTATCCACATGCCTTCAGAAGAGACGACACTGGAACTGTAGCTAGCTCCCATGTTGACGCTCAGCCTGCACAGGTCACACCCACTGGGACTGAAGGGGAGTCAGTCCGTGTCAAAGGCACTCCACATGACACAGCAAGTGGTCAAAGTAGTGCTTCACGCAAGAAGCGTAGTAAACGTCAGAGACGACGCACACTGTGTCCGAAAAGACTGTTTGACAGAGCCACCAGCGACAAACTTCAGGTGTTGGAGGACAATCAGACACACTGGCCGCTGAACTTTCTGAATATCAGAACAAACTTATTTCATATCTAGAAGATATGAAAACAGCGGTTAAAAATGAAATCAAACACTACATCAGTCAAAAAATAGAAACTCTGCTAGAATCAATGGGTCATTTTCAGACACGCTTCAACAGCTTAGAAAGCCAGTTAAATACTATCTGTAAGGAGAATCATTCATTGAAGACACAATTAGGAACCCTCCAATCTCAGATAAAAACTCAGATGGAAAAGGCTCGCACTACCACCACTTCCACTCAGTATGACACAGCAGACATCCACTAGCGGAAGAAAACCACTTTCCTGACATCCGCGATCCTTCAACTCAAAGAGATGAGGGACACCCATGTGACATTACACATAGTCCTGAAATGTGCACAAATAATACATCCTCCTCCAGGACATCCTTGAAGCAAGATAGCCCTGTTACACACCAACCACCATCAACACCTGTCTCAACTCACAATTCCTTTCAGGTCTTAGGAGAGGACAGCGCTGACACTATTGAACAGAAATGTGTCCAGAACGATTCTAGTATACTTGAGGTAACACAGATACTGATCAAAACCTTCACCTTCAATCAGTCACCCAGGACAAGTCCCCATGCAAATTTTACGTGAAATAAAGATTCCAAGGTATTTTTCTTCAGTCCTCATAGGTGACTCTGTCCTGCGGTATGTTGATCCAAGACGTCTTGGTTGTGAGGAGACAGGGTGTTCAAACGTGTGTTTCCTGGGATGAACAAATGAAGGATCTGATACAGTGCTAGGCGCAATACCAGACAAACTCACCCACATCCAGCATGTGATAGTTCATGTAGGGGTGAACGATTGCCCCGCTGGCCCTGTGCCCATGACACAGTGGACAGAACTTATCAATCTCTGCAAGATATCCTTCCCTTCAGCTGTCATCACCTTCAGCTCCATCGTCCCAGCGCGAGGACGTCACCCTTTCAACAACTCGATCCTTCCCTCCAACAGAGCCCTGCGCACAGCCTGCATTGCTGCTGAAATCAAACTTGATCGACAATTATGATACATTTATTACTAAGAATGGTGCCCCACACGCGCATATACAAAGACCCTGTTCACCCCAGTCTTAAAGGTACTGCAAAACTAGCCACCAATTTTATGCAGTTTTTGCCACGTCTATCTCGTCAGACCAACAGCCGACATGGTGAAGTGGCCTTTCGTCACAAGCGACAGCCC
This sequence comes from Conus ventricosus, assembly GCA_018398815.1. Lineage (NCBI taxonomy): Eukaryota > Metazoa > Mollusca > Gastropoda > Neogastropoda > Conidae > Conus > Conus ventricosus. The sequence goes on from CM031601.1 coordinate 100,509,182, forward strand.
GAAAGTGATGGGCAAATAGAACAGCGGCCACAGATGCTTTTGTTAGCACCCCGCACGGTGGCGGGTAAACTCACGCCGTGAGTTTGGTCAGTGTTCAGGACGTGGTGGCTATGCGGCTGGCGCCCCCTCCATCTCTTCCATGATCCACTACCCCATGCTGCCGTCCCAGAGACAGGAGGATGGACCAGACCCCAGCTACACCAGGCTCAACCTGAGGACGCCGTTCCCGTTCGAACGTGTTTCCGCAGCAGCAGCGCTACGACGCCGTCGAGGCCGTTAAGCCTCCCATCAACAGAGAGCCTGGTCCCTCACAGCTCCGTTACGACACCACTGAGGCCTATCAGCCTCCCTGTCAACAGGGGCCTGTTCTTTCACAGCAGCTGTCTACCGACGTGGGTGAGGCCTTTCAGCGTTCGATCTTCAGTCGGCCTCAGGACAACAGGACTGTCCCAGTACATGACGCCAGCCGTGCTCCCTACCCCCTATTCCCCAACCAGTCCCAGGCCTCACTCCAAGGACCCTGGTGTCCCTCCGGATCATACCCACCTCCCACTTCTCAAAATCCCCTTCTAGCCACAGAGGGTCACTGGAAGACTGTCCACCAAGCGCCACGAAGCTTCCAGAACCCAGTGGCAGCTGTGCCTCCCCCTACCACCTGTGTGCTGGAGGTACGTCCCAGCAGACTGGAGAGTACGCCCATCCAACTGCTGAACATGGCGTCACAGCTACTGAACCAGTCAAGACTTCAGTAGATTTCCATATACACCACCCGATTATATGACTGTCAAAAGAAAAAAGGGTGGAAACTGTATGTTTATGGTGTAGTTGCGTGTGTGTGTGTGTGGGGGGGTGGTGGGTGGTGTTGTGTGTGTGTGTGGTGTGTTGTGTGTGTGTGTGTGTGTGTGTGTGTGTGTGTGTGTGTGTGTGTGTGTGTGTGTGTGTGCACTCGCGCATGCGCACATGTGCGCATGTGTTTTTGTATGTATTGAAAAAAGTAAGAGGTGGGGGTTTAACAAACTGGGGCGGGGTGGAGCGGGAGCGGGAAGGGGGAGGGCGAGAGAATGAAGGAGGAAGAATGGTGAACTGTCAAATATTAAATGTGAGAGAATTACCATGTAAGAGTAACCATATGAGAATTACCATGTAGTAGTTACCATGAAACCTGTCAACGAATCGGATACTTCCTTTGTTTCCTTTGTCTGATTTGGTATTAACAAAAAGAATTCAAATGTCACTGGTGTAAAACATGTTCACCGATATGATTACAATTAAGCATTTTCATGTAATGAGAGAGAGAGAGAGAGAGAGAGAGAGAGAGAGAGAGAGAAGAGAGAGAGAGAGAGAGAGAGAGAGGAAGGAAGAGCTTTGTGTGAGGGTATGTGAGTGCGATATGTGTATGTGCGGATGTGCACGTAAGTGTTAGCGCTCGCAGTGACGCGCGCAGCCACGTGCGCAAGGATTGTGTGTTGTTGATACCGGACCCTGGTGATCGGAATGGACAAGTGAACTCTATTCTGTTTTTGGTTCACGGCGTTTGTATTTCCTCCCCGGATTGCTTATCGTGTTTTTGGTTTTTTTTTCTTGCTGAGTTTTGCCGCATATTGTGTGTAGTTATAAAATTATCCTTCTTGACTTGTTTACGGCAGCTGATCTTTTCTGCCTTTTTCTGTTGCTGAAATTTACCTACAACAGGTTTTCCTGCTGTTTTCACTATTATTCTACTCGTTTATATATAGTGTTGTCTAATTTGTAGTGTTTATTTGTACATCAATTTCATATATAATGAATGAATGGTTATCTAAATTCGGCTTGAAAATAGGCTATTTAAACGTGTGTCATCTTTTAAACAAAATTTCTGATGTGCCTTGCATTTTATCCAATTCCAATAACTGTTTCCATTGTTTTGTTTTTCAGAATCTCGACTTTCTAATTAGTACCTGATAATCTAGTTTCAATCCAAGGTTATGATACTATAAGAAGAGATCCAAAGACAAAGTTTGAAACAGGCTTAGTGACCTATATTCACAACTCGATTAATTATAAACAGATCAACAGTTTTGATAAATATAACATAGAATGCATATGGATAGAAATCTATGTGAAGGTACTAAACCGATTTTGTTAGGCTGTTTATATAGGAATCCTAACGAACGTATTGAATGGTTCGATCGGTTCGAACATATGATGGAGGATGTCTCAATGCGTTCGTCTGAGATTATAATTTTAGGAGTTTTTAACATTGATCTACTTAAACCACATGATAAATGGAAACGGGTTTATGAATTACAGAATTTGACACAGTTAATTAACTCACCGACTAGGAAAAGTCTATCCTCCGAAACACTAATTGACCACATATACGCAACAAACCCATTTAATATCATAGAAACAGCTGTGCCTGTATACGGTCTCAGTGATCACTTTCCAATTTGTCTAACATGGTCCAAAAAGGGGGTTAAAATTCCTAGAAATGTTCACAAATGTATATCCTTTCGAAGCTATAGGAAATTCGATTCTAATAATTTCTTGT
>CM031601.1:100535851-100538351 GCA_018398815.1 Conus ventricosus
GGGGAAAAAAAATTAAAAAAAAAATGCTTCTCAAAGAGCCTTCAGCAAGCTTATATTCCCCAAGGGGGAGAGACATCCTCCAATAGGGAGGGAAACTCACAAAACAAATAACTCCTGGTCATATACCGATATTCGAAACTTGGTGGTTTCTCCTCAGTTGACCGCGGAAAGTGGTAATTTGACTCCTCTGCCTTTTCAGTTTTAAGAAGAATGCAATCCCAGAAAAGGCTGGTGTCAATACTGTAGTATGTTTGTTGAGTTTTCAAAAAACCAACCAAAGGGCCATCTAAGAAGCAAAAGAAAATATGAAAGAGCAAAACAAGCTACATTTTCTTGTGAAAAGTAGAAATTTATAAAGATATCCTCTAAGACACAATTGCTGAGGGCCAGTTCTTGGAATGAATCCGCAAGGGACTAAAATACAACAAACTAATAAATTCCAAGGATAATACCGAGCACCGTTCCAGCAACTTACAGAGCAGCTTGGTGTTTTTTTGAGAAGCATTTATTTTTTTTTCCCCCATCCCACCCACTCAAGCACATACTGTTAGTTAGGCAGAATCATCTCCCAAACTGCAGGTATGAATGCGTATCTCCCCCTTTTTCTTCAATCTAAGACATAAGAGCAAGCTTTGTTTATAATTCAAAAATTTCTTGCAGTCATTGCAACACCAAGCTGCTCTGTAAGTTGCTGGAACGGTCCCTCGGTACTTATCCTTGGAATTTATTAGTTTGTTGTATTTTAGTCCTTTTGCGGATTCATTCCAAGAACTGGCCCTCAGCACTTGTGTCTTAGAGGATTTTCTTTATTTTATTTTCTACTTTTCACAAGAAATGTAGCTTTTTTTGGGCTCTTTCATGATTTCTTTTGCTTCTTAGATGGCACCTTTGGTTGGTTTTTTGAAAACTCAACAAACATATACAGTATTGCACACCAGCCTTTTCTGGATTGCATTCTTCTTAAAACTGAAAAGGCAGAGGAGTCAAATTACCACTTTCCGCGGTCACTGAGGAGAAACCACCAAGTTTCGAAATATCGGTATATGCCCAGGAGTTATATGTTAGTGAGTTTCCCTCCCTATTGGAGGATGTCTCTCCCCCTTGGAGAATATAAGCTTGCTGAAGGCTCATTTTTGAGAAGCATTTATTTTATTTTTCCCCCTCCACCCACTCAAGCCCCATACTGTTAGTTAGGCAGAATCATCTGCCCAATGCAAAAATTTGAATGCGTATCTCCCCCTATTTCTTCAATCTAAGACATAAGAGCAACTTTGTTTATAATTCAATATATATTAATATATTTATATAATATATATATATATATATAATATATGTGTTTTGTGTGGGGTGTGAGTTATTGTTGTTGTTTTTTGCTGGTGTTGTTATTGTCCAAACCACAACCAATCCCCTTTTAAAACACCATTATTTTTACAAATCAGGAGAAGGTACGGCATCATATATCCCTCCCTTTCGTCTTGTTTTTTTTTTTTTTCCTTCTCCCTTTTTTTTTTCCCTCCCAGATCAGATGTCTGTCAGCGGGCTCGTTTCCGTCCTGGCAACCTATCCCCCTGGCCTCGAATTATGTTTCCCGCGTCAGGGGTCGTCTTCATCGAGTGCTTAGAAACGGCAGTGCACGATAATTTCATATATCGATCATTGAGATCAGTTGCTTTTTTTTTCCCGTTTTTTTCTGCCCATCCCCAGCGATCATCGGCAAAGAGAGAAGAAGAGAGAGAGAGAGAGAGAGAGAGAGAGGAGAGGGAGAAGGGAGAAGAGAGAGAGAGGGGGAGAGGGGAGAAGAGAAGAGAGAGAGGGGAGAGAGAAGAGATCAACGTTTTAATAACGCGTAAGCGAATGCCTGGAATAGATAAAGGTGCGGTTATGGAGGCAAATCAATTTAAAAAAAACAAACGTTTGTAGACCAGAACAACATTTGTGCAATGAATTAATTACAAAATCATTCTGGTATTGGAGCTGCATTGAGTAAAGTGTTAAACACAATAAACAGCAAGGTAATCTGTGCGCATGTAGTTACTGTAAAAGATAGTTTCTTTGTTTGAATTTGATGAAGCTGTTTTCTTAAGGCGTGACCAGAGAATTACTACCCTCGCCGGAAATAAGAGAGAGAGAGAGAGAGAGATGAGAGAGAGAGAGAGAGAGAGAGAGAGAGAGAGAGAGGAGAGAGAGAGAGAGAGAGAGAGCGAGCAGAACTGTGTTTCAATGTGACATAAAAAGAAAACCTATCCAACATTTGTTACCTACTAATGCAGAGTTGTCAATGTTTTTTTCTGTTTAAAGCAATATTGTTCGAGACTCTCTGTTAAAAGCAATCAAATATGTGCTGTTGTTGAAAAAAAGCCTGCATTTTTGTCATTTTGGATGATGGTGAGGGGAAACAAGGCAACCATGGTAGTCGTAGATATAAGAAATTGAATGCATTAATTAGTATTGTTATACTCAAATAAGTACTGTGCCTGAGTAATTAGTTTGGTGTTTTATG
>CM031601.1:100543351-100548351 GCA_018398815.1 Conus ventricosus
TTCTCCAAAACAAATGCTTCTTATTTTCTGATTGTCAGCTTCTCAGTATTGAAGCACGTGTTTATTGTTTATTTATAATATTGAAAAATGTACAGAAAACAAGAAAGAGGATTTTGAGGGGAGATAGGAAGGAGACACTGTGGAGAACAAGGAAAGGTTGAAAGCAAAAAAGTAAACAAATAAGAAAGAAAGAACGAAAGAACACAAGAAAGACAGACAGAAAGAAAAAAAAAAGAAATAAGATTCCCTACAAGAAGGACAAAATGTCAGCAATAACTTTACCGTTCATCATACATATAGATATGACCTTGATCACTGATACGCAGTACGGGTCATTCACTGTGACAAAATAATTCCCTCATCGATTTATGTATGTTCTTTGTGGTTTTTTTTTCCAGTTCATAAAGTAAACTGTCGAATGATGCCTCTCTTCTTTTCAATCTTTCTGTCAACATAACTGCCTCTCTGCGCAGTTCACTTCCTATCCGCAATCAATTTGGAAGGAAGCTGCGCGCAATGCAATCTCCATGCTCATCGTAATCCCTGCACCAAGTCTTGCCGGCGGGAGATAGTTCACGGCAGAGGACAAAGATGGGCTATATCAGTCGGCTGACGGTTGATGCGAAGTTATGCGGGGTTTGTGTTTGTGGTTTTCATTGTCTGTTGCATGTATTTTGCATGCATGAGGTGTGCCGTTTAGGGAGGGGCACACACAAACAAACACACACACACACACACACACACACACACACACACACACACACACACACACACACACACACACACACACACACACACACACACACACACACACGAAAGAACGTGAGTGGAAAATTTATAGATTGCCAGTTTTCTCAGTAATGACTTGTGATCAGTAACGTCAAATGCTTTTGCTTTTGCTTTTGCAAAGTCAACGAATAGTACCCCAGTGAAATTTAAATCGTCAATGTTTTCTAACCATTGATCAACAAGATGTGTCAGTGCAGTATGACATGAGTGGTTAGGTCTGAATCCAGATTGGTTAGGCTGGAGTAAGTCGTATTTTGTAATATGAGACATACAGTATTTATTGATATGCTTTTCTAATGGCTTAGAAAGAAGAGACACAAGGGAAATGGGTCTATAATGAGAAGAATCTGCTTTGTCTGCAGATTTGAAGAGTGGTGTTATTTTGGCTTGCTTGCGAATAGTAGGAAAGTAACGTTTATCAATACAAAGATTATAATAATTTATAAATACGTTAATGAGTCAGTAATGAGAGGAGCACTAAGTTTTATAATTTTTCCATCCAGATCGTCAGGACCGCGAGTACCTGTCTGTTTCATATGAACAAGATGAAAGTAAACATCATAAATCGTTATTGGAGGAACTACTATTTCTGTTTTAATGGTTTTTGACTCACAGAATGTTTTGAGAAGTGGTAGTTCATACATGTAAGATCTGTCATCTTTTACTGTTTGATCAGCAATGTTGAAAAAAATGCTGATTTAAAATATCAACAGAAATTTCTTTTGGGACAGCACATGTTTTGTCTGAATTCTTACGAGTAAAAATGTTTATTGGTTTCCAAACTGATTTTGAGATATTGTTTAAGCTATTACAAACTACGTTTTTGAAATATCTCTTTTTTGAACTGTGCAACATGGATGTAACTTTGTTCCTATGTTTATTGAATTCTTCATTTTTTTAACAGATAATCTCGTAACCGAATAGCTTTTTGAATATCGTCTGTCAACCAAAGGGGCTTAGGTGAATATTTGATCCTTTTAGTTACTTAGTTACAAAAGGAGCATGTTTATCGTATATGTCTATAAACGTTTTATGCCAGAATTCAAAAGCATGAGAGAGAGAGAGAGAGAGAGAGAGAGAGAGAGAGAGAGAGAGAGAGAGAGAGAGAGAGAGAGAGAGAGAGAGAGAGAGAGAGAGAGAGAGATTTGTGTTTAGATATTGACAAGAATTTTTTTAAAGCAATTAAAAATTAGTAAAGAAAGAAAACGTCACTATATTCACGTCATTTCCACCAGACAATAGAGATGGCACCACCAGGAATCAGCACAGTGATGAGTTCTTGCCAGATAATGACAGCCCTCCTCCCTCATTCGATGCCTGAAGCGCTCATATGGATTTGCCTCTCCACGTCAATGATATGCTTTGTCAGCACCCACGTTCTGGCAGCTTGTGAGCATGTGTTCCCTGTTTCCCACCTCTACTCTCACCCTCACCTCATCCCCCGTTACCCCCCTCCCCCCCGCCACCGCCCACAGAGGCTGATTCTCTCTCTTCTTTCTTCTGCATGCTTTTTGTTCACCACATGATCAACTGCAGCAAAGAACCAGAAGAGCGTGACAGACGTGTCAACGAAACGTGCTGGGCTCATGCTGACGATCTCTGTGTGAAAAATCGTCCATCTGATTCACAGCATTGTCTGAATGGTATTGATGTGAGCAATCACATTTGAGTGGAGCAAATAAAAAGCTATAAAATGATTTTCAGTTAAAACAAAGAAAAAAAACACCCCTGTTTGAGCATTTGATAGCTTGAATGGAATAATTTGATCATTGAAAAAAAAAAGATGGACATTAAGAGTGAATAAACACGATCCAAAACTACTATTTGTGTGTTGCAGATTACATACAAAAATCTTCATGAGCAAACCAGTATTATATTCTCTTCAACAGCTAATAAGGATTTACCATATGAAGAGAGCTCTTTTTGTCGTAAAATAAATCATCTGAATTACCGCCATGCTTATCTAAAAGACAGCATTTCCATTTCCGTCCAACATTATTGTACCTTTTTATCCCCACCTCCTCCCTTCTCCCCCATTCCCTACCAACTTGTTTATACCCCCATCCATTTTTAAGATCACAATACTCATTCAGTGATGATTGTTTAGTGACGGTGTGACAGAATTGTTTATGTCGTGAAATAACAATTAATTCATCCCAGCGAAGAGAAATACGGACAGTTCCTTGTCATTAGTGTTCTTGGTTGCGTAGGTGCTGTCTTTGTTGAACACCCGAAGTAGGCGTGTGAATGGATTTGATGACAGCAAGCAAAAGAGTAAAGACTCCACGTTAACACGAAGACCTCTTGTTCTACGGTTTCTGCGCGCCAGGTAACCTTTGGTTACACAAGAGGCTGCAATATTACAAAACGAGCGGTATCCTCGTATGTGTGAACCCCATGGATGTATGTTTTTTCTTCAGTTTGGAACAGAGGAGACAGATCAAATTTCATGAGAGCTTTAAAAATGGATTTTGGAAGTAGAAATGTAATATAACTCTACAGCTCAAACTTTGACAAACAAATGCCACTGGAATAACAAGAAAATCACATTTCCGGGAGCAAATAGTGTGCTTACTGCATCTCTGCATAACCGACATTATGTAGATTTGGCTTGCGTACAGTTGATATGCTTTGCCGGGCATTTCTTCACTGCTTTACTGAGAGCATGTCTGTGTCACTTTACATGTCAGCCCTGTCCTCTGTCTGTGTCACTTTACATGTCAGCCCTGTCCTCTGTCTGTGTCACTTTACATGTCAGCCCTGTCCTCTGTCTGTGTAACTTTACATGTCAGCCCTGTCCTCTGTGTCACTTTACATGTCAGCCCTGTCCTCTGTCTGTGTCACTTTACATGTCAGCCCTGTCCTCTGGCTGTGTGACTTTACATGTCAGCCCTGTCCTCACTTTACATGTCAGCCCTGTCCTCTGTGTCACTTTACATGTCAGCCCTGTCCTCTGTCTGTGTCACTTTACATGTCAGCCCTGTCCTCTGTCTGTGTCACTTTACATGTCAGCCTGTCCTCTATGTCACTTTACATGTCAGCCCTGTCCTCTGTCTGTGTCACTTTACATGTCAGCCCTGTCCTCTGTCTGTGTCACATTACATGTCAGCCCTGTCCTCTGTCTGTGTCACTTTACATGTCAGCCCTGTCCTCTGTCTGTGTCACCTTACATGTCAGCCCTGTCCTCTGTCTGTGTCACTTTACATGTCAGCCCTATCCTCTGTCTGTGTCACTTTACATGTCAGCCCTGTCCTCTGTCTGTGTAACTTTACATGTCAGCCCTGTCCTCTGTCTGTGTCACTTTACATGTCAGCCCTGTCCTCTGTGTAACTTTACATTTCAGCTCTGTCCTCTGTCTGTGTCACTTTACATGTCAGCCCTGTCCTCTGTCTGTGTCACTTTACATGTCAGCCCTGTCCTCTGTCTGTGTCACTTTACATGTCAGCCCTGTTCTTTGTCTGTGTAACTTTACATGTCAGCCCTGTCCTCTGTCTGTCTCACTTTACATGTCAGCCCTGTCCTCTGTCTGTGTAACTTTACATGTCAGCCCTGTCCTCTGTGTAACTTTACATGTCAGCCCTGTCGTCTGTCTGTGTCACTTTACATGTCAGCCCTGTCCTCTGTGTCACTTTATATGTCAGCCCTGTCCTCTGTCTGTGTCACTTTACATGTCAGCCCTGTCCTCTGTCTGTGTCACTTTACATGTCAGCCCTGTCCTCTGTCTGTGTCACTTTACATGTCAGCCCTGTCCTCTGTCTGTGTAACTTTACATGTCATCCCTGTCCTCTGTCTGTGTCACTTTACATGTCAGCCCTGTCCTCTGTCTGTGTCACTTTACATGTCAGCCCTGTCCTCTGTCTGTGTCACTTTACATGTCAGCCCTGTCCTCTGTCTGTGTCACTTTACATGTCAGCCCTGTCCTCTGTCTGTGTCACTTTACATGTCAGCCCTGTCCTCTGTCTGTGTAACTTTACATGTCAGCCCTGTCCGCTTTCGCCGCCCCCAGCCTCTGATGGCTTCCATTCTCTCCCTGTTTACTTTTAATTCACCAGAGTACAAATCACTCCAGAACAGAAGAAAGAAGAGCGTAAGCGAAAGGGGGATCGATTAGAAGATGACAGGGTCACACACACACACACAGAGAGAGAGAGAGAGAGAGAGAGAGAGAGAGAGAGAGAGAGAGAGAGAGAGAGAGACAGACAGACAGACAG
>CM031601.1:100553351-100556796 GCA_018398815.1 Conus ventricosus
TTAACATGGACAGTTTATTGAGCACTTCATCAACAGATAAAGACAGCCACCTTGATGAATCTCCCAGGAAAAAAGTCTATGTCAAGTGCTATGAACATATCTGTTGCCGTAATTTACCTTCAGCTCTTCCTGTCATTTTAAAAGACCGTGAATTAAGTATTCTAAAACTTTCTTATGTAAGACGAGTTTCAAGAAAGCTGACGACAACTTGCCAATTATCATCAGAGCCCTAATTGTTCATTGACAACATGCGCATGGACGCATCGAGATATTTCTAAAATATGCAATTTTCAGAAATAAATGCAGTGTATTTCATTAGTCGCCTGTATAATGAAGCTGGCTTTTTTTGCATTTGTTTACAAGCATGAATTTTTCATTTGCAATACAGTGCAAATGTCAACCCTTGCACATCTCGGTCTCCATAGAGATGTCTGGAATTTCATTAACAAGACACATTGAAGCAGATGCAGCTATACACATGCTTATGACGCTGCAATTTATAAATTATCCATCAGCAAATGCTATCAGGGACTGAAATTAGGACGACTCTCCATTTGAAGATGTAAAAAGCACATTTCTGTATAAAAAGGAAACGCACACAAATCATATCCACTGGAGAAAACGCTTTGAAGATATATTTTGAAGCAGGCAGTTAAGATATATGTGGTTTCAAAGTCAAGTCATATTTAGGATTGTAGCAAGACACATTGTCTCAACGTTACTGGAAATTGTAAAAAGCAACAGGTGCAGTGTGTATTGGAACAATAGAACATCACAATATCTCAAGGAATGTGAACACAGCGAACCTTTTTGTCATGCACCGAAGATAATGTACAGTTAATGATAATCTTCAGCATATGCAAAACCTGACCATCATTTGTTAACCTTGTTATACTAGTTTAAACCATCGTTTAGTTCTTTCTGGGGAACACTGTGTATTGGAAAAGGCATGTGGCTTAGAAAGCTTGTTTATAGTTACCATACACGGTTATATGTGCGCATCATCTTGTACCATTGCTATTTCTTCCCTGCATTTGTAGCTTAATAACACCTAATGTTGGATGTTTTGATGGGATTCTTCCCTGCATTTGTAGCTTAATAACACCTAATGTTGGATGTTTTGATTGGAAAAGGTGACAGCCAGGAATACGATGACAGTTGGCAGTTGAACAGTGAGTTAAGAGAATAGGGGAAGGGTGAGGGCGGATAGCGACAACAAAGATAAAAACAGCAACGACAACAACCACGACAACAACGAGAAGAAGAAGAAGAAAAAGAAGAAGATTAAGAAGAACAAGAACAAGAACAAGAGCAAAATGAAGAACAACAAGAAGAAGACGAAGAGGAGGAGGAGGAACAAGAACAAGAACAAGAACAAGAAGGAGGAGAATATGAAAATCATGAAGAGGTTACACTAGGGATAGAGACAAAAAAAGAACCAAAATTACATTTATTAAATATATTTTTTCACTTTGGCTTTTCTTACGTAAAAAGGAGAGAGAAGTCAGCATGCTGTTCCTAACTGTGCAGAGGATGGAACACTAAGTATGTGGAGTGCTGCAATACAGTCTTTCAATTGTGACTGCCCTGACCAGAATAAAACTCAATAAATACAACATTACAATCTTTCTTTATACCTACAGGGCTGCCCGAACTATAATGTAATCTGATGAAGGTTTTGCTTTCAAACTGAGTGAGCAAGATGGCTTCATTTGTCGGCCTGCCTTTCCAGCTGTGTCCTCAAAGGACCATTCAGAGAACTTCACTATTTAGGTCCACGCACCAAAACGATGGCAGCACATTATTAGAAATGATTTCTTTTCTGATCTAAAGCCTGTACAGATAACACCTGTCTGCGACGAAAATCATGTACAATTCAATATGAAAAAAAAGCTGAATCACTGACTAGGTTCTTTAAAATGTGACTGTGTATGCAATGCCTGTCTATTCGATTCATATTCATTCAATTTATTCGGGCTACGAGATTCGACAAAAAACAAAAAACAAAAAACAAAAAATCGCGAGTATTAATGACCAAGAACTATTTTCATTTGTTTTCAGCTAAAACCTCTTTTTATGATGGGAAATTGGACATGCACATCACTTTCTTTTTCTTCTTGTTTTTGGAGTTGATGTTGATGATTTTGATGTTAATATTCTCTATCACTCCGCCTCTTTCCCCCTCTCCTTCTCCCCACCTCCCACGTCCTCCCCATCACATGCGGATGTCATTTAGAAATCAAGATAGAGTATGGCTTCAAATTACTTTCCCTTCCATTTTTGGCTGCCAGACCAGATGCCTTTCTACTGGGCTCCTTTACATCCCGGCAACCTGTTCCATTGCTCAGGCTGTATGCTATGTCGGAATTGTCGTCCTCATTAACAGAAAAGATAGAGAAAAGAAGGAAAAAAAGGGTAGCAGCCCACAGATTTCATAAATCGATCATCAAGATCAGTTGCCTGTTCTGCTTTAATCTGCCTATTACCAGTAGTCCATTTGTCAGGGGAGGAGAGAGAGAGAGAGAGAGAGAGGAGAGAGAGAGAGAGAGAGAGAGAGAGAGACAAGAGAGAGAGAGAGAGAGAGAGAGCGAGGGAGAAGAGAGAGAGAGAGAGAGAGAGAGAGAGAGAGGAGAGAGGAGAGAGAGAGAGAGAGAGAGAGATAATGATGATGATGATGACGACGACGACGATGAGAGAGAGAGAGAGAGAGAGAGAGAGAGAGAGAGGAGAGAGAGAGAGAGAGAGAGACGATAATGATGATGATGATGACGACGACGACGATGAGAGAGAGAGGAGAGAGAGGAGTAGAGAGAGAGAAGAGAGACAGAGGAGAGAGAGGAGAGAGAGAGAGAGAGAGAGAGAGAGAGAGAGTCTGACTAGTTTCTCAAAATACCATAGAAAAAAATCAATCTCTGTGAAGTTCAATGGAAAAAAACACGTAAAGCAGCATGCCTCTGCATGTGGCCACATGGAAAGAAACGTTCTGCAAATCAATAAGAAATGTGCTGTCGTAAATGAAACTACATGGCTTGATCTCCTTGAGCTTGTAAGGAGAAAGCTATTTATGTATCAGTTGAAGATTCGCGGGAATGGATCATGGTATTACATTTTGTCATGTCCATCTTCAGAAGTATCAAAAACGATGATTTATCTGGTTTTCACGCTTAAATAAATACCAATAGTCGTTGAAGAAATAAAACGCAGCATGCTACTGTCTCAGGTAAGCATCTGTCAGCACAATTATTATTATGATTATTATTATATTATTATTTGTTTGTTATCATTATATCATAATAAGTATTCTAACAATTGAACTATTCTTGCTACCATTTCTTCCATCATTTAAACATTTACTTTCACTGAGTTTGTATTTGTTTATCATCACTGAAATATGTAGCTTTTAATGGATCAATGACATCTGTATCATTTTTTTAAACAAATGAAA
>CM031601.1:100557796-100576129 GCA_018398815.1 Conus ventricosus
CCCCCCCCCCCCCCCCCCGAAGAAAAAATTTGGAGTGAGGGAGCAAAGTTGAGACGAACATGAAATTGTATTTAATTATATATCGGGAAGATAATCGGATAAGGCACATTAAATCGGAACAAGAACGCTAAACAATGTTGGCAATGACGTTGAAGAGCATTTGTGAATTTGATAGTGTTGTCCTGAGAATATGGAAATGCAGTTCATGTTCCTTTGTGTGCTGTTAAACTGCACGTGTCCTGTTTGGTTTTCCTTTCACGTGAACATGCACGGTAATGCTGTTGTTTGATTTGCATGTCCCTCTGAAGTTGTGATTGACATTGCACATAAATCGGTTTATGCTAACTGAACTACCAAAGAAAAGAAAAGAAGTCAACGTTCCTTTGCTATTGAAACAACCCTGTTACAGGCCAAACAAAATAGACTCGTAATGCCCTTGTCATTTTACAATGTTGTTACTGCTTTGCTTATATTTGCCCCCCCCCCCCCCCCCACCCCCCTCCTTTCTTCCTTCCCATCCTCTTCCTGCCGCATCCCCACCACATCTTCCAAACCTAATCCTTTGCCTTCTTTTTTCTCGTCTCTCCCCCCCCCCCCCCCCCCCACCTCGCCCCCCCCCCCCTCCTTTCTTCCTTCCCCATCCCTTCCTGCCGCCTCCCCACTCACATCTTCCAAACCTAATCCTTTGCCTTCTTTTTCTCGTCCCTCCCCCCCCCCCACCCCCCCCCACCTCGCCCCCCCTCCCCCTCCCTTTTATCCGGAACCCTTCATTAGACATGAAGCCGCACACCCTCCGGTTATGGTTGTCTGTTTGTGTCATGTTTATAGAGACTGCATGTCGAGGGATAACCAAATCATGAACATTATTGTTTCTGCTGTTGTTTGGTTGTTTATTCTTTTGCTGTCGTTGTTATTGTTGCTATTGCCATTCTTCCTTTATTTTCTATACGTCTGGGCTTTTCTGGTTCCTTCTCTTCTTTTCTTCACCTTTTAAAAATTCCACCTTCGTTTTTACACACACCCCCCCCCCCACCCCCCACCCCTGCTTCTCCTTGCTCATTTTCTTATTGTTCTTATTGTATTTTCTTGCTTGCTCTTTCTCAGTGTGGCTAGGGTTGTGTCACTTAAAAAAAAATTCTCCCTGCTCTGCATTTTTTTTCTGGTTTGTCTTCTTCACCGTTCTCTACTTCTTCATCCGCTGATGGTTCAGCCGGCGGCATTCGTCTGAGACACCGGAACATTAACCAGAAGGTCATGTTTTCAAAAAGAAACCAACAAAAAAAAGTTTTCAAAAGAAAAGGTATTATTTCCGCAGACTATGCAGACAAACAAATTGCAGGTCAAAAACGCGATGCATTTCGATCTCTTGGGCCTTCTTCAGGCAAAACTCACATTTAAGACAAAGAAAGCGAAGAACGAGCAGCCACTTCTCTCAACATTTAAGACAAAGAAAGCGAAGAACGAGCAGCCACTTCTCTCAACATTTAAGACAAAGAAAGCGAAGAACGAGCAGCCACTTCTCTCAACATTTAAGACAAAGAAAGCGAAGAACGAGCAGCCACTTCTCTCAACATTTAAGACAAAGAAAGCGAAGAAACGAGCAGCCACTTCTCTCAACATTTAAGACAAAGAAAGCGAAGAACGAGCAGCCGCTTCTCTCAACATTTAAGACAAAGAAAGCGAAGAACGAGCAGCCACTTCTCTCAACATTTAAGACAAAGAAAGCGAAGAACGAGCAGCCACTTCTCTCAACATTTAAGACAAAGAAAGCGAAGAACGAGCAGCCACTTCTCTCAACATTTAAGACAAAGAAAGCGAAGAACGAGCAGCCACTTCTCTCAACATTTAAGACAAAGAAAGCGAAGAACGAGCAGCCACTTCTCTCAACATTTAAGACAAAGAAAGCGAAGAACGAGCAGCCACTTCTCGTCTCGTATTCCGCGCGAACTGGTTGTGGAATGAAGGTCAAGGTCTTTCTCCACGTCATTTTGGGGTAACGTTTCTTTTGATGTGTCCATTTTCTGAAAGAAAAGAAAAAAAAAGTAGAAATGAAAGGAGCCAGTGATAAGGTAATGAACTGCATTACACGAGTTAATAACCGGTTGCAAAAGTAAAAAGCATAAAAAGTAAACGGAGCAGACTAGCATTACAATACTGAGAGAGAGAGAGAGAGAGAGAGAGAGAGAGAGAGAGAGAGAGAAGAGAGAGAGAGAGAGAGAGAGATTCATATTATCGGTGTGATGGATGCATATCAGGTTCAGTTAATCTGTTTCATAATTATATGGACACGGTTTGCATATTTCAGGTTGATAATACATCATCTTACACAGCGCTAATTTGCAGTTTCCCCTCACAAAAACACCCATAAACAAGCGGAGAAGCACAACAACTTTGACGGAATGAAAGAAAGAACGACTAAATGGATGAATAAACAACAAATCCACGGTTCAACAATATGATTTGGTTGGTGCCGTCAGCAACACCATCGCTGTGGACGTCTTCGTCATTCTTATCCACATTGTCTTTATCATACCATTCATCATCGCCAAAATATTCACCGTCATTAATCTTCTGGTCTCTTGTTACGTGGGTCTTCTCATGTGAAGATGAAAAATAGATGGGGAAGGAAGATGCATCAATCCAGAGGAGGGCTTGAAAATCAGAGAGAGGAGAGAGAGAGAGAGAGAGAGAGAGAGAGAGAGAGAGAGAGAGAGAGAGAGAGGAGAGAGAGAGAGAGAGAGAGGATCTCCTAAATAGAGAACGTATGAACATGGTTGCTTTGAAACCTGTAACATATCACATGTAATGTCAATTACATTGTAGTGTCGACCATGTCATGATCATAATTATATTCAAAGAATGGTTTGCAAACATTAATTAAAAATGAATTGTCAAAAGAGAAGAGAAAGCAGGGAGAACAGAATATACTGGAAGATTTAATTAGAACGGGTACCTAGCAACAAAAGCTACTTAGTTTTCAATAACTACAACGACAAAAATACATATAGCCTACATGATTATCATCAGTGAAAAAAATCAGTGTGCAGAAGACCAAAGGTGCACCAGACCGTAAAGACAGAAATCCTATGATTAGCCACTTACAGACTGAAGATAAAAATGTTTGTAATCTTTCACATTCAGGAAAATTGCCAGACTGCAACTTCAAAGCTGTGAGTGAACGTGACGCTTGAACGCTCACAATTAGTATCACAAATCCAAAATCTGAAAAAGATTTCCAGAAATGAGCTCGCAAATCCAGCCAATAACGTGTTAGAATATAAAATTTAAGTTGCTTGAGACCCAAGAAAATTGTCGGCAATGGCATAAATACGATTGGTTTATGAACATCGGATCGTTTTCGTTACACAAGCAGATAAGTATCCAAACATGCAAACAGACAAACAAGCTACCAGACAAACAAAACAGAAGGCAGAAGGAAATGGTACTTTTTAAAGCAAATTCATTACACCAGTACCCTATGCCTTAATAACCCCTAGCCTGTCTGTGCTGGCTCATCGCTTTTTTGATGATTACATGGCGTGTTTTTATTTTATTTATTTATTTATTTATTTACTTATTTTCTGGGTCCCCACGCTTCTGAGACATTTGCATTTAATGCTGGCATGCTGCATATAGGAGACTGTAAATTATTCCTCCTCGTCAGTGATCTTGGCCGTGTGTATGCTGTCCAAATGGTACGTGTAATAGATTTCACGAGTTTATTTCAGAATTTCAAACCCTCTTTATTTTGAAAAAGCAATAAAAATAAGCAGAAATAAAACCAGAATTAGAGGATTGTATTGTTTCATTTCTCATTGCAGCTTCAAAAAAGGTTATTAAAAAAAAAAACTCTTTCATATCGATCTCGTTTTAACCTTTTCTTCCCCTGTGAATTCTACCCCTTCCTTCCTCATCTTCTCTCACCTCTGTATCTCTTTTAGTGTGAACAACAACAATTACAACAACAACAACAACGATACAACAACAACGATAACAGCAACAACGAACAAGAGCGAAGATCAGCCACCGTGGCGCAGTGGATAGCATCGCTGATTGTGGGCAAGGAGATTGTGGTTTGATTCCCATCACACCATTTATTGGGGATTTTCTGATTCCCACTGGTTCCCGCCCAGTGCATCATTTGCAAAAGGAAGACTGGAACCACACGGTCGAGTCTGATCCACTTAACGATGCATCCCTGAGAGTGTTGTTGCACTTTTCTGACCAATAGTCCAGGTGTCTGTGTCTCTTGATCCGGATGACATCGGGAAATATTATGAAAGTAGCCGTCGTATACAGCTATGTCATGTAGTATCGGACCAGAATGGCCATCGTCCTCATTTGCGTTGATCAGTTATGACCAAAGAGAATTAAATTCCTGTCCCTTGATGCATCGCTTCAATCAGTTGGACACTGCGTGAGGGGAAGAAGGCTAAACAAGAGTTGGTTCTGATCTCTTGTCGAATTGATCCAGACAAAGAAAAGGCCGGCTCTGGAAACAAACCTAAAGTCTCTAATCACAGTAAACGTTTCACAAAGCAGTACTCAATGAACATCGCAACGGTTCCAAATAATAACAAACATGTCTTTTTCAAATTCTTTCAATTTCAAATTCAGTTCTCTCTCTCTCTCTCTCTCTCTCTCTCTCTCTCTCTCTCTCTCTCTCTCTCCTCTCTCTCTCTCTCTCTCCTCTCTCTCTCTCTCTCTCTCTCTCTCCTCATCTTACGCATTTATGATTTCTTTTTGATAGATCGTCAAATTAAATGTTCAAGAAACACATCGCGGGACAATGGACTATTAATCACAGTATGCCAGAAAGTTCGAAAATCATGACGTAGCACAGCCAATCAAAATCCATGGAACTATCTAGAAGGATCAAGCACCTGCACATGCTATAGTCGATCACAATTATCAGAACATTCACCGTCACAAGTTATTACCAATCAAAATGATCAGAACATTCAAGAACAAGATTTGGAAGCGTCTACCACCTTCTGCATTACTTTGGTACTTCAAAGAGACCCCCGGATTCGTCACGGAATGTTTAGCACGTCATGTGGTAAACAGACGTCGCATTGGCTTCATATACACAGACAGAAACTCGAAGTAAGTAGGTCTAAATCGGCCGATGATAACTAAATGAAATCGAACTTTCTGTAAGAATCAGCATAGTAGAAAATGACTCCAATTTAGGGACCATCCATATTCATTTCTCATGTTGATCTCAGTTTCGAATTTCCTTCCAAGCCTACGCTCGTAGTGAGTTCATGTCCAGGTCGCCTGTTTCGACATGTTCACAGGGACTTACATTGGACGGACGTAGTAGCCCCCTCCGGAGGGGCGGGGGGGGGGGGGGGGAGGGGCGTGGGCACACTCAAGCTTGCTCCGCGACTAAGCAGTTATTGTCATTAATGAAGGGCTTAGTAGATGGTGTGCGGTGCACCACTGACCACTACCAGTGTGACTGTGTCTGCTCTGGTGAGTTGTCTCTTGACGACTTGACATTGACTGCTCCCTGTTGGGAGCCTGTGGCAGGCCATAAACGGTGGTGTGGCTGTGGTTGGGGAGCCTTGTTACACAGCACGGGAATAACGCTATTGATGCGACATGAAAGGTCACACACGCACGCACGCACGCACGCGCGCGCGCGCGCGCACACACACACACACACACGCACGCGCACACACACCACATACAGACTCTGTCTGTCTGTCTGTCTGTCTCTCTCTCTCTCTCTCTCTCTCTCTCTCTCTCTCTCTCTCTCTCTCTCTCTCTCTCTCTCAATGAACTTACAGGAGTGGTCTTCATTGATCTAGCTAAAGCTTTTGATGTTATAAACTACCCTCTTCTCCTAAGAAAGCTCGCTTTATACGGACTATCTGTAAATACACTTCAATTCATGTCCTCGTTTCTTTCTGATCGAAAACAAGTAGTATGTGTTAATTCTTCAAAATCAAATTTGCAGCCAGTAAAATATGGTGTTCCACAGGATCCGTTCTTGGTCCTTGACTCTTTTCGATCTATATAAATGATTTACCGCTACATATTCGATGTGACTGCGAATTATTTGCTGATGACAACTCTATGCATTCTAACCACCCTCGCTTGCAGGTTGTGACGTCCGATCTACAAGATAGTTTATACAGTGCCGTCAAATGGACAGAAATCGGTCACATGTCTCTTAATGCAAAAAAAATAAATGAAAAAATGCATGTTCATTACTAGTAGACAAAAACTTCAAAATGTGCCTGCTGATTTATTTTCAATATTTGTTTCTAGTGAAAAAAAAAAAATCGAAGAAGTAAAAACACTTAAAGTTTTGGGTGTTGTCATTGATAACAAGTTATCATGCTCCGATCACGTTGCTTACCTATGCAAAAGAATATTAAAAAAAAATATTCCAGTTGTCAAAAATAAAGCATTTTCTGAATATGCATGCTAGAAAACAATTCTTTCATGCCCATATACAGTCAGTTATAGACTATGCTTCTACTTTATGGGATTCAGCCAGCGCAGACATTCTAAAATCTTTAGTAAGATTGCATAGGCGCGCGCTAAAATTATTTCTTTTAAAATCTAGTTCATTAACTCTAAACGATTACAAATCTTTGGATATCCTTCCCCAAAAGCGAAAGCTCGAATACAATAAGGCTATATTTATGCATAAAGTGGTAAATGGAAATGCTCCTCCCTCCATTGTAAACAGTTTCCAGACGAATGACAATAGGCACATCCACAAGTTAATAATGCCTCTGCCCAGACTTGACCTTCACAAATCAAGCCTCGTATACAGTGGTGGTACGTATTGGAACAATTTGCCTCCATTTCTGAAAGAAATCTCAAGTTTTGATATTTTCAAAGAGCGCTTGAAAGGATATCTAGTCAGTAAGTTAAAAACCAACAAACAAACAAACCCTGTACCAGCTGATCAAAAATGAAAAGACTGAGTGAATAGAAATAAAATACTGCACGATTACAGCAAACCTGTGTCAGACGGAAATCTTGCACGTGTCATTTGAAGCACAGGAATAATGGGTTAAGATATTTGAATTACATGTTTTACATTGATGATATCGTTTAATTGCATTTCGTTGTTGATGTATTGTGTGTATTCAAGTCTAAAGGACTCCTTTTCCCCGTTTGTCTTTGTACTTTACTTGTATTTCTTTCTCTCCCCCCCCCCCATCCCACCCACACCCCACACCCCCGCTTCCTCTCTCTCTCTCTCTCTCTCTCTCTCTCTCTCTCTCTCTCTCTCTCTCTCTCTCTCTCTCTCTCTCTGTCTCTCTCGCTCTCTCTTTCTTTCTCTCTCTCTCTCTCTCTTCCTTCGTTTCTCTCCACTCCCCGCCCGCCCCCTCTCTCTCTCTCTTCACCCTGCCGCTCACTATGTATGTTCGTGTGTTGCTTGTGTGCGAAAGTGTAGAAGTGTTTGGGTGGGTGTTTGGGGAGGGGCGTTTTCTAGGTGGTGATTGTTAAAGTGGAAGTGTATTACGTTTCTTTGATGTTATTTCCATTTTCTGTATTTTCAAACTTTTTTGTGTGTCCAATCTCTCCTTTGTTTGTCGTTTGTTCATGTTTCATTTTGCCATTTTTTGTTGTTGTTCCCCTCTTGGGCGAGGGCTGGATGTAAAAAAGCATGAACTTGCTTATCTATTACCCTCGATAATAAAGAATTTGTCTTGTCCTTGTCTTGTCTTGTCTTGTCTCTCTCACCGACATGGACTCGCACACACACACAACAACAACAACAACAAGCTCACGATGCAGAAAAGTATGGAACAGAACTGTGCCGAAAAGACACTGCTGTTGAATCCTCTAAAATAAACACGAAATGATTCACTGAGTGATGACGCCTAAACATTTATTGAATATTGAAATGTGTATGCCCAGAATAGGCAGTTTAGAATGTAACTACGTACGCATTTCGGAGGAAAACTTCAAACGCTTAATTCCTTCTTGTCCATGAACAGCGCAAATCTGTCATGCCATGGGAATAGTATGAAACAGCCTCCTTTTACGTCTGTAGAATATGGATTCTTTGTCCTAAGTGTCCAGGGATCCAGTGCTAGCAGTGGGTTCATTATGGGTTACCTTTGCATCATTTTGCATGTTTTCCAAGTTACAATGATCACAAAGTATTTTAAACTAGGGAATGGTAAACAGGTAATATCACACATGTCCTTTTCGACTTCTTGATTGTTTAGACATTGACGATATTTCATTTGCAAAACGAAGAAAACATTGCTAATATCTATCACTCCTGATCAACAGGGGAAGTGTTAGCGTACAATGAAAGAATGGTTCGACCACATTTTCAAAAGGACACGTCATGTTCTTGAATTCTTTAATCAAAATTCTCACCTCTTTGCAATTTTTGACACGTATTTTGATCTTACTTTAGTGAACAAAAATAACCTCAATTGATTTCAGCATGTCTCCCCCAGGATGGCGAAATCATAAGCCACGGACAAGAATAACAATAATGAACCGAAAAGATTTTCATTCCTTTTGGACGAACACTTTCCACCACGTCTGTTCATCTTCAGTGATCCTATTATGGAAATATGATGCTGTTGCGAAAAATCATTGAGTCTCTCTCTCTCCTCTCTCTCTCTCTCTCTCTCTCTCTCTCTCTCTCTCTCTCTCTCTTTCCGAATTCCTTTTTCTATATAATCATCATTATCTTTACAATCCCTCAGACACTTCGACAGCCATTATGAAGATGGGCTTCTGCCTCTCATTGTTTTATGCCCTGGTCTCTGGCCGAGTAGTCATCGCGGATTCATGCCTACATAGATTCCAGTGGCCCATAATGACCGTCAACCGACTGGTTCCAAATAAATAGGAAAACATAAAAAGATCCTCGCCATACGAGTCCCTCGAGGTTTCCTGATCGTTAGTGCTAAATGTGGTCTGCTACACTGCGCTGTCCATTCACATAAGCAATTTAATACACGAACTCATTCACACACACAGACACACACACACACACACACACACACACACACATATATGTATATATATATATATATATATATATATATATATTATATATATATATATATAGAGAGAGATAGATAGATAAAACAAGTTAAAAAGAGGAATCTTAAAACTAGTTTTAAGATTCCTCTTTTAACTTCTTTTAACTTGTTTTATCTAATGTTGCTCCCCAAGGGGTTGAGCACTTAAAAATTGTTTTAGGCATTTTAAAAATATACTGATATATATATATATATATATATATATATATATATATATAATATATATTATATATATATATCAGTGTATTTAAAATGCCTAAAACAATTTTTTAAGTGCTCAACCCCTTGGGGAGCAACATTAGTTAAAACAAGTTAAAAGAGGAATCTTAAAACTATCTACAAATTTGTTTCAAGCGTGTTGCGTTGTCATCAGGATCCTGATGACAGCGCAACACGCTTGAAACAAATTTGTAGATAGTTTTAAGATTCCTCTTTTAACTATATATATATATATATATATATATATATATAACAAACTACTAAATTCCAAGGATAAGTACCGAGCACCGTTCCAGCAACTTACAGAGCAGCTTGGTGTTGCAATGACTGCAAGAATATTGAATTATAAACAAAGCTTGCTCTTATGTCTTAGATTGAAGAAATAGGGGGAGATACGCATTCATATCTGCAGTGGTAGATGATTCTGCCTAACTAACAGTATGTGCTTGAGTGGGTGAATGGGGAAAATAAAATAAATGCTTCTCAAAATGAGCCTTCAGCAAGCTTATATTCTCCAAGGGGGAGACATCCTCCAATAGGGAGGAAAACTCCCTAACATATAACTCCTGGTCATATACCGATATTCGAAACTTGGTCGTTTCTCCTCAGTGACCACGGAAAGTGGTAATTTGACTCCTCTGCCATTTCAGTTTTAAGAAAAATGCAATCCCAGAAAAGTCTGGTGTGCAATACCATAGTATGTTTGTTGAGTTTTCAAAAACCAACCAAAGGTGCCATCTAAGAAGCAAAAGAAAATCATGAAAGAGCAAAACAAGCTACATGTTCTTGTGAAAAGTAGAAAATATAAAAGATATCCTCTAAGACACAAGTGCTGAGGGCCAGTTCTTGGAATGAATCCGCAAGGGACTAAAATACATCAAACTAATATATTCCAAGGATAAGTGCCAAGCACCGTTCCAGCAACTTACAGAGCAGCTTAATGTTGCAACGACTGCAAGAAATATTGAATTATAAACAAAGCTTGCTCTTATGTCTTAGATTGAAGAAATAGGGGGAGATACGCATTCATATCTGCAGTGGTAGATGATTCTGCCTAACTAACTATGTATATATGTGTGTGTGTGCTCGCGCGTGTGCGTGTGCGTGCGTGCGCGTGTGTGTCTGTGTGTGTGTGTGCGCGTGTCTAGGAGAGAGAGACAGACAGACAGACGGACATAATGTTTCAAACAAACAATAAAATAACATAACACGGAGAGCATTCTTCCTCAAACCACGCCCCAAAGTACAACACAGCAAACGAGCAAAGGAATAAGGTGGGGAAGAAGGCGGTGCGAGAGAAAAAAAGTGGTGTAGGGGATGGGAGGTGGGGTGTCACCTCTCTGGCCATTTCACCTAGATGCCAGACCATAGCGCTCATATCCCACATTAGAATGAGTTTGATACACTACCGGAACAATTATCTGGTAATGTTGTCATTTAAAAGCCAGGAGTGATAGCTTGCCTGCTCTCCCCCCCCCCCCCCCCCCCCCCCCCCCCCCACGGCATGAATCGCTGCATGGATTTGCCCTTCACGTCTGCTGATGCCTTTACCCTGGATCCATTTTTCTGTGGGCCTGTGTCGATCATCGGCCCTTTCCTTGTGGTCGGCTCACGTTCCCCTGTTTACTCCAAACCCACTGGAGACCACATGGATACGAATGGAGAGAGAGAGAGAAAGAGAGAGAGAGAGAGAGAGAGAGAGAGAGAGAGAGAGAGAGAGAGAGAGAGAGAGACAGACATACAGACAGAGACAGATAGATACATACATACATACGGTAAGGCGGACAGCCAGACGGACAGACGAATGGACAGAGAGAGGGAGAGAGAGAGAGGGAGAGAGAGACAGACAAACAGAGGGACAGACAGACAGACAGACAGAGAGATACATACGTACATACAGTAAGGCGGGCAGTCAGACGGACAGACGAATGGACAGAGAGAGAGAGGTAGAGAGACACAGACAGACAGATAGAGACAGAGAGATACATACATACATACAGTAAGGCGGGCAGTCAGACGGACAGACGAATGGACAGAGAGAGAGAGAGAGAGAGAGAGAGAGAGAGAGAGAGAGAGAGAGAGAGAGAGAGACATACATGCATACAGTCAGGCGGACAGGCAGACGGACAGGCGAATGGACAGATTGACAGACAATCGGAGAGAGAGAGAGAGAAGATCAAAGACAAGATCAGGGAGAGGAAAAGAGGCATACAGATAAGAGAAAGGAGACACAGAGAGACAGGGGGGGGGGGGGGGGAAGAATTGAGATAGAGAGAGAGAGAGAAAGAGAGAGAGAGGTTTTAATTTTTTTTTTTTTACAAATGATCAAGGAAACAGAAACGGTAAAAGACATTCATCTTAGTCTTTCCCATGCGTTAAACAGATTTGAAAAAGACATGATTAAACTGGGGTCCTGGGGACAGAAAACTAGTTTCACGTCATATCCCACCAGACAATGGAGATGGCATCCTCTGGAATCGCACAATGGTGAATCTCCTTCCCCGGTAATCATATCCCGTCTCCTTCATTTGACGCCTAAAGCGCTCATATGGATTTGCCTCTCCATGTCAGTGATAGGCTTTGTCGGGACCCCTTTTTCAGCGGCTTGTGTGCATGTGTTCCCTGTTTCAACACCCACCCCCCTAATCTTCCCCCCCCCCCCCACACACCACTCCGCCAGATCCCCACCCCACCCTTACGAAGACAGACTCTTTCTTTTTCAGTTTGCTTCAAATTCACTGGAGGATAAACTGCTCTTCAGAAAAGAAAGAGAGCGAGACAGACTTATCAACAAAATGTACCCAGCTTATGTTGAAGAAGCAAGTATTATGAATCATTTTCTCCATACCAGCCTTGTCTGAATGAGATTGATATAAACGATCATATTTGGGTGATGCAATGTTTTTGGATTAAAAAATGAAAAAAAAGATATAATTGATCTGTTGATGATTTGCAGGGAATCACCTAAACCCTAAAGGAAATCCTATCTTAGGATTTTTGATAAACACATTCCATGACTGTCATTTATGTGTGGTGGATCACAGAGAGAAATTTCCATGAAAAACAAACAAACAGTATACTGATCTCTTCAACAAATAGACAGAACAGGAAGGACCGATGAAGAGAGTTCCCTTTCTGCGTAAGATATACTGCCACATTTACTACCGTCATTATTTAGAACTGCTAATCCGATCTGTCCTCAATCCAGAATACTTCTTTGACTCCCCTCCTCATCACCTGTCCTATTACTTTGACCCATTTCTTCATGACGGCTGGCACAATCATTCAGCATAACTTGAATGACAGCACTGTTGATTTTCTGTAACCTCAATTGGTTGATCCCAGCGGAGACATATGGGAACCATTCGCTGCCATTAATGATCTTGTCTGCGTGAATATCGTGTTCGTGGAAGCTCAGATTAGGTGCGTTAATGGGTCTGATGAAAATAAACACAACAGTAAAGATTCCTCATTGAGACAATGACCTTCTAGGGTTTCTATGGTTTCTGCGGGCTACATCAACAACCACTGGTCATACGAGGGCTACAGTATTCAAATGAAGAGGGGAAAAAGACAGTACTCTCATATGGATGCACCTCGTGTCTTGATTAGATTTGTCAGGAAAAAGGAGACTGCGAAAATATTTTAACTAAGCACTTGTATCCTACTAACATTCACACCCTACAGACAGACCACCACTTGAATAAAAAAGACAAAGTCATTTTCCTGAGTAAGCTGTGTGTCGACCACATCTTTGCATAAAAATGTGCCTATAAGTTCGCCTTCCACATTATTAATGTGCTTTACTGAACATCTCTTTACCATGCTGTTGTTTGTGCATCTTTATTGGTCCACCATATGTTCCATTCGCCGCTATCAGGTCCTGGCCGCTACGATTCTCTCCCTGTTTACTTTGAAATTATCAGAGTACAAATCTCTCCATAAAGCGTACGGTAAAGTATGACCGACATAAAGATAATAAGGCCAGAGAGAGAGAGAGAGAGAGAGAGAGAGAGAGAGAGAGAGAGAGAAGAGAGAGAGAGAGAGAGAGAGAGAGAGAGAGAGAGAGAGAGAGAGAGAGAGAGAGAGAGAGAGAGAGAGAGAGAGGAGAGAGAGAGAGAGAGTTCAGTGAATGTACTTGCTTTCTACTCGTTGATTTGCCTATAAGACGCAAGATATAGGTCATCAACTAGAGCATTTCTGATAATTATTCTCGCCAAAGGTAAGTTTAAAGAAAATATTTCCTGGTGCAATGTAAAAATAATGCATGGTCCCCATGATATGATGTCACATGATCCCAAATCTGTTATGCACCTGCTGCATCCAGTTTAACTGAAAATGATAATGTTTCAAAATTGACACATCTAACATCCTCTATTCAGCTGAAAGGAATCGTAGGATCGTCAAAAATATATCCATCGTGGGATTATTAATATTTAAACCATCTTGCTAATCGGGGATAAAAAAAAAAGTTTGAAACGTATATTTCTTTATTATTATGATCACAGGAAATCTTCGTGCAACTAATAAAAATCAATTCGTTTCTTTAGTGTCCAAGAATCCACGATTACCAGTACCATTAATGCTTTACTTTCAGGCATTTTAAAGTTTCTCAAGTAGCAGCAATCATAACATAATGTAGGGCAGGGAGTCACACTACTTAACCTATTTCCTTCCCGTCGTCTGATTTAGTTAACCATTGACGATGAAACCTCTTTCATATGTAAATGACGAAAATAGTATAACAAACTACCATTCGTACCATTTCCATGAAATCTCACCAGAAGATCAAGACCAGTCGGTCTTATTCAACGTACATTTATGTAGATCACGTGCACAAACATGTGATTAACAATGTAATGTAGACGAAGACTGAAAGATTGCTCGGACCACATTTTTTTTCCAAATTGACTGCTTGATTTTTTGTATATTATCGTTAAACACTCCATCTATTAAAGATTTAGATGAAGATATCAATTTCAAATCAGAAAAAAGCTTAAATGAACATTTGATTTCTGGTTCCATTCTTTCTTACGAAAACCCCCCATAGTGAAATTGTGAGCCAGAGACAAAAAGCAAGGCCCATGAACCCTCTTGGGCGAGCGCTTTTTTCAGTTCTAATCTTCGCCCTCAGGATCCCTAAACTTCAAAACATAATGACCTTACGAATTATCCTTTTTACCCGTCCCGTTAGGTTCTTTCTGTTTTGGTTGTATGCCTGTCTGTCTGTCTGTTTGTCCGTCTGTCTGTCTTTGTCTCTGTCTCTCTTTCTGTGTCTCTTTGTCTGTCTGTCTCTCTGACTTTCTGTCTTTTGTTTCTCTGTCTGTTTGTCTGTCTCTCTGTTCCCGTCTCTGTCTCTCCTCTGTCTCTCTCTTTCTCTCCTCTCTCTCTCTCTCTCTCTCTCTCTCTCTCTCTCTCTCACCTTCTGTCTCTGTGTCTGTGTCTCTGTCCCTGCCTCTGTCCCTGTCCCTGTTTTTTTTCTCTGTCTCAGTCTCTCTCTCTCTCTCTCTCTATCTCTCTCTCTCTCTCTCTCTCTCTCTCTCTCTCTCTCTCTCTCTCTCCCAAAAAAAGAAAGAAAAGAAAAGAAAAAGAAAAAGAAAAAACAAATTTCTGCACAATCAGTTTACAATCCTTCCGACACCCCTTATAACATGAATCGTACCCTCTGTAGTTTTCACATTCATTTTGAAAGGCCATAACGACTGCTAAACAAATAACTAAAAAACAAACAAACAAACGAATGAACGAATAAATAACCAACTGACCAACTATCCAACTAACCAAACTACCAGCCAACCAATCAACCAACCAAAAAGCTCTTCCTCAGAAATGACGAGCAGCTATTCTTGATCATTAATTCTGATACTTGTCTGCATGTACGCAATCTGCCCTTGCCTCTCCATATATGATATATGAAACTCTCTCTCTCTTCTCTCTCTCTCTCTCTCTCTCTCTCTCTCTCTCTCTCTCTCTCTCTCTCTCTCTCTCTCTCTCTCTCTCTCTCTCTCTGTGCGCCAGTCTATCTATTCGTCCATCCACCCATCCATCCATTTATCCATCCACTTATCCATCCATTCATCCTTACCTATCTATCTCTCTAACTATCTATCTACCCAGAGAGAGAGAGAGAGAGAGAGAGAGAGAGAGAGAGAGAGAGAGAGAGAGAGAGAGAGAGAGAGTCAACGAGTCAACGAGTATTTATTGCTTTTAAGCAAGGAAGCCCATAAAGCGTTCCAATAATTGAAATAATGTACACGATTCAATGGTGACATTGACCTAGGTAGCACAAATTATCAAGTGAAACGTTATATATAAGCCCTATAGTATATACATATATAAACAAACTTAGGTAGAAAGGTAGATAGACTGACAGATAGCTAAGAGAGAGAGAGAGAGAGAGAGAGAGAGAGAGAGAGAAGAGAGAGAGAGAGAGAAGAGAGAGAGAGAGAGAGAGAGAGAGAGAGAGAGAGAGAGAGAGAGGAGAGAGAGAGAGAGAGAGAGAGAGAGACCGATAGGAGGAAACATACACTTGAAATGTCAAAACCCGCAAAACTTTTCGAAGACCATTCTGCCCATGTCTGCCCCTAAGGTTCACTTTGATACCGGAATTCCCCAAATAGTCACAAAATAAACAAGGAAATTCATCATCATGATCACACACACACACACACACACACACACACACACACACACACACACACACACACACACACACACACACACACACACACACACACACCACACACACACACACACACACACACACACACACACACACACACACACACACACACAAAGCCAATGAGTTGCAGCCCCTTAAACGTCGGCAGTAGCATTGCACTGTTCGGTGTTATTGTCCTTTTCTTCTTGTTCTCGTCCTTCTTCCTCTGTTTCTTCATCCCTCCCCCCTCCCCTTCAACAGTTCTTGTTCTTCCTCCTGTTCTTCTTCTTGTTATCATTACCGATATCACTATCAACATCATCATAAAAGAAAACAGCATTCATCCCCCTGAAGACGGAGTATGGCTGCCCATATTGCGGGATGAAGATGGGTTACACACACACCAATCCATCCCCCTATGGGGGTGCCCACAGGAGACAGCATCTTGAGCGCGTGGAAGGCGAAGATAATTCAAAACTTAAGTTAGTACTATACAATAATTACATGGCTAACTGTAATTGTGCAAAGGAAAAAGTATTAACAACCGAGCATGATGTTCATGTAAACGGCATAACACGAAGAAACGCACAGTACACAATAGATAACTTCTAAGGTGAGAGCATGGTATACTTGTAAATGCAGTGCACCAAGACTATTATAAATAAAGAAATATGGACTACACTATGTGTTCATTTTTCTCTCCCTTTCTTACTCAATCCCAATCCCATTCATCCCGTGACACCCAAGTAGCCACAATTGAACAAGTCATTCGTCCATGACCCGGAAGAGGCTTTCTACAACAAAGCAAACTTTCAAACACAACATATATAGTAGTAATTTGATTTTCAATTATACTCAGTTATTTGGTGGTTTCTGATTTCTTAGTTTAAATGATTTGGACAGGAATAGAGCCAGTGGCACACACATCCTTGAATTTGATAATAATAAAGTAAGTTTGAAAGAATTTGGATGTATATAATATTTGGAAGGAATATATCTCTCCCCCAATAGTTTATACTTGGGACAAACTAATGTAAAGTGAAGTTCTGTTTCAGGTTCGTTGGGACAAAATGGGCATGTCATGCTTTCTTGGCTTCTCGAATATCTGAACCTGTGGGGTTTAAGTTGGGAAACACCAAGCCGAAGTCTGGTTAGGTGTTTTCTAAGTGCGTGATTTTTTTTTAATCTCCACTAGATAACCAGGAATATTTTGTAGTTGACAAAATGTGGAATAAAATTTGTATCATTCTTTGGATTGCAGCAAAGCGTCAATATCTTGGAAATGACAGTCATAAAGCCTTTGCTTAAAAATGGATATAAATGATTTTACATTTTCTACTCCTTGATTCTCCCACACGAATCCAAACCCATACCTAAACAATGTAATGCAAACCTTGCTTACCCAATTTGTCTTACCTTGACAGTGCATTGTGTACAGCATTTTGTATGATTTCCTTGGAATACGATATTCCTCCATTTTTGTTAGTCTTAACCAGTGCTTAATAGTTTTAGTAAAAGTTTGTATGTAAAGCGGATATCTGTTAGCTTCGTAATATGCAAGTGGATTAGGTGTTTGTATGCTGATATTCAATAAACGTTTTATGGCAAGAAGATGTACTCTCTCAATAGGGGTGTGATCTGCAGTCAACCCCCAAACTTCCGCACCATATGTCAGAATAGGTTGTACTTGAGTGTCAAATATCTTAAAGAAAATCTTAGGAGAATTTTCGCCTATAGACCAGAGAAATCTAAAGATACTGAAAACACATTTTTTTGCTTTACGAGCCAAATCTTCTAATGAGTAAGAAAATGTCAACCCCGTGGAGAAAAATAATCCCAAATACTTATATTGATTTACCACTTCCATTTTCACATTTCCATCGAACCATTTTTCTCTTGCTGCAAGGTAGCCCCCTTTCCTAAACACTACTATTTTTGATTTTTCATTATTAACTGTAAGACCTAATCTGTCTGCCGTACTTCTTAAAATCCAAGTAAAGGTTGTTCTGTACAATTCTTAGCCACTCACAATGCTTGGGTTATTGAACAGCAGAGCTGACCACTCACACTGTTCCATATCTTTTGATCTCCCTTGCATCCTTGAATGGATCCTCAAGCATAGGCTCAAAGATTGTCCCCTACATTTTATACTGTTTGCATAATGCTTTAGTTTTTAAGCACTTTTTTCCTCTCCACATTTTCCTTTTGTTCCATTTTACTACCTTCGCTGGCTGCTTTGGGGGGTGCTGTTGGATTCTTTTTTGAACCCTTGGTGATGAGAACACCACAGAATTATGGACTTTGGTGTGTCTCTATTTGACACCAAGAGCACAGACACAACAGCCGTGTCTCCCTGATGATCCGATCCAGCGGACGAAAGGCCTAGAGCAGCAATACAAAAACGGAAGGAGT
>CM031601.1:100577129-100647129 GCA_018398815.1 Conus ventricosus
AAAACAAGTGGGAAAGGGTTTTTTTTGAGGGGGGGCTTTTTACCCCCAAAAAAAAGGGTGGGGACTGGAACCCAAATACATTTCTAAGGGGTCCTTTCCCCACCCCCCTAAGAGCCTTTAGGACAAAACCCATCTTTCTTGGGTTCCTATTGTCCCCCCCCCTAAAGCCTTTATGGACGAACCTACTTTTTAAATGGGTCCTTTTTTGTCCACCCCTAAGGCCTTTAGGGACGAACATAAAATTCAAGGGGTCCTTTTTGCCCAGCCCCCTAAGACCCTTTAAACAAAACACTACATTCTAAGGGGCCCTTTTGCCCAGCCCCCCTAAGGCCTTTATGGACAGAACACACATTTTAATGGGTCCTTTTGTCCAGACCCCAAAGAGCCTTTATGGCAGAACATACATTTCTAAGGGGTCCTTTTGCACCATTAAGACCTTTATGGACAGAAAAACTTTTTAAAGGGGTCCTTTTGTCCACCCCCAAAGACCCTTTAGGGACAAAAACACTACATTTCTAATGGGTCCTATTTCCACCCCCTAAGGCCTTTATGGACGAAAAAACATTTCTAAGGGTCCTATTGCCCCAGCCCCAAAAGACCCTTTTATGGACAAAACAAACATTTTAATGGTCCTTTGCCCCAGCCCCCTAAGACCCTTTTGGACAGAACACTACTTTTTAAATGGGCCATTGTCTAGCCCCCAAAGAGCCTTTATGGAAGAACACTAATTTCAAATGGGTCCTTTTGTCCAGACCCCAAGGCCTTTAGGGGAAAACCCTTTCTAATGGGTCCTTTGTCCAGCCCCAAGGGCCTTTATGGCCCAGATACACTTTTCTAAGGGGCCCTATTTTTACCCCCCAAAGGCGTTTATGACGAACAAAAATTTTAAGGGGTCCTTTTGTCCACCCCTAAGAGCCTTTATGGAAAAGAACAAAAATTTTCAATTGTCCTATTGCCCAGCCCCCTAAGAGCCTTTAGGACAGAACACTACATTTCTAATGGGTCCTATTGTCCAGCCCCCTAAGACCCCTTTATGGACAGAACACTACCTTCTAATGGGTTCCTATTGTCCAGCCCCCTAAGAGCCTTTATGGACAGAACACTACATTTCTAATGGGTCCTATTGTCCAGCCCCCTAAGAGCCTTTAGGGACAGAACACAAACTTTTCTAAGGGGTCCTATTGTCCAGCCCCCTAAGAGCCTTTATGGACAGAACACTACATTTCTAATGGGTCCTATTGCCCAGCCCCCTAAGGCCTTTATGGACAGAACACTACATTTCTAATGGGTCCAAATTGTCCAGCCCCCTAAGAGCCTTTATGGACAGAACACAAACATTTCTAATGGGCCCTTTTGTCCAGCCCCTAAGAGCCTTTAGGACAGAACACACATTTCTAATGGGTCCTATTGTCCAGCCCCTAAGAGTTTTAAATGGACAGAACATTTACATTTCTAATGGGCCCCATTTTGTCCAGCCCCTAAGAGCCTTTATGGACAGACACTACATTTCTAATGGGTCCTATTGTCCAGCCCCCTAAGAGCCTTTATGGACAGAACACTACTTTCTAATGGGTCCTTTTGTCCAGCCCCCTAAGAGCCTTTTATGGAACGATGTCTTAGATCAGCTTGGAGCGGTGTCTCAGTGCATGAAGCCTGTGTGTGTGTGTGTGTGTGTGTGTGTGTGTGTGTGTGTGTGGTGTGGTGTGTGTGTGTTTTGTCGTGTGTGTGGGGACATACAAACATAAGGTCAGGCACGGACATACATTATCTATTCATGGTCGTCAGCTCAGTTGCCCCTGCGTCAGGTGAACCAGGTAGGCAGCAGTGTGTTTTCTTCATTCTAATTCATCCTCTTTTTTTACATTTTCCTCGTCTTGACATACAGAGAGTATCCACCTCGTCTTCATTTAATCGACTGTACTTTCTGAGGTTGATACTAATGATATCCTTACTGTAGATGAGTTCGTACGCTGCCAATAATGACAAATTGCTGCGCCAATGAACTTTTCGTATTCTTTTGTTTCTTCCGATTCTAGGCTTCCTTGTTCTGATAAGCTTTTGAGCTTCAGGAACGCCTTCAACAAAGTCTGTCTGTCTGTCTGTCTGTCTGTCTGTCTGTCTGTCTGTCTGTCTGTCTGTCTCTCTCTTCTCTCTCTCTCTCTCTCTCTCTCTCTCTCTCTCTCTCTCTCTGTGACCCTGTCATCTTCTAATCGATCCTCCTTTCGCTTACGCTCTTCTTTCTTTCGTTCTGGAGAGATTTGTACTCTGGTGAATTAAAAGTAAACAGGGAGAGAATGGAAGCCATCAGAGGCTGGGGGCGGCGAAAGCGGACAGGGCTGACATGTAAAGTTACACAGACAGAGGACAGGGCTGACATGTAAAGTGACACAGACAGAGGACAGGGCTGACATGTACAGTGACACAGACAGAGGACAGGGCTGACATGTAAAGTGACACAGACAGAGGACAGGCTGACATGTAAAGTGACACAGACAGAGGACAGGGCTGACATGTAAAGTGACACAGACAGAGGACAGGGCTGACATGTAAAGTCACACGACATGCTCTCAGTAAAGCAGTGAAAGAAATGCCCGGCAAAGCATATCAACTGTACGCAAGCCAAATCTACATATGTCGGTTATGCAGAGATGCAGTAAGCACACTATTTACTCCGGGAAATGTGATTTTCTTGTTATTCCAGTGGCATTTGTTGTCAAAGTTTGAGCTGTAGAGTTATATTACATTTCTACTTCCAAAATCCATTTTGAAGCTCTCATGAAATTTGATCTGTCTCCTCTGTTCCAAACTGACGACAAAACATACATCCATGGGGTTCACACATACGAGGATACCGCTCGTTTGTGATATTGCAGCCTCTTGTGTAACAAAGGTTACCTGCCTCTTGTGTAACCAAAGGTTACCTGGCGCGCAAAACCGTAGAACAAGAGGTTTCGTGTTAACGTGCAGTCTTTACTCTTTCGCTTGCTGTCATCAAATCCATTCACACGCCTACTTCGGGTGTTCAACAAAGACAGCACTACGCAACCAAGAACACTACTGACAAGGAACTGTCCGTATTTCTCTTCGCTGGGATGAATTAATTGTTATTTCACGACATAAAACAATTCTGTAACACCGTCACTAAAAATCATCACTGAATGAGTATTGTGATCTTACAATGGATGGGGGTATAAACAAGTTGGTAGGGAATGGGGGACAAGGGAGGAGGTGGGGATAAAAGGTACAATAATGTTGGACGGAAATGGAAATGCTGACTTTTATATAGCATGTCGGTAATTCAGATGATTTATTTTACGACAAAAAAAGAGCTTTCTTCATATGTTAAATCCTTATTAGCTGTTGAAGAGAATATAATACTGGTTTGCTCATGAAGATTTTTGTATGTAATCTGCAACACACAAATAGTAGTTTTGGATTGTGTTTATTCACTCTTAATGTCCATCTTTTTTTTCAATGATCAAATTATTCCATTCAAGCTATCAAATGCAGAAACAGGGTTTTTTTTTGTCTTTGTTTTAACTGAAAATCATTTTATAGCTTTTTATTTGCTCCACCCAAATGTGATTGCTCACATCAATACCATTCAGACAATGCTGTGAATCAGATGGACGATTTTTCACACAGAGATCGTCAGCATGAGCCAGCACGTTTCGTTGACACGTCTGTCACGCTCTTCTGGTTCTTTCCTGCAGTTTATCATGTGGTGAACAAAAAGCATGCAGAAGAAAGAAGAGAGAGAATCAGCCTCTGTGGGCGGTGGCGGGTGGGTAACGGGGGATGCGGTAAGGGTGAGAGTAGAGGGGGGAAACAGGGAACACATGCTCACAAGCTGACAGAAGATGGGTGGTGCTGACAAAGCATATCATTGACGTGGAGAGGCAAATCCATATGAGCGCTTCAGGCATCGAATGAGGGAGGAGGGCTGTCATTATCTGGCAAGAACTCATCACTGTGCTGATTCCTGGCGGTGCCATCTCTATTGTCTGGTGGAAAATGACGTGAATACAGTAACGTTTTCTTTCTTTACTGATTTTTAATTGCTTAAAAAAATTTCTTGTCAATATCTAAACACAAATCTCTCCTCTCTCTCTCTCTCTCTCTCTCTCTCTCTCTCTCTCTCTCTCTCTCTCTCTCTCTTCTCTCTCTCTCTCTCTCTCTTTTCTCTCATGCTTTTGAATTCTGGCATAAAACGTTGATAAACATCTACGATAAACATGCTC
Organism: Conus ventricosus; assembly: GCA_018398815.1. NCBI lineage: Eukaryota > Metazoa > Mollusca > Gastropoda > Neogastropoda > Conidae > Conus > Conus ventricosus. The sequence continues at coordinate 100,581,371 of CM031601.1, forward strand.
TTTTGTAACTATAAGGATAAAATATTCACCTAAGCCCTTTAGTTGACAGACGATATTCAAAAACCTATTCGGTTACGAGATATAATCTGTTAAACGATGAAGAATTCAATAAACATAGGAACAAAGTTACATCCATGTTGCACAGTTCAAAAAAGAGATATTTCAAACGCTTAGTTTGTAATAGCTTAAACAATAACTCAAAATCTGTTTGGAAAGCAATGAACATTCTTACTCGTAAGAATTCAGACAAAACACGTGCAGTTCCAAAAAAAATTTCTGCTGATAGTTTAAATCAGCATTTTTTCCAACATTGCTGATCAAACTGCAAAAGATGACAGATCTTACATGAATGAACTACAACTTCTCAAAGAATCATGTGAGTCAAAACCATTAAAACAGAAATATAAGTTACTCCAATAACGATTTATGATGTTTATTTTCATCTTGTTCATATGAAACAGACAGGTACTCGCGGTCCTAACGATCTGGATGGAAAGATTCTAAAACTTAGTGCTCCTCTCATTACTGACTCATTGACGTATTTATAAATTATTATAATCTTTGTATTGATAAACGTTACTTTCCTACTATTCGCAAGCAAGCCAAATAAACCACTCTCAAATCTGGAGACAAGCAGATTCTTCTAATGTAAACCCATTTCCCTTGTGTCTCTTCTTTCTAAGCCATTAGGAATGCACATCAATATATACTTTATGTCTCAAATTACAAAATACGATTTACTACATCCTAACCAATCTGGAACCAGACCTAACCACTCTTGTCATACTGCACTGACACATCTTATTAAATTTCACTGGGGTACTATTCGTTGACTTTGCAAAAGCAAAAGCAAAAGCATTTGACGTTACTGATCACAAGTCATTACTGAGAAAACTGGCAATCTATAAATTTTCCACTCACGTTCTTTCATGTGTGTGTGTGTGTGCGCGCGGGTGCGCGCCTCTGTGTGTGTGTGTGTGTGTGTGTGTGTGTGTGTGTGTGTGTGTGTGTGTGTGTGTGTGTGTGTGTGTGTGTGTGTGTGTGTGTGTGTGTGTGTGTGTGTGTGTGTGTGTGTGTGTGTGCGTATGTTTGTTTGTGTGTGCCCCTCCCTAAACGGCACACCTCATGCATGCAAAATACATGCACCAGACAATGAAAACCACAAACACAAACCCCACATAATTTCCGCATCAACCGTCAGCCGACTGACATAGCCCATCTTTGTCCTCTGCCGTGAACTGTCTTCCGCCGGCAAGGCTTGGTGCAGGGATTACGATGAGCATGGAGATTGCATTGCGCGCAGCTTCCTTCCAAATTGATTGCGGATAGGAAGTGAACTGCGCAGAGAGGCAGTTATGTTGACAGAAAGATTGAAAAGAAGAGAGGCATCATTCGACAGTTTACTTTATGAACTGGAAAACCCCCACAAAGAACATACATAAATCGATGAGGGAATTATTTTGTCACAGTAAATGACCCGAAACTGCGTATCAGTGATCAAGGTCATATCTATATGTATGATGAACGGTAAAGTTATTGCTGAACATTTGTCCTTCTTGTAGGCAATCTTATTTCTTTTTTTCTTCTTTCTGTCTGTCTTTCTTGTGTTCTTTCGTTCTTTCTTTCTTATTTGTTTACTTTTTGCTTTCAACCTTTCCTTGTTCTCCACAGTGTCTCCTTCCTATCTCTGTAATGGTTGCCTAGTTCTGTGAAATCTATGAATTGTCTGTAATGGTTGCCTAGTTCTGTGAAATCTATGAATTGTCTGTAATGGTTGCCTAGTTCTGTGAAATCTATGAATTGTCTGTAATGGTTGCCTAGTTCTGTGAAATCTATGAATTGTCTGTAATGGTTGCCTAGTTCTGTGAAATCTTTGAATTGTCTGTAATGGTTGCCTAGTTCTGTGAAATCTATGAATTGTCTGTAATGGTTGCCTAGTTCTGTGAAATCTATGAATTGTCTGTAATGGTTGCCTAGTTCTGAGAAATCTATGAATTGTCTGTAATGGTTGCCTAGTTCTGTGAAATCTAGAATTGTCTGTAATGGTTGCCTAGTTCTGTGAAATCTATCCTTGAATTGTCTGTAATGGTTGCTAGTTCTGTGAAATCTATCCTTGAATTTTCTGTAATGGTTGCCTAGTTCTGTGAAATCTATCCTTGAATTGTCTGTAATGGTTGCCTAGTTCTGTGAAATCTATCCTTGAAATTGTCTGTAATGGTTGCCTAGTTCTGTGAAATCTATCCTTGAATTGTCTGTAATGGTTTGCCTAGTTCTGTGAAATTTATCCTTGAATTGTCTGTAATGGTTGCCTAGTCTGTGAAATCTATCCTTGAATTGTCTGTAATGGTTGCCTATTCTGTGAAATCTATCCTTGAATTGTCTGTAATGGTTGCCTAGTTCTGTGAAATCTATCCTTGGATTGTCTGTAATGGTTGCCTAGTTCTGTGAAATCTATCCTTGAATTGTCTGTAATGGTTGCCTAGTTCTGTGAAAATATATGAATTGTCTGTAATGGTTGCCTAGTTCTGTGAAATCTATCCTTGGATTGTCTGTAATGGTTGCCTAGTTCTGTGAAATCTATCCTTGGATTGTCTGTAATGGTTGCCTAGTTCTGTGAAATCTATCCTTGGATTGTCTGTAATGGTTGCCCATTTTTCTTCCCATGGGCCTTTGGTGCATCCCCCCCCCCCCCACACTCTTCCCTCGTCATCCCCCCGCCCCCTCCCCTTACCATAAAAAAGAAAGTAATAAAGAAATGTCAGACGATTAACCTTACCAAATGCACTTCTTGTTAAAGAAAAAGAATAATAATTGGGACACATCGAACCTCACACAATTCTGCATTAGTACAGAAAGTAATAAAGAAGTGTCAGACGATTGACGTTTACCAAATGCACATCTTATTTAAAAAAGAAGAATAATTGGGACACATCAAACCTCACAAATTCTGCATCAACAGACGACCAGTTCTCACTGGCCTGTCTACCGCGTGTCATCTTCTCAAACGAGATCAAGACGAGGGAACGATGAACATGGGAATGAGGTTGTGTGCACATGCAAATTTGATTGCCGACATAGAATAAAAACAACAACAGCAAAACGTTGTGCAAAAAACACTGTTGATTACAGCAGGATGAAAAGGTAGAGGAGTCTCATCTGACACCATCCCCTGATTTGTAAAAGACAACGAAGAAAGGAATTGAAAGGGGGGGGGGGGGGGGGGGGGGGGGGGGAAGACAGAATGAAACACTGATAGCGTCAAAGATCAGGATTTTTCGTCGATCAATTATTGCTATATCTAGTAGTTGTTGTTGTAGTAGTAGTAGTAGTAGTGTAGTAGTAGTAGTAGTAGTAGTAGTGTAGTAGTATCAGAACTAGCAGCAGTAGTGGTAGTAGTAGCACTAGCAGTAGTAGTAGTAGTAGTAGTTGATGTTATTGTTGTAATAATACTGTAGTAGTTGTATATTATCATTGTTGTTATATTATCATCATTATTATTGTTAATATTTAGTTAGTAGTAGTAGTAGTAGTAGTAGTAGTAGTTAGTAGTAGTAGTAGTAGTAGTAGTGTAGCAGTAGTAGTAGTAGCGGTTTTTTGTGGTTGTTGCTGTTGTTGTTGTTGTTGATTATTACCCCTCTTTTACGTGGGCACCAAACTAATACTCAGGCACAGTACTTATATGAGTATAACAATACTAATTAATGCATTCAATTTCTTATATCTACGACTACCATGGTTACATTGTTTCCCTCACCATCATCCAAATTGAAAAAAATGCAGTTTTTTTTATATCAACAGCACCTATTTGATTGCTTTAACAGAGAGTCTCAAACAATATTGCTTTAAACAGACAAACATTGGACAACTCTACATTAGCAGGGAACAAATGTTGGATAGGTTTTCTTTTTATGTCACATTGAAACACAGTTCTGCTCTCTCTCTCTCTCTCTCTCTCTCTCTCTCTCCTCTCTCTCTCTCTCTCTCTCTCTCTCTCTCTCTCTCTCTCTCTCCGGCGAGGGTAGTAATTCTCTGGTCACGCCTTAAGAAAATAGCTTTCATCAATCAAACAAAGAAACTATCTTTTACAGTAACTACTGCGCACAGATTACCTTGTGTTTATTGTGTTCAACACTTTACTCAATGCAGCTCCAATACTAGAAAGATTTATAATTAATTCATTGCACAAATGTTCTGGTCTACAAACTTTTTTTTTAAGATTTGCCTCCACACCGCACCTATATCTATTCCGAGCATTCGCTTACTCGTTACACGTTGATTCTCTCTCTCTCTCTCTCTCTCTCTCTCTCTCTCTCTCTCTCTCTCTCTCTCTCTCCTCTCTCTCTCTCTCTCTCTCTCTCTTGCCAGTGAGTCGCTGGGGATGGGCAGAGAAAACAGGAAACAGCAACTGATCTCAATGATCGATATATGAAGTCTATCGTGCACTGCGTTTCTAAGCGCTCGATGAAGACGACAGCTGACGCAGGACATAACTCGAGGCCAGGGGGATAGGTCGCCAGGACGGAAACGAGCCCAGCTGACAGACATCTGATCTAGGAGGGAAAAAAAGCGAGAAGGAAAAAAAAAACGAAGACGAAAGGGACGGATAATATGATGCCGTACCTTCTCCTGATTTGTAAAAGATAATGGTGTCTTGAAGGGATTGGTTGTGGATGAACAATAACAACACCAGCAAAAAACAACAATAATCTCTCTCTCTCTCTCTCTCTCTCTCTCTCTCTCTCTCTCTCTTCTATCTCTCTCTCTCTCTCTCTATATATTATATAATATATATATATATATATATATATTATTATAATATTTGTTAAAAAGTAAGGTTTAAAACTATCTACAGCGCTGTTTCATGCAATGCAATCATCCTGATGATTGCATTGCATGAAACAGCGCTGTAGATAGTTTTAAACCTTACTTTTTAACAAATGTTGCTCCCAGTTCGGTTGAGCATTTTTTTTAAATCTCTGCTGGTATTCACTACCATTGTCTTATATATAATATATATATATTATATATATATATATATATATATATATATATATATATATATATATATTATATATATAAACGAGGAAAGGTAAAGTCTTCTTCAGAGACCAGGGAGAGTATGACCGATCCCTACTTTCAAAAACAAAGGTTTGAGCTCACAACAGATGAAATAAGTTCTTGATCACTACCAATCCCAAGTGAATTTGCAGAATTGGCAAATCGGTTAGCTTGACATATATGCTTATAAATATGAATAGCATTAAACAGTATAATAGAGTAAACATCTTAGACTGTAATGCAGCTTCTTTTCGTTCAAACTCCACATGTTTTTTGAGGCAAAATAAGTGTTCTCTGGAAAGGTTAGAGATCAGAAAGGCAATGCTTTCTACCAATATGCACCGCCATTATATTTGTTCCATGCAGTATGGATAGTAACAACTTCTGGTTGGTCTTTGGAAGGCACAGTTAGAAAGGCAGGCTGGCAAACTAAGCAATACTTTCTTTGAAAAATACGTAGTATAAAGTAGTTTTTTGAAGCTTGTGTATTAAATGTACAGAAAATAGTATGTTCAAAAATACGAATATCTTTAATCCTGATGACGGCAATATTGAATCACAGACTGTCGCTATATTCGCAACATTCTCTATAGTTGCCACCTGCGCAGTCACAAAACAGCCTGTAAATGTTTTTGTGTTTGTTTTGTGTTTTTTATTTAATAAACAAACATCAAATTCAGTTTGCTTTTTCCTTTTTCTCTGTACGCATATCAAGATTTTTGAGAGTGCCGTGAATAACTGTCTAAAAATGTGCTCTGTGACAAACACATTATTCCATTGTTGCCAACCCTCACTCTCCCATATTCTCCGTTTCACTGTGCAACTCCCCATTTGCCACTTTCATTCCGCAAACTGTTACCTGTTTCCCAACCTCACACATTTTCAGTTTATCATTCAGCGAATAGCACGGCAGAAAGTAGTTAGGACCCAGGCTCTCTTGTGCATATACTTATGAGTTGCAGCTATACCTTATTACATCATACATTTTTTTAACCATACTGCTTAATTCAATGTCTTTTTGGTTGTGTGTGTTTTTTTTCTTTCTGAAGGAACTTAATGATGGTTTGACTATCCAGACCATCATAAAACATTGTCAGGTTTTCAGTATGTTGAAAATGATCACATTGTTAGAGGTTGTGTGATATATGTGGGTTTTTTTGTTTGTTTGTTTTTTGTTGAAGTGATTACTTTTCCCTAGTTTTTGACAAAAAGTTTCGTTGTGTTAACAGCTCCATGTACAGCGGTATATAAACTCAAACATACACATCACCTGATGCTGTTCACTACGCCCTTTACTTTCAGAAAATGTCTGTTGCTATTGTCATGTATATGAATCTACTTTGAAACCATTTATCATATTTTTAATGGTTTCAGAACATTTTCTGCCAGAGATATTATTTTTAAATGTGTTTCCTTTTTGTACACACTTTGGGTTTTTTAATTCTAAGTTAGAAACCCATCGCACTTTCTGGCCCCTGTCTTAAGCCAAGCAGTACAATTAAGCGTCAAGAACATAATGTGCGGCTACAATTAATTTAATGTTTGTCGTCTTCATGCAATTCTGAATAGCCGTCCAGAGACTGAAGGAGATAAGACAATAGACATTTGCACCATATGTAAATTTACATGTTCATATTTGTAAAGAAGAAGAAGAAGAAGAAGAAGAAGAAGAAGAAGAAGAAGAAGAAGGAGGAGGAGGAGGAGGAGGAGGAGGAGGAGGGGAGGAGGAGGAGGAGGAGGAGGGGGGGGAGGGAGGAGAAGAAGAAGAAGAAGAAGAAGAAGAAGAAGAAGAAGAAGAAGAAGAAGAGAGAAGTAGAGGCCAATGTTTATGCAGGAGGGAAAAGGGTCATAGTTTTATACACTAATTTGTTATCCGAAGTTTTAGATGTGTCGTTTTGTATGCATTTACATGTTGTTACTGAAATAATTAACGCACTGCTGATAACTGGAAAGCCGCCGTTTGTGTCAGTTTATAACATTAATATCAGAAACATGTATGTTTGTATGCACACACACACACACACACACACACACACACACACACACACACACACACAGAAGAGAGAGAGAGAGAGAGGAGAGAGAGAGAGAGAGAGAGAGAGAGAGAGAGAGAGAGAGAGAGAGAGAGAGAGAGAGAGAGAGAGAGATCTTTTTATCCAAAGTGTTCGAATTGCTTGTAAAGAATTGCAGGATGAAGGCTTATGTAGTCCTCTAAAATGGTGGCGAACCAGAAATGCTATGTTCTGCAGAGATTCCACACAGATTTTAGTTATAGCACATCCTTCACTCTGCATTTCATATGAATACCTATCTTCATAGCTACATTTTTCCCCCTCATTTTTCAGTGTCATTCCACACACGTCTATCTCGAAAAGGTTACTCAGCTATTGAAGTGCACAAATGTGTTCATGCTGCTATTTTGAGATGGGTTCGTGTCCTTTGCATGTTATAATATCCTGTTTCTGGTGTTTTCTTTTTGTAAGCTTCATTCCTTCTGACAAATCGTCGGAGATTACTCGGCTGGAGACCAGAGCATAAGAGACAAGAGCTAAAAAAGACTGTTGTTTCCTAATACGTGCATGGGGGGAGGGGGGGGGGGGGGTATTGTAAGGACAACGACGATTATAGAGAAATGTTTCTTGTGTGTGTGTGAGAGAGAGAGAGAGAGAGGAGAGAGAGAGAGAGAGAGAGAGAGAGAGAGAGAGAGAGAGAGAGAGAGAGACAGACAGACAGACAGACAGACAGACAGAGATAGAGACACACAGCGACAGAGGCAGAGAGGTAGAGAGAAAGAGAGATGGAGACAGACAGGGAAAATGAAAAAGAATATTTCACAACAGATTTTATTTGCATCAGTAAGGTTCCTGAAGATGAAGAACAGAGGTTGTGTAAAGGCTTGTCTGAAAGGAAAGACAATCTTCTGTTCCGTTATCCTTTTCGTTGTCTGCGGCTTAGAATTCGCCGCAAAGCGTTTACTTTTTTTTCCCCTGAGGAAGACTAATTTGAAATCAAATGTTCATTTCTGTTCGGGATAAGATTAAGATCTTTTTTTTTTTCTAAATCGGGAAGAGATGGAAGGATTGATCATTTCAGTTTTTGTTGTTGTTGTTGTTTTTTAATGAGAAAATGTGGTCAAACTATTCTTACATTCTATTGTCTCAATCGCAGGGTGTTTTTTGTTTTTTGTTTTTGCTTTGCGTGCTTGATTTTAAACTGAAAATGATTTCAAATGCTTCACTTTGCATTACCCAAGTATGAGCGTTTACCGCGATGCCACTGAGACAATCCGTGATGGAGAATAATGATTTTGCTCGTGTGGCTCGTCAGCGAGAGACGGGCACGTTTTGTCGACAGTCTGTCTCACTCTTCTAACCTTCTGCAGCAGTTTATTGTCCGTCGCATTAAAACAAACAGGATGATGCTGAGTGGCTCGGCCACGGTGAGTGGTGCCAGGAGGGAATGCCGCGAGGTGAAAGGGTCGTGGGTGGGAATAGGGTCACGGAGGATGCACGCACACAGGCCGTGAGAAGAGAGGTGCTGACATGGCATAATTCCTGACATGGTCAGGCAAATCCACATGAGCGCTTCACACATCAACTGATGGAGGTGATTTGTTATAAAGACAGACCTCCGCTGGGTATCATCACCATTGTTGGTGGAAAACGACGACATGGCAGTCCATTTCTCTCTCCTGGAATCTTACTAATCATGTCTTTTTTTCCCCTTACTCTTTGACGCATGGGAAGTATGAAAATAAAGATCTCCGAACATAGTCATTCATGTACTGAAAACACTTCTCCAAATCGCCCAGACCTACGCATATTCTCTCTCTTCTCTCTCTCTCTCCTCTCTCTCTCTCTCTCTCTCTCTCTCTCTCTCTCTCTCTAGGTAGATAGATTGATAGTTAGATAGAGAGATAGATAGGTAAGGATGGATGGATGGATGGATGGATAAATGGATGGATAAATGGATGGATGGGTGGATGGACGAATAGATAGACTGGCGCACAGAGAGAGAGTGAGAGAGAGGAGAGAGAGAGAGAGAGAGAGAGAGAGAGAGAGAGAGAGAGAGAGAAGAGAGAGAGAGAGTTTCATATATCATATATGGAGAGGAAGGGCAGATTGCGTACATGCAGACCAGTATCAGAATTAATGATCAAGAATTGCTGCTCGTCGTTTCTGAGGAAGAGCTTTTTGGTTGGTTGATTGGTTGATTGGTTGGCTGGTAGTTTGGTTAGTTGGATAGTTGGTCATTTGGTTGTTTATTCGTTCCTTCGTTTGTTTGTTTGTTTTAGTTATTTTTTTAGCAGACGTTATGGCCTTTCAAAATGAATGTGAAAACTAAAGAGGGTACGATTATGTATAAGGGGTGTCGGAAGGATTGTAAACTGATTGTGCAGATATCTTTTTTCTTTTTCTTTTCCTTTCTTCGTTTTTTTTGAGAGAGAGAGAGAGATGAGGAGAGAGAGAGAGAGAGAGAGAGAGAGAGAGAGACTAAGACAGAGAAAAAACAGGGACAGGGACAGAGGCAGGGCCACAGACACAGACACAGAGACAAAAGGTGAGAGAGAGAGAGAGAGAGAGAGAGAGAGAGAGAGAGACGAAGAGAGAGAAGAGAGAGAGAAGAGAGAGACGGGAACAGAGAGACAGACAAAGAGACAGAGAAACAAATGACAGAAGACAGAGAGACGAAGACAAAGAGGCACAGAAAGAGAGACAGAGACAAAGACAGACAGACGGACAAACAGACAGACAGACAGGCATACAACCAAAACAGGAAGAACCTAATGGGACGGGTAAAAGGATAATTCGTAAGGTCATTATGTTTTGAAGTTTAGGGATCCTGGGGGCGAAGATTAGAACTGAAAAAAGCGCTCCCCCAAGAGGGTTCATGGACCTTGCTTTGTCTCTGGCTCACAATTTAACTATGGGGTTTTTTCTTGGGAAAGAATGGAACCAGAAATCAAATGTTCATTTAAGCTTTTTTGATTTGAAATTGATATCTTCATCTAAATCTTGAATAGATGGAGTGTTTAACGATAATATACAAAGAATCAAGCAGTGAATTTGGAGAAAAAAAATGTGGTCCAAGCAATCTTTCAGTCTTCGTCTACATTACATTGTTAATCACATGTTTGTGCACGTGATCTACATAAATGTACGTTGAATAAGACCGACTGGTCTTGATTTCTGGTGAGATTTCATGGAAATGGTACGAATGGTAGTTGGTTATACTATTTTCGTCATTTACATATGAAAGAGGTTTCATCGTCAATGGTTAACTAAATCAGACGACGGGAAGTGTGTGACTCCCTGCCCTACATTATGTTATGATTGCTGCTACTTGAGAAACTTTAAAATGCCTGAAAGTAAAGCATTAATGGTACTGGTAATCGTGGATTCTTGGACACAAAAGAAACGAATTAATTTTTATTAGTTGTACGAAGATTTCCTGTGATCATAAAAAATAAAGAAATATACGTTTCAAACTTTTTTTTTATCCCGATTAGCAAGATGGTTTTAAATATTAATAATCCCACGATGGATATATTTTTGACGATCCTACGATTCCTTTCAGAAAAATAGAGGATGTTAGATGTGTCAATTTTTGAAACATTATCATTTTCAGTTAAACTGGATGCAGCAGGTGCATAACAGATTTAGGATCATGTGACATCATGTCATGGGGACCATGCATTGTTTTACATTGCACCAGGAAATATTTTCTTTAAACTTACCTTTGGCGAGAATAATTATCAGAAATGCTCTAGTTGATGATCTATATCTTGCTTCTTATAGGCAAATCAACGAGTAGAAAGCAAGTACATTCACCGAACTCTCTCTCTCTCTCTCTCTCTCTCTCTTCTCTCTCCTCTCTCTCTCTCTCTCTCTCTCTCTTGGCCTTATTATCTTTATGTCGGTCATACTTTACCGTACGCTTTATGGAGAGATTTGTACTCTGATAATTTCAAAGTAAACAGGGAGAGAATCGTAGCGGCCAGGACTGATAGCGGCGAATGGAACATATGGTGGACCAATAAAGATGCACAAACAACAGCATGGTATAGAGATGTTCAGTAAAGGACATTAATAATGTGGAAGGCGAACTTATAGGCACATTTTTATGCAAAGATGTGGTCGACACACAGCTTACTCAGGAAAATGACTTTGTCTTTTTTATTCAAGTGGTGGTCTGTCTGTGGGGTTTGTGAATGTTAGTAGGATACAAGTGCTTAGTAAAATCTTTTCGCAGTCTCCTTTTTCCTGACATTATCAAATTAATCAAGAACGGGGTGCACCCGTATGAGAGTACTGTCTTTTTCCCCTCTTCATTGAATACTGTAGCCCTCTTTATGACCAGTGGTTGTTGATGTACCCCGCAGAAACCATAGAACCCTTGGAGGTCATTGTCTCAATGAGGAATCTTTACTGTTGTGTTTATTTTCATCAGACCCATTAAACGCACTAATCTGAGCTTCCACGAACACGATATTCACGCAGACAAGATCATTAATGGCAGCGAATGGTTCCCATATGTCTCCGCTGGGATCAACCCAAATTTAGGTTACAGAAAATCAACAGTGCTGTCATTCAAGTTATGCTGAATGATTGTGCCAGCCGTCATGAAGAAATGGGTCAAAGTAATAGGACAGGTGATGAGGAGGGGAGTCAAAGAAGTATTCTGGATTGAGGACAGATCGGATTAGCAGTTCTAAATAATGACGGTAGTAAATGTGGCAGTATATCTTACGCAGAAAGGGAACTCTCTTCATCGGTCCTTTCTGTTCTGTCTATTTGTGGAAGAGATCAGTATACTGTTTGTTTGTTTTCATGGAAATTTCTCTCTATGATCCACCACACATAAATGACAGTCATGGAATGTGTTTATCAGAAATCCTAAGATAGGATTTCCCTTTTGGTTTAGGTGATTCCATGCAAATCATCAACAGATCAATTATATCTTCTTTTTTTCATTTTTTAATCCAAAAACATTGCATCACCCAAATCTGATCGTTTATATCAATCTCATTCAGACAAGGCTGGTATGGAGAAAAATGATTCATAATACTTGCTTCTTCAACATAAGCTGGGTACATTTTGTTGATAAGTCTGTCTCGCCCCTCTTTCTTTTCTGAAGAGCAGTTTATCCTCCAGTGAATTTGAAGCAAACTGAAAAAGAAGAGATCTGTCTTCGTAAGGGAGGGGTGGGGATGTGGCAGAGGGGGGGGGGGGTGAGAGTAAGGGGGGGGGGGGGGGGGTTTTAAAACAGGGAACACATGCACACAAGCTCCCAGAAAAGGGGCCCCGACAAAGCCTATCACTGACGTGGAGAGGCAAATCCATATGAGCGCTTTAGGCGTCAAATGAAGGAGACGGGATATGATTACCGGGGGAAGGAGATCTCACCATTGTGCGATTCCAGAGGATGCCATCTCCATTGTCTGGTGGGATATGACGTGAAACTAGTTTTCTGTCCCCAGGACCCAGTTTAATCATGTCTTTTTCAAATCTGTTTAAAAGCAAGGGAAAGACTAAGATGTAATGTCTTTTACCGTTTCTGTTTCCTTGATCATTTTGTAAAAAAAAAAAATCATTAAAATCTCTCTCTCTCTCTCTCTTTCTTTCTCTCTCATCTCTCTCTCTCTCTCTCTCTCTCTCTCTCTCTCTCTCTCTCTCTCTCTCTCTCAATTCGCCCCAACTCCTCTGTCTCTCTGTGTCTCCTTTCTCTTCTTATCTGTATGCCTCTTTTCCTCTCCCTGATCTTATCTTTGATCTTCTCTCTCTCTCTCTCACTCTCTCTCTCTCTCTGATTGTATGTCAATCTGTCCATTCGTATGTCCGTCTGTCTGTCCGCCTGACTGCATGCATGTATGTCTCTCTGTCTCTCTCTGTCTCTCTCTCTCTCCCTCTCTCTCTCTCCATTCGTCAATCCGTCTGAAATGCCGCCTTACTGTATGTATGTATGTATGTATGTCTCCGTCTCTGTCTGTCTGTCTGTCTGTCTGTCTCTCTCTCTCTCTCTCTCTCTCTCTCTCTCTCTCTCTTCTCTCTCTCTCTCTCTTATTCGTCTCCATGTGGCCTCCAGTGGGTTTGAAGTAAACAGGGGAACGTGGCGCGACCTCAGAGGAAAGGGCCGATGATCGACACAGGCCCACAGAAAAATGGATCCAGGGTAAAGCCTATCAGCAGACGTGAAGGGCAAATCCATGCCAGTGATTCATGCCATGGTGGGCAGCAGGCAAGCTATCACTCCTGGCTTTTAAATGACACCATTACCCGATGATCGTTTCGGTAGTGTATCAGTCTCATTCTAATGTGGGATAGTGGCGCTATGGCGCTGGTATCGAGGTGAAATGGGCTGGGAGGTGACACCCCACCTCCCATCCCCTACACCCCTTTTTTTTTCTCCCACCGCCTCCTTATTCCTTTGCTCGTTTGCTGTGTTGTACTTTGGGGCGTGGTTTGAGGAAGAATGCTCTCCGTGTTATTTGTTTGTTTGTTTGAAACATATGTCCGTCTGTCTGTCTCTCTCTCTCTCCTAGATACGCGCGCACACCACACACAGACACACGCGCGCACGCACGCACACGCACACACACACACACACATATATATATATATATATTATATATATAGAATTATAAACAAAGCTTGCTCTTATGTCTTAGATTGAAGAAATAGGGGGAGATAAGCATTCATTCTGCAGTGATAGATGATTCTGCCTAACTAACAGTATGTGCTTGAGTGGGTGAATGGGGAAAAAATAAAATAAATGCTTCTCAAAATGAGCCTTCAGCAAGCTTATATTCTCCAAGGTGGAGAAACTCACTAACATATAACTCCTGGTCATATACCGATATTTCGAAACTTGGTCGTTTCTCCTCAGTGACCGCGGAAAGTGGTAATTTGACTCTCTGCCTTTTCAGTTTAAGAAAGAATGCAATCCCAGAAAAGGCTGGTGTGCAATACCGTAGTATTTTGTTGAGTTTTCAAAAAAACAACCAAAGTGCCATCTAAGAAGGAAAAAAAAATCATGAAAGAGCAAAACAAGCTACATTTTCTTGAGAAAAGTAGAAAATATAAAAAGATATCCCAAGACACAAGTGCTGAGGGCCAGTTCTTGGAATGAATCCGCAAGGGGGACTAAATCACAAAAAACTAATAAATTCCAAGGATAAGTACTGAGCACCGTTCCAGCAACTTACAGAGCAGCTTGGTGTTGCAATGACTGCAAGAAATATTGAATTATAAACAAAGCTTGCTCTTATGTCTTAGATTGAAGAAATAGGGGGAGATAAGCATTCATATCTGCAGTGGTAGATGATTTTGCCTAACTAACAGTATGTGCTTGAGTGGGTGAATGGGGAAAAATAAATATGTCCGTCTTGTCTCTCTCTCTCTCCTAGATACGCGCGCACACACACACAGACACACACGCGCACGCACGCACACGCCACACGCGCACACACACACACACACACACACACACACACACACACACACACACACACACACATATATATATATATATGTAAGTTGCTGGAACGGTGCTCAGTACTTATCCTTGGAATTTATTAGTTTTTTTGTGAATTAGTCCCTTGCGGATTCATTCCAAGAACTGGCCCTCAGCACTTGTGTCTTAGGGGATATCTTTTTATATTTTCTACTTTTCACAAGAAAATGTAGCTTGTTTTGCTCTTTCATGATTTTCTTTTGCTTCTTAGATGGCACCTTTGGTTGGTTTTTTGAAAACTCAACAAACATACTACGGTATTGCACACCAGCCTTTTCTGGATTGCATTCTTCTTAAAACTGAAAAGGCAGAGGAGTCAAATTACCACTTTCCGTGGTCACTGAGGAGAAACGACAAGTTTCGAAATATCGGTATATGACCAGGAGTTATATGTTAGTGAGTTTCTCCCCTTGGAGAATATAAGCTTGCTGAAGGCTTATATATATATATATATATATATATATATATATATATATTATATATATATATATATAGTTAGTTAGGCAGAATCATCTACCACTGCAGATATGAATGCTTATCTCCCCTATTTCTTCAATCTAAGACATAAGAGCAAGCTTTGTTTATAATTCAATATTTCTTGCAGTCATTGCAACACCAAGCTGCTCTGTAAGTTGCTGGAACGGTGCTCGGTACTTATCCTTGGAATTTATTAGTTTGTTGTATTTTAGTCCCTTGCGGATTCATTCCAAGAACTGGGCCTCAGCACTTGTGTCTTAGAGGATATCTTTTATATTTTCTACTTTCACAAGAAAATGTAGCTTGTTTTGCTCTTTCATGATTTCTTTTGCTTCTTAGATGGCACCTTTGGTTGGTTTTTTGAAAACTCAACAAACATACTACGGTATTGCACACCAGCCTTTTCTGGGATTGCATTCTTCCGTTCAGTGCCTCACAATAGTACAAACAAAGGTGTTCCAGGTGCCGGGGAAATCTCATGATTTGGGGGTCATAATAACAAAAAATTCTAGCTCAGAAACTACAAAAGATAGAAAAATGAAATCTATTCATTTTTGAAGGAAATTGAATGAAGATTTTGAATCTGGGCTTCTTTTGTTTTAATTTTGATAATACAAAATATTTAGGCTTTTAGATTTGGATAGATTTTTTTGCACGATCAAAAAATATGTATTTACCACATCCAAACAAGAACACACAGCAAAAAAGTTGAAAATAAGTTTGTATTGTTACACTACACCTGTAAATGAAAGTAAAACAGTTTGGAAGTCTATCAAGACGCTCACACTCGATGCAGACTGACCAGTCCACGACCACCCCCCCCCCCCCCCCCCCCCCCCCCCCCCCCCACCACACCCCCTTGCTCAACTTCAACCCTCTCTTTCACGCCTCATCTTCCCCTTACCTTTCCGTCTGCACCGTGTCACGCCGCGAGCAGGCCACGATCCCTCTCGCACTGATTTTCACTCACTGGACACCAGCACGCGGTGCAGAGTACACACTTGGCTGGCTCGTTCGACTGACGCTGTCAGCTGAACACACACTGAGGTCACAGAGCCCTACTCAATAACTGACGAATATGGTCGGCAATTCCACCACTATCATCATCTCACCTTCATGCTCGAGTTAGTCGTTGAATAAAAGATTATTGTGTTTGTCAAAAATCATCAGCAGAGCCTGCTCAGCTGTGTAAATACGTTAATTTGGTCGCTGGGCTCGTCGAAGGTTGAGCCGCCATCTTTGCAAGCGAGACACGAAGTGTGGCTGGTCATCCAGTCAGTGATAAGAATAAATGGG
Organism: Conus ventricosus; assembly: GCA_018398815.1. Lineage (NCBI taxonomy): Eukaryota > Metazoa > Mollusca > Gastropoda > Neogastropoda > Conidae > Conus > Conus ventricosus. Next base: position 100,597,715 of record CM031601.1, read on the forward strand.
CTTTCCCCTCACGTGTGGTCATTTACATATTATTTTAAGACTACAGACATATAAGGCTTTCTACGCAAACTCTATTTGAGTCCGTTGATAGAAATAGTAACGAATGAAAACTCAAGAAAAATGCATGACGTCAGGGGAATGACCATAGGCACTGGAAAAGCACTTTTATTTCCGCGTCAGCTGACTGACTAAAGGCGCTCAACGGGTTAAAACTGAAAAGGCAGAGGAGTCAAATTACCACTTTCCGCGGTCACTGAGGGAAAACAACCAAGTTTCGAAATATCGGTATATGACCAGGAGTTACATGTTAGTGAGTTTTCCTCCCTATGGGAGGATGTCTCCCCTTGGAGACTATAAGCTTGCTGAAGGCTCATTTTGAGAAGCATTTATTTTATTTTCCCCCATTCACCCACTCAAGCTAGGCAGAATCATCTACCACTGCAGATATGAATGCGTATCTCCCCTATTTCTTCAATCTAAGACATAAGAGCAAGCTTTGTTTATAATTCAATATTTCTTGCAGTCACTGCAACACCAAGCTGCTCTGTAAGTTGCTGGAACGGTGCTCGGTACTTATCCTTGGAATTTATTAGTTTGTTATATATATATATATATATATATATATATATATATATATATATATATTATATATATATATATATGTGTGTGTGTGTGTGTGTGTGTGAATGAGTTCGTGTATTAAATTTGCTTATGTGAATGGACAGCGCAGGTGTAGCAGACCACATTTAGCACTAACGATCAGGAAACCTCGAGGGACTCGTTATGGCGAGGATCTTTTTATGTTATCCTATTTTATTTGGAACCAGTCGGTTGACGGTCATTATGGGCCACTGGAATCTATGTAGGCATGAATCCGCGATGACTACTCGGCCAGAGACCAGGGCATAAAACAATGAGAGGGCAGAAGCCCATCTTCATAATGGCTGTTGAAGTGTCTGAGGGATTGTAAAGATAATGATGATTATATAGAAAAAGGAATTCGGAAAGAGAGGAGAGAGAGAGAGAGAGAGAGAGAGAGAGAGAGAGAGAGAGAGAGAGAGAGAGAGAGTGAGAGAGAGAGAGAGAGAGAGAGAATCAATGATTTTTCGCAACAGCATCATATTGCCATAATAGGATCACTGAAGATGAACAGACGTGGTGGAAAGTGTTCGTCCAAAAGAAATGAAAATCTTTTCGGTTCATTATTGTTATTCTTGTCCGTGGCTTATGATTTCGCCATCCTGGGGGAGACTGATGCTGAAATCAATTGAAGTTATTTTTGTTCACTAAAGTAAGATCAAAATACGTGTCAAAAATTGCAAAGAGGTGAGAATTTTGATTAAAGAATTCAAGAACATGCCGTGTCTTGTGAAAATGTGGTCGAACCATTCTTTCATTGTACGCTAACACTTCCCCTGTTGATCAGGAGTGATAGATATTAGCAATGTTTTCTTCGTTTTGCAAATGAAATATCGTCAATGTCTAAACAATCAAGAAGTCGAAAAGGGCATGTGTGATGTTACCTTTTTACCATTCCCTGGTTTAAAATACTTTGTGATCATTGTAACTTGGAACACATGCAAAATAATGCAAAGGTTATCCCCTAATGAACCCACTGCTAGCACTGGATCCCTGGACACTTAGGACAAAGAATCCATATTCTAGAGACGTAAAAGGAGGCTGTTTCATATTATTCCCATGGCATGACAGATTTGCGCTGTTCATGGACAAGAAGGAATTAAGCGTTTGAAATTTTCCTCCGAAATGCATACGTAGTTACATTCTGAACAGCCTATTCCTGCGCATATACATTTCAATATTCAATAAATGTATAGGCGTCAGCACTCAGTCGATCATTTCGTGTTTATTTTAGAGGAATTCAATAGCAGTGTCTTTTCGGCACAGTTCTGTTCCATACTTTTCCGCATCGCGAGGTTGTTGTTGTTGTTGTTATGTGTGTGCGCGAGTCCATGTCGGTGAGAGAGATAGAGATAGAGAGAGAGAGAGAGAGAGAGAGAGGAGAGAGAGAGAGAGAGAGGAGAGAGAGAGGAGAGAGAGAGAAGACAAGACAAGACAAGACAAGACAAGACAAGACAAGACAAGACAAGACAGACAAGACAAGGCAAGACAAGACAAGACAAGACATGACATATTCTTTATTATCGAGGGTAATAGATAAGCAAGTTCAAGCTTTTTTACATCCAGCTCTCGCCAAGAGGGGAACAACAACGAAAAGGCAAAATGAAACATGAACAAGCGAAAACAACAACAACAACAACAACAACAACAACAACAACAAACAAACAAACAAGAGATTGGACACACAAAAAGTTTGAAAATACAGAAAATGGAAATAACATCAAAGAAACGTAATACACATCCACTTTAACAATCACCACCTAGAAAACGCCCCTCCCAAAACACCCACCCAAACACTTGTACACTTCGCACACAAGCAACACACGAACATACATAGTGAGCGGCAGGGTGAAGAGAGAGAGAGAGGGGGGGGAGGGGGTGGAGAGAAGCGGAGAGAGAGAGAGAAAGAAAGAAAGAGCGAGAGGGGAGAGAAAGAGAGAGAGAGAGAGAGAGAGAGAGAGAGAGAGAGGAGAGAGAGAGAGAGAGAGAGAGAGAGAGAGAGGAAGCGGGGTGTGTGGGGTGTGGGTGGGATGGGGGGGGGGGGGGGGGAGGAAAGAAATACATGTAAAGTACAAAGACAAACGGGGAAAAAGAGTCAAATAGACTTAAATACACACAATGCATCATAACGAAATGCAGCTAAGCGATATCATCAATGTAAAACATGTAACCCATTATTGCTGTGCTTCAAATGACACGTGCAAGATGTAATCGTGCAGTATTTTATTTCTATTTACTGAGTCGTTTAATTAATTTAGGAATCAGCTGGTACAGGGTTTGTTCGTTTGTTTGTTTTTATATATCTTTTAACTTACTGACCAGATATCCTTTTAAGCGCTCTTTGTAAATATCAAAACTTGAGATTTCTTTCAGAAATGGAGGCAAATTGTTCCAGTACCTACCACCACTGTATACGAGGCTTGATTTGTAAGGTCAATCACAGAATCACAGAATCACAGAAATGTATGGCTATAGGCTAATAGCCTTTTGCCCTCATAATCAGTATCCGTTTATGTGCTTTTGGATCACTTTCTCGTGAAAGTCCCAATGGCTTAAGTCAGGCATAGTGTATACTACATTTATCATCATCTTAATAAAGATCCAACTCAGTGGAAAATACCTGGTCTTTAAACTTTTTGTCAATTTGATTTTTAAATGCGTTTACTGATGGCGCGTTGATAGTGTCATCGGAACGGTTATTCCACAGATTAATGATACGGTTAGTAAAAAAATTGCGAAACTGGTTAGTTGCAAAATTAGTTTTGGTTATTTTGAAGTTATGTCCTCGAGTCTTTTCATAGTTAGCCATAGTGAACAAGGAAGAGGTGGTGCAAGGATCATAAATATTGTGCATAATTTTGTATTTGAATGTATTCGAGTTTTTGATGGGCTGTTCGTTACGGAGGTTGACAGCAGCTAAGACTCGGTATGTGGGTTGTAGAGGAGAGGGGGTAGCTCCTCTGTCACATTCAGTTTGTGCACCGCCCGTGTGGATCATGCATCCCTCAGTAAACCCTCGCATAGGAGTAGTGTGAGAGGGAAGCAGGAGACCGGAATGAAGGTTGTGTGTGTATGCTGTCATTTTAATAAGGTGCAGGGAGGTGTCTTGCACGTGTTCTGTGCATAAAGCATGCTGTTTATGCTTAACGGGTGTTGAATGTGAGTAGGTGTTTGTGGGGGGCGGAAGGGGAACCTTCTGCGCTATGCCAGTGTTCGGCTCTCTTTCTTTCTTACGTTTGCTTTGCTGGTAAGAGGCCACGTCCTCGGTTGGTAGCCATACTTCTTTTTCCTTCGTCGTGGAGAGCAGCGGAACGGGCCGGAACCCTTCGCTGGGCGGAAGGCAGCCCACTGGGCTTTTGAAGGATCTCAATCCTTGGGTACCAGCCCCATTCTTCAGAGTAAACCCAGACTCTTTACTTCCTTCTTTGGGGAGGTGGCGGACTTACTGGTGGGCTTTGGGCTCTTCGTTGAGGGAGGTTCCCAGTATTTTTCTTCTGTCCTCACCCGCCTTTTCTGGTAAATTATATGTATAGTTGGTGTTTTTATAATTTCGTTGGGTTTGAGAATTTGCACGCCAAGATGGATTGGCATTATTTGGTCAGTTCGTAATTTAAGTGACATTGAGGTCATTTATTTAAAGTTGGATTTTTAAGCAATGGCTCTGTTGGGTGAGCTACTTTTTATGCTTGACATGTATATTGTTTTACAGTGGGGGTCGTTCTTATTTGGATAAATTTTGGGAGTCAGGATATTCCAGAAGCAATTTACTTCAAAGATTGAAGCAAATTTTATTTTTTTTTTAAATTTATTTATTTTTTTTTTTTTTAACATCAAGTCAGGTCCGGAACGGAAAGAGTTGCCGCCGACTAACATTCAGTCGTAGCGGACATTTCCGATGTGGCGCCCCCGCCATTGGTTCCGCCCCTTGTCTTGTTTGTTCGTCTGTTTTTTTTTTTTTACATTTTGGTTTCTTTTTAATGAAAGTATTTTGTAGATAAAATGGAACAATGTTGCTTGTTATGGAATTTCATCTGGTATTAATTTAAAATAAAGGTGAACTTCAGTGTTTATTGCATTACCAATTTGAAATATGAATGAGAATGTAATGTGAAATAGAAAAATTATGAGAATTATAGTAAGGAAAATAAGGAAAAGAGGAAACGATGATTCGAGGACAGATGAAACCAAAGAAATTAGTGTTTGTAAAAGTTTTTTCTTTGAATTCTTTAAATTGTAGTACACAGTCCACACATGCCTGCATTCACACACATAATTTACAAGCGTCACGTTATGCGGCGAGGGACTGACATCCGCCGCAGGGCGGTCGTTCTGTGTTTTCGTTTCTTCTTGAGTGGGATGGGCCACAGTTGTTGACGTTGGGCGACCTGGAGGATCTCCCGGAGGGAAGTTTCCCGGGGAGCCGAGCTGGGGGGCGCGGGAGTCCGTTACAGGGGTGTCTTCTCGACGACAGTGAGGAGCAAATCCAGTCGTCCTTCGGGAATTTAATATGAGGAACACCCCGGGACAGCCTTCAACACAAAGTTATGTGGCAAGTGTGTGTGGTGTATGGCTGTGGATTTGTGTGCGTACGTAGTGTGATTTAATGTATTTAGTTATGCCTGTTGGTTGCATTAATGTGTTTCTCCTCTTCTTCCTCTTTGTTGGGGGGCGGTTGCTTTAGCTGGTTATAGGTTGGGTGGCAGTGAGATCGGGTGGTGGTGTTTTTTTTGTCGAAGTTCCCATCTATTGGGTTATTTTGTCCCTTAGCGATAGTTAGCTCCTGATAGGGTCCTTTTACTTTGGGTTTTTTTTTGTTGTAATTATTCGTTTTCCTGTCTTCCCCCCTCTTCTTGGATAGGGGCCCCCCATCTCTAAATGGAGTATGTGCGAGTGATTGAGGTGTTTATTACGTTTGAGTAAATTTGTGTATTTAAAATTTTGTAATAATTGTTTTTTGTTCCGTAATTCCTGGAGGGGTCTGGAGGTAGTGAGTGTTGAGTGTTGTGCCGCTTTACTCTTTGTCTGTTCCTGCCTCTTTTCCTGACAGGGTCTTTTACCCTTGACATTATGGGGGCTCGTCCGGGATTGGGTAGGTAGTACGACAGGGAGTATTAATTTGAGCAACGCTTGACCCTTACTTACCTTCCGCACTCCCGGGGGTGCGTGTTTGTGTTTTTTATTGGGTGTAGTGGGAGGTTGGTTGGGGAGAGGGTTTAGAGTGTAGGGAACCCTAAACCGGGAGCGGTTACCGGATCGGGATTTGCCGCACGGGATTTGCGCTACTGGGCCCAACGTCGTCGGCGTTCAGTTCCGGATCCGAGCCGGTGTTTTGTTCGTATGTACCATGGGTTAATCGCGTTAGCTGTATTGCCATAGTTTTATATTTTTTTTTAATATATTACTGGGCAAAGTAAGGGGTTTTTTTGGGGCTGTAGGTTTTGTTTTGTGCGAGTCTTCAAGGTCAGTGTTTGTTCTGACTTAGGAAGTAGGTAAACATTTGCCATTTACCCAGCCTGCGACTGATTTAGCAAGGTGAGATGGGTAGGCTTGCGGAATTCCATTTTTGTTGTTGCAAAATCAGTGGGCTAGGGAGTGAATAATCCTCTTGCTTTCTTTTTATTACCAAATTGTTGAATTGTCGTTCTTTGCGCTAAGTGATATTTTGCACAGTTATAACGATTTTTTTTCTGTTCTTCTATTATCTTTCGCTTAAGCAATTTGGGTTGTTTACCTAGCCTAATTACCTAATATTAAGGTGAGGAAAGGTTGGCATGAACAATAAAGTTGTGAGTGGTGTGACAACCTGGCGGAGCGAAAGTGATTTTTTTTTTGAGAAATTTAAACCCTAGATTATTTAATTTTAACGATAATTTCAATAAGAAATTTAAAACTATATAATAGCCAAGTTTGCAGACTTGTGGGCACGTTCCGGGGGGAAAGCCGTGTTGTGCGTGCGTGTTGCCGACTTTCTTCCGGAGTCTAATAGTGCAGTGCAATGGTAGCCGTTGACGCCAGGTTCATATTAAAAAAAAAAAAAAAAAAAAAAAATCAGTTGCGCTGCCGATCTGAAACACGTGTCGTGCGTGTTTACCGTTTCAGTTTTGCGTGCGTTCCGTCGTTTGTTGCGTTTACCCGTTAGTTATTTACCACGTGTGATATTTGTTTACTTTCATGCTCCGTCGTTTATTTGTTTACGTGAGGTCCGTTGTTTACCGTATCGTCACCGGGTTAACAGATTCAGATTTGACTAGTGTAGCGAGCTTCAAAAGTTAGGCCTTCATTGCATCTATTTGTCGAGAGAAGGAAATCGTATCGACATTGGCTTGTGACACATTGGGGTGTCGACCCCTAATTGGTTGTCAATCGGGGTTTCATTCAATGTTCCGTTGTTGAGACGTTGGTCACTGAAGTGAAACTTTTCGCTTGGAGACAAGACATTTCTGGAGCTAAAATTGGTGCGGGAAACATTGATTGCGTGGAATCTAAGGTTACAGGCAGAGTCAGTTCACGGGGAGTGGACTGAATTGTTTTCCAATTTGGCCAGACATTTGGGTTTGTGAGTAGACATATACATTCCCTTCTGTTTGGAAATTCTCACTGGCAAGGTCAAGATTGTGTTTTGATTTGTGTTGAGAGATCCAGTTCAGCGGTTACACTAGCCTATTTGGTCACTTGAGGTGACTGGGATATAATCAAATACTCTTGACAAAAGAGAGTGGAACTTTGTTAGAAGTGAGAAAGTGTACACTTTTGGACACTTGGTTTTTGAATCAGATAGTGACAGGCATAGTAGTGTTCACTATGGCTAAAAGGGGAAAAGTCTTTTACCTCACCAGACCCCAGGTAAAAGGGATTGGAATTGTGCCGGGACTAAGTATGCCTCGTCCCCTATACTACGCAGGTGACAATTGGAACAACTACACAAGTTGTCTTTTCGTCCGGCAGGTTCAGCCAGCCATCGTTACTTCCCCTTCAGTGTTTTTGCCTCTACTCCCCAGGGAGTTAGGCCTCCTTATGGTGGTACGCCACCGCCTTCTACCTTGGGACATCGACCCCCAATAGTGCCCTCTCAGGGTAACACTTACGAGGTTTACACCTCCGCCTTATACTTCTGGATCCCCAACCATGGTCCTTTCATGATGATGAAACTTGAGAGGAGAGAAAGAGAACCCAAGGAAAGAGGGAGGAAAAGGGAGAGAAGCCAAGGAAAAAAACGGGAAAAGGAAGAGAGAGAAGCCAAGGAAAGGGGGAAAAGGAAAGAGAGAGAGAAGCCAAGGAAAAACGGGAAAAAGGAAAAGGAAGAACCCAAGGAAAGGGGAGAAGGAAAAAAAAGGGGCCCAAAAGGAGAGAAAAGAAGAAAATAGATGGAAAATGGAGATGGAGAGAGACGGTTGGAGATGGAAGAGAGAACGGTTGGAAAGAGAAGAGAGGAACAGGCGATGGCAACAAGAGATGGAAGAAAAGCGACAAGAGCGAGAGCAGCGGGCGGCGGATCAAGAAAGGCAGAAAGAGATGCGAGAGAGACAAGGGAACAGGAGTTCCAAGCAAGATGGAGGAGGAAGAAGTCGTCTAAGGACAGAAGTGTTAGAGCAATTGGGTTTTTACTTCCCGGGGGAGGAAACTACTTCCTCCCCTAAAGTTCAAGAATCATCACAAAGTGCCGAGAGAACCAGAATTAACGTGGACCTGCCCCTTAGCACCACCCAAGCTACACATGCCTATCTACAGGGAGGGAGATGCCATTGATACTTCCTTGACACTTTGAATCAGTGGCAGAGAGTTTCCACTTGAGTAATGGGAAAAGAAGGCATTATTCTTGTTGGAAACCTGACAGGAAAGCCAAGGAAGCCTTCGTCAACATTCCACAAAGAACCAATTACGAAGAATTAAAGGCTGCTTTGCGCCGGAGGAGGCACATGACTACAGAATCATATAGGCGGCAGTTCCGCTCCATGAAGAAGATGGCCGATGAAACTTTCCAACAGTTCGGAGACAGATTGTCAAGAGTGTTAGAATTGGTTTGGAAACTGCGAAGATGGATATAAAAGATTTTTTCCTGCTGGAAAACTCATGAACTCTGTTTCACCTGACTTACAGTGCAAGTTAGGAGAGGCCCAACCAGAATCATTCAAGCAGGGCCCTCGGAATTGCAGAAGCTTTCGCAGATGCCCGGCGTTATTTAAGCCAGCGTACCCGGGACAAGCAAGGAAACAGGTAAAAGGGAAACAACACTGCACAAGCCTCTCAGCCTGAGAATAGTGCGAACTTCTCCAAAGGAAATGCGAAAGAGGTCTTAGGAAGTGCTAACTTGTGCGGTGACCCCAACCACATTGTGAAGGACTGCCCTAAGCGACTCACTTTGGCCAAGACATTTTCCCACACAAAGGTGGCATTTGGAGAAAGGTGAGATCACAACACCATCCTGCCCGACGTTTCCTCGGTGGTGTGCGGCAAAGCCATTGAAGCCATTTTGTGACACTGGAGCCACGACAAAATTCGTCGACGAGAAGTTTGGTACCCTGAGGCACCACGTGGAAGAGAATGTCAGGTATCGGGGATTTGAATCTTCCTTCAAGGTGAACAGGTTTTACTGTCCCGGTGGATATTTCCACACCATACTTTCGAGGAAAGGTATGGGCAGTGGCATTACGGCAGCCCGCATATTCCTTTTGATTGGGAACTCGGTATGCTTTTAGGATGGCCGCACCGTGACATTTCAGTCGAGTTGCGCAGGAAGTATTCGTGGTGCCACAAAGCGTTCACAAACGCAAAGAGAAAAGAGGCTTTGAAGCCTCTACTGAAACCATGCCCAACATGACATGGTGACGCTGGATCCAGTACCGTGCGAAGTCTTCAGGGTAAGGATCCCACGATCAACACCATTCGGAGTATGGGAGGAAACTCCCAAGAAAAAGAGAAACGGATCAGTGTCGTTCTCAAGCGACAAGGATTGATACACAGACAATTTGCATCGCGGACATGACCCCGGTAACCCAACTGGTGGTGCCTAAAGCGTTACGAAGCACAGTTCTACGCCTTGGACACGACACTCCTATGCAGGACATCTAGGGGACAAGGCGTAACTGGAAAAAATCCAAACAGAAATTTTACTGGCGTGGATTACTCAGATGTCAGGAAGTACTGTCGAATTGTGATGCTTGTCAAAGGACTACTCCCCGGGGGCGAGTTACCAAGGTTCCCTGGGAAGAGTTCCCTGATGGAACGCCCTTTAGCAAGGTCGGAGTGGACCTTGTTGGACCTATAATTCCTGCTTCAGATCGAGGGCATCGAGACGTGCTCGTAATGGTGGTCCCGCAACTCGCTATCCAGGTCATTACATCAAGAGGATAGATGCAGTGACAGTGGCTGAAGCACTTGTGGAAATGTGGGCGAGGACGGGCATTCCAGATAAGGTAATGTCGATCGGGGGCCCAATTTCGTTCAGAAACCATTCATACTCGAAACAGACGCGTCCAGCTGGGTTGGGGCAGTGCTCTTGCAGGTTTAAGGGAAAGGATTGTTGCCCGTCGCGTTTCGCAAGTAAGAAACTAGTGGGAGCGGAAAAGGAATTACCCCACTATCGAGCAGGAAAAGTCTTGCAGTGGTGTGGGCCCACGCCGATTCTACCCTTACCTGTACGGGCGAGAATTTGTTCTCCCGACGGTTTACCATCCCTTGTATTACCTCGCATTCGGCCTGTCAGGCCCACGCCTTATGGGATGGGCACTTGAATTACAGAGTCTGGCTTTCTCTTTTTAGCATATCCTGGACGCTGCAATGTGGAAACTGACTACCCGAGTCGAATGTCTTGATGCCCATGGAGTACGACCAGTGTTGTGGAAAAGGAGACTGCCTGTGTATAATGTTTTTTTTTAAAAGGATGTGTGGAGGCGTGTGATAAGAGTACCGTTTTTTGTGCACCATTTAAGGAACTTTCTAAAGCATGAAGGTTGATAGTTGGTTTTTATGCATAATTGTATATTTAAAACAAATTCCCTTCGGGGCTGCATCAAGCTGTGCCTCATTGGCACAAGCTTTTTTTGGTTGGGGGGTGATGTCACGGGGGGACCAGTATTTTAATGTATTCGAGTTTGATGGGCTGTTCGTTACGGAGGTTGACAGCAGCTAAGACCCCGGGATGTGGGTTGTAGAGGAGAGGGGGGATAGCTCCTCTGTACATTCAGTTTGTGCACCGCCCGTGTGGATCATGCATCCCCCCAGTAAAACCCCGCATAGGAGTAGTGTGAGAGGGAAGCAGGAGACCGGAATGAAGGTTGTGTGTGTATGCTGTCATTTTAATAAGGTGCAGGGAGGTGTCTTGCCGGGTTCTGTGCATAAAGCATGCTGTTTATGCTTAACGGGTGTTGAATGTGAGTAGGTGTTTGTGGGGGGCGGAAGGGGAAACCCTTTTGCGCTATGCCAGTGTTCGGCTCTCTTTCTTTTTTACGTTTGCTTGCTGGTAAGAGGCCACGTCCCTCGGTTGGTAGCCATACTTCTTTTTCCACTTCGTCGTGGGAGAGCAGCGGCCGGGCCGGAACCCTTCGCTGGGCGGAGGCAGTCCACTGGGCTTTTGAAGGATCTCAATTTCCTTTGGGGACCAGCACCATTCTTCAGAGTCAATCCAGACTCTTTATTCCTTCGTTGGAGGTGGCGGACTTATGGTGGGCTTTGGGCTCTTCGTTTGAGGAGGCTTGCCAGTATTTTCTTCTGTCCTCACCCGCCGTTCTGGTAAATATATATGTATAGGGATGGTGTGTTATAATTTCGTTGGGTTTTGGGAAATTTTCACGCCAAGATGGGATTGGCATTTATTTGGTCAGTTCGTAATTTAAGTGCTTGAGGTCATTTATTTTAAGTTGGATGTTAAGCATGGCTCTGTTTGGTTTAGCTACTTGTATGCTTGACTGTTTATCTAGTTTTAAAAGTGGAGTCGTTCATATTTGGATAAATGTTGGGAGTCAGGATATTCCAGAAGCAATACTTCAAAGATTGAAGCAAATTTTTTTTTTATTTATTTATTTATTTATTTTTTTTTTAACATCAAGTCAGGTCCGGAACGGAACGAGTTGCCGCCGACTAACATTCAGTCGACTAGCGGACATTTCCGATGTGGCGCTCCCGCCATTGGTTCGCTCCCTTTTCTTGTTTGTTCGTCTGTGTTTTTTTTTTACATTTTGGTTTCTTTTTAATGAAAGTATTTTTTTAGATAAAATGGAACAATGTGTGCTTGTTATGGAATTTCATCTGGTATTAATTTAAAATACAATGTGAACTTCCAAGTGTTTACTGCATTACAATTTGCAATATGAATGAGAATGTAATGTGAAATAGAAGAATTATGAGAATTATAGTAAAGGAAAATAAGGAAAAGGGAAAACGATTTATTCGGGACAGATGAACCAAAAAAAATAGTGTTTGTAAAGTTTATTCTTTGAATTCTTTAATTGTAGTACACAGTCCACACATGCCCTGCATTCAACACATAATTTACAGCGTCCGATTATGCGGCGAGGGATGGGCATCCGCCCCAGGGCGGTCGTTCTGTGTTTTTCGTTTCTTCTTGAGTGGAGATGGGCCACCAGTTGTTGACGTTGGGCGACCTGGGGGTCTTCCCGGAGGGAAGGATTCCGGAAGCCGAGCCTGAGGGGGCGGGAGTCCGTTACAGGAGGTTGTCTTCTCGACGACAGTGAGGAGCACATCCAGTGGGCCTTCGGGAATTTAATATGAGGAAACTCCGGACGCCTTCAACACAAAGTTATGTGGCAAGTGTGTGTGGTGGGATGGGCTGTGGATTTGTGTGCGTACGCTAGTGTGATTTAATGTATTTAGTTATGCCCTGTTGGTTGCATTAATGTGGGTTTTTCCTCTTCTTCGTCTTTGTTGGGGGGCGGTAGCTTTAGCTGGTTATAGGTTGGGTGGCAGTGAGATCCGGGGGGGGTGTTTTTTTTGTCGAAGTTCCCATTATGGTTATTTTGTCCCTTAGCGATAGTTAGCTCTGATAGGGTCTCTATACTTTGGGGTTTTTTTTGTTGTAAAATTTTTCGTTTTCCTGTCTTTCCCCCTCTTCTTGGATAGGGGACCCCCATTATAAATGGAGTATGTGCGGTGATTGAGGTGGGTTTATTAAAGTTTGAGTAAAATTTGTGTATTTAAAATGTGTAATAAATGTTTTTTGTTCCGTAATTTCCCGGAGTGGTCTGGGGAGGGGAGTGGTTGAGTGTTGTGCCCCTTTACTCTTTGTCTGTTCCTGCCTCATTCCCTGACAGGGTCTTTTACCCTTGACATTAAATGAGATCACCTCTTAGTCTTCTGAATTCTAGGCTAGGCAACCTAAACAGAGTTAGGCGTCCTCATAACTAAAATCACGAGTACTCGTTCTAGTTATACACTTGGTTAAAACTTCGTTTTAAACACCTTCAATCATATTTATATGTTTTTTTAAGATAGGGGCACCATACTGGTTTCTTATTCATAATTTGGTTAACAGAGTTTGAACATGGAATCATAACTTCAGGAGATTTATTTGTAATAGTCCTCACAAGAAGACCAGCCATTTGATTACCTTTTTTTACAATGTTGTTTATATTAGTCCTAAAGTTCAAATCTGGGTCCATGGTGACACCTAAATCCTTCTCAGCAATAGTACTTTCCAGTGTTCTATTAACCCCATTTTTCCCGTATTGGGGTACTGATAGTGTGGATTATTTTTTCCCGGTGCAGAACTGGCATTTCTCGCTATTAAACTGCAGTAGCCAAGTATTTGTCCCTTTCACTAGATTGTGTATACACAATTGTAAATGATCTCTGTCTTCTATATTTCGGATGGCAGAGTAAGCCTTGGTGTCGTCTGCAAAGATTTTTACTTTACAATCTACCTCCTCAGGCATATCATTTATAAAGTATTTGAACAAGGTCGGTCCGAGAACACTACCTTGTGGTACTCCACTAGTCACGTTGACATTCGATGATTTACTGCTGTTTACACTTACAAACTGTGATCTTCCTTTTAAGAAATCTCTGATCCACGATAGTAACTTGCCTTTTATACCGTAGCCTCCCAGTTTATTTATCAGTCTTTGGTGTGGAACTGTATCAAATGCTTTCCTCAAGTCTAGGTAGACTGCGTCAACTGGTATTTTCTCATCCAATGTAACTAACCAATCTTGTAAAGTAACAAGTAATTGTGTAACACATGAACGCCCCGTGGTAAATCCAAATTGTTCTCTAGATAACAGGTCATGTTTGGTTAAGTGCTGGCAAAGAGCGTCTCGAATAAAACCCTCGAAAACTTTACAGACAACAGATGTTAGGCCTCTGATCAAGTCTGGGCAGAGGCATTATTAACTCGTGGACGTGCCTATTGTCAATCGTCTGGAAACTGTTTACAATGGAGGGAGGTGCATTTCCATTTACCACTGTGTGCATAAATATAGCCTTATTGTATTCAAGTGTAACAAAAGGCGTTTTGTCCCAGACAATTTAGAGCTGGGGCCAAAAGAAATAAGACACCTAGTAGCGAGGTTGTGCGTGCGCAGTTTGCGTGAACGAAAATCGCTCACCTGTTGGGAAGTTGCGGGCTGAAGTTTTAGCCGACACAGTTGACATGTCTTTTGCCTTGTAAAGGTATGTATTGGTTAAGCTTATGGAGATAGGGGGATAGGAGGTTTAATATAATTTATGTATTGGAAACTAAAAATTTTTTTTAGATATGTTGTTGCAGAATTCCAACCCAAGTCTACAGTCGTTTTATAACGGGATGAGGTATTTATGTCGTGAATGTGATGTATTCAGTTTGAAATTAACAGTTAGATAAGATGAATGTTTGTTCCTTCATTCAATAGTTTTACTTAGATGTTGAATGAGGAATAGGTTGCTGATGGATAATACCACACACACACACACACACACACACACACACACACACACACACACGCAATCAATGTATGGTCTCTCGAAAATTTATGTGCTATTGTGTGATGTTTGATGATGATGTATAGTTAATAAGACGAGCATTTATTTTACAGAAGTGTATGTTTGTATCTATAAATTGTGTCAACTATAATTGCAAATTTATTTGAAATCATTGTGGTTGATATTGCAAGAAAGGGGATGTAAAGGAAATGGTTATGACGAGGATAGTAAAAGGAAATCCTTTCTTGTAAAATGGTATTGATGAGGTTGACAAAGTGGAATTGTGCTTTTGCTGTTCTTGAAGAGGGTAGTGAATCGAAATCTTTTCTTGGATAGAGTTTCATGTTAAGGTCTATGTTGTTGTGTTTGTCTGCTTAGGATAATAGGAATAATTTTCATGGCCTGTGGATGGACTTTGGGGAAGAAGGGGAGGTTTGCAAAAGACGAAAGGGTTCATGGCCATTGACACTGAAGGAGAGAGGAGGAACACGTATTAAAAGACTGTCACTGTGCAGGCTTCCAGTGCCAGGGACTGAGCACGGGGTATTGGTGCCAGGAAATGGGCACAGACAAACGTCAAGTTTCGAGGGGTTTATGGCGGATTTTTTCCCAGGAACTGGGAAAATGTCGGGAACAGTTGGGGAAAACGCCCGAGAGCAAACTTCAAGAGCTGCCGGAGTGGGGGTGCAGCGGGAACCCAAACAAAAAAACGGGTCTTCCCCGGGGGGGTGAAGTTAATTTTCCTTTTCCCCCCTCTGTCCATCCCCGGGCCATAACAAAAGAAAACTTATTTTCCCTTTTTTTAAAAAAAAGGGTGGGGTTTAAAAAGGGTTTTTCAACCTTAGTTTCCTTTTTCCAGTGGGAGAACGCGTTTGTTTTGTTTTGGAGTGACAGATACGATAGCAGGGCACACATAAAAGCATGAAAAAACCTAATCTTTATTCTGCCCTACCCTGGACTTTTTTTAAACATTAAGCTTTTGCCTTAGGGGAAGGATACCCAAAAGATTTATAATCGTTTAGAGTTAAAAAACTAGATTTTAAGAAGAAATAATTTTAGCCGCACCTATGCAATCTTTACAAAGATTTAGAATGCTCCCGCGGGCGAATCCTATAAATAGAACATTCAAATAAGGGAACTCTAAAGGGGGCCAAGAAAAATTGTTTTCCTAGCATGAAAATTCCAAAAACATGTTTTAAAATTTTTGACAACTGGAATATTTTTTTATAATTCTTTTGCATAGGTAAGAAACCGTGATCGGCCCCAAGAAAAGTTTTTTAATAAATTCCCACACCCAAAATTTTGGGTGTTTTTTTTTTTCCGTTTTTTTTTTTCACTAGACACAAAAATTGAAAAAAAAATCCGCAGGAAACTTTTTGGCTTTTTGTCTACTAGTGTGAACATGCTTTTTGTTTTTTTGGGTTTGTTTATTTTGCTTTAAAGACAGGGAAAAACGATTTCTGCCCCAAATTTGACGGAAACCGTAAAACAAATTTTGTAGATAAAAACACAAACCTGCAAGCGGGGAGGGGTTAGAAGCATAGAGTTGTCATCAAAAAAAAATTCGGTCACATGGGAAACGAGGGGAAAAATCTTTTACATAGATCAAAAAGGGAGAAAGGCCCAAAACGTGGAAAAATTTTTTTTTTTTTTAAGGGCTGCAAATTTAAATTTTGGGGAAAAAACACATACTACTTTTTTCGTCAAAAAAGAAACGAGGACATGAACTAAGTGAAATTTCAGATAGTCCGATAAAGCGAATTTTTTTTTAAAGAAGAGAGTAGTTTTTTAAAACCCCAAAAAAGCTTTAGCTAGAAAAATTTAAAACCACTCCTCAAAAGTTCATTGAGAAGAGATAAAACCCGAAAGACGGACAGACAAAGAGTTTTTTGGGTGTGTGTGTGTGGGGTGCGTGTTTTTGGCGCGCGCGTGTGGGGAACCTTTCTTGCCCTCAATAGCGTTTTTTCCCTGTTTAAAAACAAGGCTCCCCAACCCCAGCCACACCACCGTTTATGGCCTGCCCAGGCTCCCAACAGGGACTCAACGTCAAGTCAAGAGAAAACCTCCCCCTAGAGAAAAACAGTCATACGGGAAGGGGTTCAGGGGTTAAACCGAAACCCCATCTACAAACCCATAAATTAAATGACAATAACGGTTTTATCGGGGACAAGTTTAGGGGCCCCCACGCCCCTTCCCCCGCCCCCCCCCTCCGGAGGGGGCTACTACGTCCGCCCAAAAACCCCCACCCCCTGTAAAAAGGCAAAACCAGACACCTGCACATGAACTCCCCCTACGAGCGTAGTTTGTGGAAGGAAATTCAAAACCCGGAATCAACATGAAAAATGTTTAAGAATGGCCCCCTTAATTTGAGCCCTTTTTCTACTATGCTGATTCTTACAAAAAGGGGTTCGTTTAATTTTTACATTTAAATCATGGGGCGATTTAAAACCCCCTTACTTTGAGTTTCTGTCTGCGCCTATGACCCCAAAAGCGACTCGTTTACCAAAAGACGGGGGCTAAACATTCCTTTGAGGGGAACCCGGGGGGGTCTTTTTAAAAGTACCAAAGAAATGCAAAAGGGTTTGCTAAAAACGTTTTCCAAATCTTTTTTTGAATGCTCTGACCCAATTTTGTTTGGGTAATAACGGTGACGGTGAATGTTCGATAATTTTTGTTTGACTAAAGCATGTCCCGGTGCTTGTTTCCCTCAAGATAGTTCCAGGGATTTTGTTTGGGCTGTGCTAGGGCCCATGTTTTTTCGAATTTTTCAAGCATACTCTAGATTAGAAATAGGGCTGTGCAAACGTCTTGATTTTGGGAACTTTTCTAGCATACTCTGTGATTAAAAGGGCTGTGTTTACCCCATGTTTTTCCGGGGAACTTTCTACCCAACTCTGTATTAAAATATTCGCGGTGACCAACTCGTTTTTGAGTAAACCCAGGGGTTTTAAGGAAAGAAAAGATTCTGGCAACGTCATGATTTTCGAACTTTTCTGGCATACTCTTTGATTGTAGTCCTTGGGCCCGCAAATGTTTTTTTTGAACTTTTAATTTGACGATCTATCAAAAAGAAACCCAACAAATGCTAAGAGGAGGGAGGGGGGAGGAGGAGAGAGAGAGAGAGAGGAGAGAGAGGAGAGAGAAAAGGAGAGAGAAGAGGAGAGAAAACTAAAATTTTGAAATTAAAAGTTTTTGAAAAAGACATGTTTGAAAAATTTTTTGGGAAACCTTTTGCGATGTTCATCGAGAAACTGCTTTTGGAAAGGGTTTACTGTGATTAGAGATTTTAGGTTTGTTTCCAGACCCGGGCCTTTTTTCCTTTTCTGGATCAATTCACAAGAGATCAGCCCAAACTCGGGTTTTGGGGGCCTTTTTCCCCTAACGCATTTCCAACTGTTTAAAAGCGATCCACAAGGGACGGGAAATTAATTCTTTTTGGTCAAAAACGGGATAAAACGAAAATGAGGACGAGGCCAAATTAAATGAAACAATAAAATTCCTCTAATTCTGGTTTTTTTTTTCTGCTTATTTTTAATTGTTTTTTTTCAAAATAAAGGGGGTTTTTAAAATTCTGAAAAAAAACCGTAAATCTATTACACGCCCTTTTGGACAGCATGCACACAGCCAAGTTTAGGAGGAAAAATTTCTACAGCTCCTAAATGCAGATGCCAGCAAAAAAAATGCAGTTGTCCAGAAGGGGTGGGAACCCAGAAAAAAAATAAATAAAAAAAATAAAAAAAAAACACGCCTTTGGAAAACATAAAAAAAGGGCGATGAGCCACCCCAGCAGGCTGGGGGTTAATTAATTTTAACCTTTTCAGGAAAAGGGGAACGGGTAAAATTAAATTTGTTTTAAAAAGTAAAAATTTTTCCTTCTCCCCCAAAACTTTTTTGTTTTTTTCCGTTAGCTTCTTTGTCTGTTTCCCATTTTTGGGATACTTATCTCTTGTAAAAACGAAAACGATCGTTCAAAAACCCCAACTGTATTTATGCCTTTGCCGAAAATTTTAAAATGAAATTTTTCTTTTTTTTTGGTCTCAACCCAAATTTAAAATTTTATATTCTAACACGTTTTTGGGGCTGGTTTTTTTGGCGAGCTTTTTTTTCGGGAAAATTCCTTTCCCCGTTTTTGGATTTGTAATACAAATTTGTGACCCTTTTAAAAGCGTCACGTTCACCACACTTTGAATTTACAGCGGGAAAATTTTTCCTTTAAGTAAAAAGATTACAAACTTTTTTAAACTTAAAGTAAAAAGGCTGATCTTTTGAGGATTTTTTGGTTTTTAAAAAACGGCCCTGGTGAAACCTTTTGGGTCTTCGGGCACACTAAATTTTTTTAAAAAACACTAAAGATAACCCAATGTAGGCTATATGAAAATTTTTTTGGTGGGTTGAAGTTTTTTGAAAAACAAATTTGCTTTTGTTGCAAAGGTCCCCCGGGTTTCTAATTAAATTTTTCCAGAAAAATTTTCTGTTCTCCCTGTTTTTCTCTTCTTTTGCCAATTCAAAATTTTGCTGTTTTTTTAAATTAATGTTTGCAAACCATTTTTTTGAAAAAATTTTTATGATCATGACATGGTCGACACAACAATGTAATTACATTACATGTGAAATTTTTACGGGTTTAAAAGGGAAACCATTTTTCCAAACTTTCCTTTTTAAAATACTTCTCTCTCTCCCCCTCCCCGGGCCTCTCTCTCCCCTCCCTCTCTCTCCTCTCTCTTTTTTCTCTCCCCTCTCTCCTCTCTCCTGATTTTCAAGCCCCCTCAAATTTGCACTTCCTTCCCCATCTTTTTTTTCACTTCACATGGGGAAGCCCCCACGAAAACAAGAGGACCAAAGTTTTAAGGGAGGGTGTTTAAATGATGGCGAATGAAAAAAGGAAAGGAAAAGACAACGGGGATAAATGACGAAGACGTCCCACGGGCGATGGTGTTGTTGACGGCACCAACCAAATCAAATTGTTAAACCCTGGTTTTCCCTTTCTTCATTAAAATTTCGCCCTTTTCTTTCTTTCCCGCAAAGTTTTTGTCCCCTTTTCCCGCATGTTTTTTGGGTTTTTTTTTGTGAGAGGGGAAACTGAAATTAGCGCTGTGTAAATAAATGTATTATAAAACCTGAAATATCCCAAACCTTGTCCATAAAATTAAATGAAACAGATTAACTGAACCTGATATGCATCCATCACACCGAAAAAAATAATCTCCCCTTTTCCCCTCCCCTCTCTCCCCCCTCCTCTCCTCTTCCTCCTAAATTTTCTCTCTCTCTCCCCAGTATTGTAAATTTTAGTCTTCTCCGTTTTACCTTTTTTTGCTTTTTTTTTTAAATTTTTTCAAAACCGGGTTTTTAACCCCGTAATGGGAGTTTAAAACCCTTTACGGCCTTTCCCTTTCATTTCTTCTTTTTTTTTTTTCTTTCAGAAAAAGGACACATCAAAAAAAACTTTACCCCCAAATGACGGGGGGGAGAAAGACCTTTAAACCCTTTATTCAAAAAACCCCGTCCCCCGCCGAATACGAGGAGAAAGTGGCTGCTCGTTTTCCTTTTTTTTGTCCCCTTTAAAGTTGAGAGAATGGGTGGGTCGTTCTTCGCTTTTTTTTGTCTTTTAAAAATTTTTGAGAAGTGCCCGCTCGTTTTTTTTCCCCCTTTTTCTTAAAAAGTTGAGAAAGTGGGTGCCCCCTTTTTTCGTTTTCTTTTTTCTTAAATTTGAAAAAATGGCTGCTTGTTCTTCGCTTTCTTTTTTCTTAAAAAGTTGAAAAGTGGCTGCCCCGTTTTCGCCTTTTCTTTTTTCTTAAAAAGTTTGAAGAAGTGGCTTTCTCCTTCTTTTGCTTTCTTTTTCTTAAAAAGTTGAGAGAAGTGGCTGGGTCTTTCTTCGCTTTTTTTGTCTTAAAATTTTAGAGAAGTGGCCCGCTCGTTTCTTCGTTTTTTTGGCTTAAATGTTTTAAAAGGGCGGGGCTGCTCGTTCCTTTTTTGCTTTCTTTGTCTCAAAAAATTTTTCGAAAGGTTTTTTCCTGATGAAGACCCCCAAAATCGAAATGCACGTGTTTTTTTACCGGGAATTTTTTTTGTCTGCATAGCTGGGGAAAAATACCTTTTCTTTTTGAAAACGTTTTTTTTTTGTTTTTTTTTGAAAAAAATGACCTTTTGGGTTTAAAGTTCCGGTGCCGGACGAATCCGCCGGCTAGGCCATCAGCATGAAGAAGTAAAAACGGGGAAAAAGACAAACCCAAAAAAAATGCAAGCAAGGGGGAAAATTTTTTTTTAAAGTGACACAACCCTAGTCACACTGAGAAAAGCAAACAAAAAAAACCCTAAAAACAAAAGAAAAATGAAAAAAGGAAAGGGGAGGGGGGGGGGGGGGGGGGGGTGTGGGAAAAAAAGAAGGTTTGGGAAATTTTTTAAAAAAGGGGGAAAAAAAAAGAGAAGGGAAAAAGAAAAAGCCCAACGTATGAAAAAAAAAGGAAGAAAAGGCCCAAAACAACAATTTAAAGACAGCAAAAGAAAAAAACCAAAAAACCCCCAGAAACAATAATTTCATGATTTGGTTATCCCTCGACAAGCATCCCATAAACCTGAAAACAAACAGACAACCATAAACCGGGGGGTGTGCGCTTTTATTCTGAAGGGGTTTCCGGGAAAAAAGGGGGGGGGAGGGGGGGGGGGGGGGGGGGGGGGGGGGGGGAGGGGGGGGGGGGGGGGGTGGGGGGGGGGGGGGGGGGGGGGGGGGGGGGGGGGGGGGGAAAGAGAAAAAAAAGGCAAAGGTTGGTTTTTGGGAAAATGTAGTGGGGAGGCGGGAGGGAAAAGGATGGGGAAAGGGAAAAAAGGAGGGGGGGGGGGGGGGGGGGGGGGCAGACATATAACAAAGCAGTAACAACATTGTAAAATGACAAGGGGGAATTTCTGATCTTTTTTTGTTTGCCTTTAACAGGGGGTTTTGTTCCCCATAGCAAAGGAACGTTGAGCTTCCTTTTCCTTTTTTTTTTTTTGGGAGTTCATTAGCCAAAAAACCTATTTTTATTCCAAGTCAATCACAACCAAAAATTTAGAGGGGCATCAAATCAAACAAAAGCATTAAAACCGTGCATGTTCACGTGAAAGGAAAACAAAAGGACACGTGCAATAAACAGCACACAAAGGAAACATGAAAATGCATTTCCATATTCATCAGGGAAAAAAAACTATCAAATTCACAAATGTCTTCAAACTTTATTGTCCAACCATTTTTTTTAGGGGGTTTTTTTTTCCGATTTAATGTGGCCCAATCCCCCATTAACTTCCCCCATATATAAATTTAAAAAAAATTTCATGTTTTGTTAACAACAAATTTCTCCCTCACTCTCAAAAATTTTTATATCTAAGGGGCCCGGAGGGGGGGGGGGGGTAGGTGGGGTTTATTTGTTGTCTTTTCTTACAAACCATTTATTTTTTTCAATACTCCCCGGCTTTCTATCCCTCAAACCCCCCCCCCCCCCCTCTCCTCCTGTCTCACACACAACCCCACAAAACACACACACACCCCACACACACAAACCACTTCCACATAACTCTTCCGCTCCGTTTTTTTTTTTTTTTTTATTTTTAGTCCCCAACATGTCACCTGTAAACTCCTCACACTCCTTTTTTTATCTCGGGGCCCAAAGGGGTTCGGGGAATTGAAAAGAAGAGAGAAGAGGGAGAGAGAGAGAGAGGGAGAGAGAAGACCTGACAACAGACAGACAGACAGAGTCCCTTTTCCTCAAACAAAGAAACCCACAGGCAAGGAATTACTTAAAAAGATAGGAAGCAAAAACCCTTCCCCCTGGCTCGGCACACGCAGGGAAAAAGCAGGGATAAAAAAGTTTAAAAGAGTTTTTTAAGAAATTGAAACAGCGCTTTTTTTTCCCCCCCTACTTAATTGTCCCCAAATTTTAAAAAAAATATATATATATATATATATATTGTTAAAAAAGTAAGGGTTTAAAAAAATATATTATTAGTTTGTTGTATATTTAACAAAAAAATTTAAAAACCCTTTCTTTTTAACAAAAACCTTTCTTTTTAACAAATGTTGCTCCCAGTTTCGGTTGAGCATTTTTTTTTAAAAACTTTGCTGGAAATTTACTACCATTGTCTTATATATAAATTATATATAAATAAAATTTTTAAAAATATAAATTAATATATATATATAAAAAATAAAATAAATTAAAATAAATAAATAATAAATTTTTTAAAAATAAAAAAAAGTGTTTTGTGTGTGTGTGTGTGGGGTGTGGGGCATCATATGCGTATGTAAACAAAGTTTTTTTTTTCCGAAAAATAAATATATATATATATTATAAAAATATATATATATAAAATAAAATAAATAAATACAACAAACTAATAAAATTTCCCAAAAGGTAATTTCCCCAGGCACCATTCCAGCAACTTTAAAAAGCACTTGGGGTTTTCAATGAAATGCAAGAAAAATTGAATTTAAACAAAGCTTGCCTTAGTCTTTGATTGAAGAAATTGGGGGGAGATAAGCATACATAACTGCCCGTGGTAGATTTAAATTTTGCCTAAATAACCGTATGTGCGAGTGGGTGAAAAGGGGAAAAATAAAAAAAATGCCCTTCTCAAAAGGCCTTCAGCCCAAACAAAAAGTCTCCAAGGGGGAAAAACAATCCCCTTTGGGAGGGAAAACCCCTAACTTTTAAAAATCCTGGTCAGATACCGATAAATTTTGAAACCTGATCGTTTTTTTCCCGGGACCGCGGAAAATGGTTAAATTTTTACTCCTCCCGCCTTTTTTTGGGTTTTTAAAAAGAAAGCTATCCCAGAAAAGGCTGGTGGGCAATACCGTAGTATGTTTGTTGAGTTTTCAAAAAAACCAACCAAAGGTGCCGCCTAAGAAGCAAAAGAAAATCATGAAAGAGCAAAACAAGCTACATTTTCTTGTGAAAAGTAGAAAATATATGAAAAGATAACCTCTTAAGACACAAGTGCTGAGGGCCAGTTCTTGGAATTAATCCGCAAGGGACTAAATTACAACAAACTAATAGATTCCAAGGAAAAGTACCGAGCACCATTCCAGCAACTAATAGAGCAGCTTGGTGTTGCAATGACTGCAAGAAATATTGAATTATGAACAAAGCTTGCTCTTATGTCTTAGATTGAAGAAATAGCAGGAGATAAGCATTCATATCTGCAGTGGTAGATTATTCTGCCTAACTAACAGTATGTGCTTGAGTGGGTGAATGGGGAAAAATAAAATAAATGCTTCTCAAAATGAGCCTTCAGCAAGCTTATAGTCTCCAAGGGGGAGACAATCTCCAATAGGGAGGGATACTCACTAACTTATAACTCCTGGTCAGATACCGATATTTCGAATATTTCTTGCAGTCATTGCAACACCAAGCTGCGTGCGTGCGTGCGTGTGTGTAAATATATATTAGCCTTTTCTCTCCTCATCCTCAGGCCTTTTGGATTTCCAGTGAAAGCAGCTTTCCATATGTAGTGCCAACTAGTCCACAGATATCCCATTGTTTCTGCAACATGTCTGTATGCTTTTTGTTTGTTTGCTACAACAATGCACATATCAGACTGGGCTCGATTCGTGCGTGCAGTAGGTTCTATGAAGTGAAGAATCGGCAAAACTGTTTGATGAAACCTCGCAAATATTGAATTCCACTCTCACCCCTCTCTTTTTTCATGCGTGTGTCCAAACAGGACTTGACCATGATTTTGTCGGGGAAACGTTCTGCAAGATAATCCTTTGTTCCGTTGTCAGTGCGTGTATCCTGGATATGTTTAAAATTGCATTGTTGAGAACAATTAAAAGCTCTCGAAGATATTTGTAAGACATTCTAACCTCACTTCATCCAGTGGACTTTCACCAAGCAACTGGAAGACCTGGACTTCGCCGACGACATCAGCCTTCTGTCCCACAAACAGCAAGATGCACAAGAGAAGCTGTGCCGGGTAGCAGAAGAAGCAGGAAAGACAGGCCTCCAAATCAACACAAAGAAAACAGAAGCCATGAGAGTCAACAACCAGCAACGAGACCCACTACGACTGCAACAGGAAGACATTATTGAAGTTGACAAGTTTATCTCCCTCGGCAGTGTGGTCAGCAAAGATGGAGGTACAGATGAGGATATCAAGAGCCGCATCAATAAAGCCAGACACACCTTTACTACGCTACGGCCTATCTGGAATTCCTCTGCCCTCTCACTCCACAACAACATCAGAATCTTCAACTCAAATGTGAAATCTGTCCTTCTGTATGGTTCTGAAACGTGGCGAACAACAAAGACAAACACCCACACACTCCAAACATTTATCAACAGATGTCTCCGAAACATTGTGAACATCGGATGGCCAGATGTTATTGCCAACACAGAACTGTGGAACAAGACCAAGCAAGTTCCAATAGAAATAGAAATCAGACAACGGAAGTGGGGATGGATTGGCCACACCCTCAGAAAGTCTCCATCCAACATCACAAGACAAGCCCTTGAATGGAACCCTCAGGGCAAAAGAAAAGTGAGAAGACCAAGACGGACATGGCGAAGGAGTACCGACGCAGAAGTGAAGGCCGCCGGAATGACGTGGGCCGAGCTGAAGAGGATCTCCCGAAACCGTGTCCGCTGGAAGAGTGTGGTTGCGGCCCTATGTTCCCCAGGGAAATCAGAGGACTAAGTCAAGTCAAGTAAGTCTACCCTCGCTTCCCTATTCATGTACCAGAATTTGCAGGAAGCAAACCCTAACACACGTTCATCCAATTATCACTCAGACCAACCCAGTTACCTTTTTTTTTAATGTGTAACCGATTGTGTAATCTAACACCATTACCTTTTCTCAATGTATAACTGATTGTGTAATCTAACAACATCATCTAAGAGAAATCATGTATGCTTGGGAACACAACATTCTAGTGCTTTTCTCCTTTTGAAATTTTCTTCAACACATTCATTGATCTCCTGCTAGGGTATTAAAAATGTTCGCATACATATCTATATTATACATAAGCAAATACGTGATCATACATTCTTGGGATATCTGTTTCATTTTCCTCCTATGCCGCCGTTTTCCAGCACATTGTACAGTGTGCTTCCGTTTAAAAGTCTTATGCGCTCTCTGAAATCAAGAACGTGTTCTAGGTAACGCATATAGTACAATCATGTCAACCGTAATGCAGCCAGCTCATAACCTTCTCTTTGTCTCGATTAATTTTGCTTTTTTTCTTCCCAGTTATCGAGCCATTCATTTATAGTATGTGTCAATATATTTCTATTACGTTTGTTATTTGTCAATGCCACTCAGACATTTTATCTTGATTGCACGTGTCCCACTTAAGAAAAGTGACTTGTATTAATTATGACTTCTTTTCGAAGATTATCTCAAACGAGTTTCTAATTAGTCAATATGGACCGTGTTTGCCTGCCTAGCATTACAATGATAAGCGTATTAATGCTACTTCAGTTGTTTTGCTACTGACAATATTGTTCTTGGTAATATACTCTTTGAAGGCATGGTTTGTGCATCTACTGTTCTTTCGCCTCACTGGCATTGTCACACTATCAAATGCTCTAGAAAAATGATCCATTTTGCCTATCACATTTCATTATAAATCACATTTCCATTTGATTTACAGGTGTGATTGTCGACTAAAATACCTACCTCTGTTGACCAGTTAACCTTTAAATGCATTCATATATATTTTTCTCTTAGTAATGCGTAAGCTTTGCATTGAAAGAAAATATGTAGTTCATCTTCACTATTCTTACAAAACGGGCACTGCATATCCTCAGAATCATTTTTCCTGTAGCGTCTATAAGAGAGAGAGAGAGAGAGAGAGAGAGAGAGGAGAGAGAGAGAGAGAGAGAGGAGAAGAGGAGAGCGAGAGAGAGAGAGAGAGAGAGAGAGAGAGGGGGTCAATTTTACTCATGATTGATCTTTGTGCCCGAGTAACTGGCCTCCATGAGCCGTGTCTGATATTTCCACTACCTGATTTTTTGTTCAGACAAATTTTCGTATCATTCCATTCAAATTCACTGTATGCTCCTCTTTGTTTCTCGGACACACTTTCGTTGATACGGAAAAAGTCTCATATGCGTAAGTGACGAGAATCTAGTGTCAAGCCTTGTGATTTCTCCACAGACGAAAACAATTGTCGTGTGGTGGTCCTCCTGGCATTCGCTTTAGACGGAGAATAAAACATACGAAACAAATCAATGGAGAAAGATTCTTTTTGTGCTCCCTTTCCCTTCTACACAAGTCTCTCTTTTAAGGAGAATAATGCACTTTCTTGATTTTGATGTTTGCTTTACGCTCTGAGCGGAAATTAAAAGCACCAGCGTCATGTTTTACAATCTAATATGTATGGGCTGGAGTTCTTTTTCGTGCCCCCTTTCATTGAAATACAGGCCTGTCTGGTAAACTGATATGCTGTTTGGGAGATGGGTTTTGGCTTTACATTACCTTTTAATGGAGAAAGAATGCACGAGAGCCAGGATTTGCTGTCGGTTTTAATCGTGCAGGTCTTGCATCAATCTTAAAACTAAGCGTTTCATTAAAGGTTATACACATAAAGTAAATTAAAAAGAGAGAGAGAGAGAGAGAGAGAGAGAGAGAGGAGAGAGAGAGAGAGAGAGAGAGGAGGCCAAAGCTTTAAAGGGAATGAAACAGACACAAGACGAAGAAAAGTCAACTTTAGAAGAAGAGTACAAGCAATGACGCAAACGATGATGAAGATGATGATGATAAAGATGAAAATGAAGATGATGATGATGATGACGGTGACAGTGTTGAGCTCCGCATTCTTTCTTTCTTCGGAGTCTTCTTTCTTTCTTTCGTGTTGTCTCCATTTACATTTTCAGAAGACACGAGACATAGAAAAAAAGAAAAGAAAAGAAAAAGAATGGTGACTTGTCTTTATGCTTGTGAAGATTGAAAACTGAATTCAAGAGCCTGCTTGTAAGGAGGATTCGAAAATATTTCATATGAAATCCACAATTCATCAGTCATTCGATGGGCATGTATCATTACCGCTCACATACTCTCCCTGTCTCCGTTTCTATCCGTCTGTCTGTTCGTCCGTCTGCCCAGTACACCCACCCACGTCACGCCTTTGTCAGCTCCTTCTGCCTAAATACGCCCACCCACGTCGCGCAATCCATCCGCTTTCCCTGCCCAATACGCCCACCCACGTCGCGCAATCCATCCGCGTTACCTGCCCCAGAACACGAACCCACGTCACGCCTTTGTCAGCTCCTTCTCCCTAAATACACCCACCCACGTCGCGCAATCCATCCGCTTTCTCTGCCCCAATACGCCCACCCACGTCGCGCAATCCATCCGCTTTCTCTGCCCAATACGCCCACCCACGTCGCGCAATCCATCCGCTTTCTCTGCCCCAATACGCCCACCCACGTCGCGCAATCCATCCGCTTTCTCTGCCCCAATACGCCCACCCACGTCGCGCAATCCATCCGCTTTCTCTGCCGCAATACGCCCACCCACGTCACGCAATCCATCCGCTTTCCTTGCCCCAATACGCCCACCCACGTCGCGCAATCCATCCGCTTTCTCTGCCCCAATACGCCCACCCACGTCGCGCAATCCATCCGCTTTCTCTGCCGCAATACGCCCACCCACGTCGCGCAATCCATCCGCTTTCCTTGCCCCCATACGCCCACCCACGTCACGCAATCCATCCGCTTTCTCTGCCCCAATACGCTCACCCACGTCGCGCCATTCATCCGCTGCCTCTGCACCAATATGCACATCCACTTCACACCATTCATCCACGCCACCCCTCCTTCCTGCCATAGCCCCATCCATGTCGCGCCTCGCTCCGACGCACCCAACCCCTTCCCCGTACTACAACCTATATAATCTGAAATCTGCGCCCCCTACACCAGTCCAGTGAAGCCCCAAAATCTGCAATGCCTGCATTCCACCAGTTCAGACCCTGTATCTGTGCCCCTGCATCCCATCTATGTTATGCTCTGCATCCGCAACCTGCTCCCCCCCCCCCCCTTCCCCATTTAATTCCATGTATTCACACCTCTCCTTCCAGTCCCCCACCCATGCCATGCCCTGCATCCGTGATCATCGTACCACAACCGAAGTCATATGCTGTGTGTATATGTGTGTGTGCGTGTGTGTGTGCAGGTGTATTTGTGAGGGGTGGGGAGGGGTGTGTGAGTGTTGATGCATATACAAATACATACACTAACACAGGCTTTAATGTAACGATTTATAATGTCTCTTTGTAAGGTCTTATGTGCTTGCGAAATGATGTGGAGCAGAAGAAAAATTTCCGATGGACAATAAAGTTGATTGAATTGAATTGAGTTGAATCATAAATCACTATCATTGGAGGGAATCATAAATCACTATCATTGGAGGGAATCATGAATCACTATCATTGATTCGTTTTCATTCGATTCAATTGAATCGAATTGAATCCTCGTCTTCCATACTCCTAACCATGTTGTGCACTGTATGTGCGATCCTCTTACCCCTATCCATATCACAACCTGCATTCACCACGCCGTACCACTACCATACCTTGCATTCACGTCCCCCGTACCCTCACATTCATATCCTGCAGTTGCTCCCCCCCCCCCCCCCCCACTCTGTTTGCCCATCCATGGCACATCATGCATTCGTGGTCCCCCACCTCTTTCCGCCTCCTCGAACACCCCCACCTATGTAACGCCCTACGTACACACTTCCTCCAACCCATTCTGCCCACCCATGAGCCTCCACGTTTCAGTTCCCCTACCCCAACCCCCGCCTTCCTTACGCCCATCCATTTCACGGACCGTGTCCGTCCCCTTCCCCTTTCCATCTAGTTC
The DNA here is from genome assembly GCA_018398815.1 of Conus ventricosus. NCBI lineage: Eukaryota > Metazoa > Mollusca > Gastropoda > Neogastropoda > Conidae > Conus > Conus ventricosus. The sequence continues at coordinate 100,627,096 of CM031601.1, forward strand.
GCCCAGCCATGTCACGCCCTGCATCTGCGCCCACCCTCCTCTCCCACCTTTGTCACACTGCATCTGCGCCCACCTCCTCTCCCACCTTTGTCACACTGCATCTGCGCCCACACTCCTCTCCCACTTTGTCACGCTACATCTGCGCCCACCCTCCTCTCCACCTTTGTCACACTGCATCTGCGCCCACCCTCCTCTCCCACCATTGTCACGCTGCATCTGCGCCCACCCTCCTCTCCCACCTTTGTCACACTGCATCTGCGCCCACCCTCCTCTCCCACCTTTGTCACACTGCATCTGCGCCCACCCTCCTCTCCCACCTTTGTCACACTGCATCTGCGCCCACCCTCCTCTCCCACCTTTGTCACGCTGCATCTGCGCCCACCCTCCTCTCCCACCTTTGTTAACTTCATCTGCGCCCACCCTCCTCCCAAAACGCCCACCCATGTCAGCTTTGCATCCGCGCCTCTCTGCCACAAATCACCCACCATGCCACGCCCTTCATCCACACCCTGTCGCCCCGAGAAGACACCCACATTACGCCCTTCACGCGCGCCCACGTCGCCCCGATAAGACACCCACATTACGCCCTTCATCCGCGCCCCTGCTGCCCCGATAACACACCCACATTACGCCCTTCATCCGCGCCCCTGTTGCCCCGATAAGACACCCACATCACGCCCTTCATCCGTGCCCCTGTTGTCCTGATAAGACACCCACATTACGCCCTTCATCCGCGCCCCTGTTGCCCCGATAAGACACCCACATTACGCCCTTCATCCGCGCCCCTGTTGCCCCGATAAGACACCCACATTACGCCTTCATTCGCGATCCTGTTGCCCCGATAAGACACCCACATTACGCCTTCACGCGCGCCCCTGTTGTCCTGATAAGACACCCACATTACGCCCTTCATCCGCGCCCCTGTTGCCCCGATAAGACACCCACATTACGCCCTTCATCCGCGCCACTTTTGCCCCGATAACACACCCACATTACGCCTTCATCCGTGCCCCTGTTGTCCTGATAAGACACCCACATTACGCCCTTCATCCGCGCCCCTGTTTCCCCGATAAGACACCCACATTACGCCCTTCATCTGCGCCCCTGTTTCCCCGATAAGACACCCACATTACGCCCTTCATCCGCGCCCTGTTGCCCCGATAAGACACCCACATTACGCTTCATTCGCGATCCTGTTGCCCCGATAAGACACCCACATTACGCCCTCCATCCGTGCCCTGTTGTCCTAATAAGACACCCACATTACGCCCTTCATCCGCGCCCTGTTGCCCGATAAGACACCCACATTACGCCCTTCATCCGCGCCCCTGTTGCCCCGATAAGACACCCACATTACGCCCTTCATCCGCGCCCCTGTTGCCCCGATAAGACACCCACATTACGCCTTCATTCGCGATCCTGTTGCCCCGATAAGACACCCACATTACGCCCTTCATCCGCGCCCCTGTTGCCCCGATAAGCACCCACATTGCGCCCTTCATCCGCGCCCCTGTGCCCCGATAAGACACCCACATTACGCCCTTCATCCGCGCCCCTGTTGCCCCGATAAGACACCCACATTACGCCTTCATTCGCGATCCTGTTGCCGCGATAAGACACCCATATTACGCCCTTCATCCGCGCCCCTTTTGCCCCGATAAGACACCCACATTACGCCTTCATTCGCGATCCTGTTGCCGCGATAAGACACCCACATTACGCCCTTCATCCGTGCCCCTGTTGCCATGATAAGACACCCACATTACGCCCTTCATCCGTGCCCTGTTGCCCCGATAAGACACCCACATTACGCTTCATTCGCGATCCTGTTGCCGCGATAAGTCACCCACATTACGCCCTTCATCCGTGCCCCTGTTGCCCCGATAAGACACCCACATTACGCTCCTCATTCGCGCCCTGTTGCCCGATAAGACACCCACATTACGCCTTCATTCGCGATCCTGTTGCCGCGATAAGACACCCACATTACGCCCTTCATCCGCGCCCTTGTTGCCCCGACAAGACACCCACATTACGCCCTTCATCTGCGCCCTTGTTGCCCGATAAGACACCCACATTACGCCCTTCATCCGCGCCCTTGTTGCCCCGATAAGACACCCACATTACGCCCTTCATCCGTGCCCCTGTTGTCCTGATAAGACACCCACATTACGCCCTACATCCACGCCCCTGTTTCCCCAATAAGACACCCACATTACGCCCTTCATCCATGCCCCTGTTGCCATGATAAGACACCCACATCACGCCCTTCATTCGCGCCCCTGTTGCCCCGATAAGACACCCACATTACGCCCTTCATCGGTTACCCTGTTGCCCGATAAGACACCCACATTACGCCCTTCATCCGTTACCCTGTTGCCCCGATAAGACACCCACATTACGCCCTTCATCCGCGCCCTGTTGCCCCGATAAGACACCCACATTACGCCCTTCATCCGCGCCCCTGTTGCCCGATAAGACACCCACATTACGCCCTTTATTCGCGCCCCCTCTGTGTAAATACGCCCACCATGTCACGCCCTTCATCCACGCCCTTCCCCAATAAGACCATGTTACACCCTTCACCCCCCTTCCCCAATAAGACCATGTTATACCCTTCATCCACCCCCTTCCCCAATAAGACCATGTCACGCCCTTCATCCACGCCCCTTCCCCAATAAGACCATGTCACGCCCTTCATCCACCCCTTCCCAATAAGACCATGTCTACGCCCTTCATCCACCCCCTTCCCAATAAGACCATGTCACGCCTTCATCCACGCCCTTCCCCAATAAGACCATGTCACGCCCTTCATCCACGCCCTTCCCCAATAAGACCATGTCACGCCTTCATCCACGCCCCTTCCCAATAAGACCATGTACACCCTTCATCCACCCCTTCCCCAATAAGACCATGTCACGCCCTTCATCCACCCCCTTCCCAATAAGACCATGTCACGCCCTTCATCCACCGCCCTTCCCCAATAAGACCATGTCACGCCCTTCATCCACCCCCTTCCCCAATAAGACCATGTCACGCCCTTCATCCACGCCCTTCCCCAATAAGACCATGTCACCCTTCATCCACGCCCTTCCCAATAAGACCTGTCACCCTTCATCCACGCCCTTCCCCAATAAGACCATGTCACGCCCTTCATCCACCGCCCTTCCCCAATAAACCATGTCACGCACCTTCATCCACCCCCTTCCCAATAAGACCATGTTACACCCTTCATCCACCCCCTTCCCCAATAAGACCATGTTACACCCTTCACCCCCTTCCCCAATAAGACCATGTTACAACCTTCATCCACCCCCTTCCCCAATAAGACCATGTTACACCTTCATCCACCCCTTCCCCAATAAGACCATGTTACAACCTTCATCCACCCCCTTCCCCAATAACACCATGTTACACCCTTCATCCACCCCCTTCCCCAATAAGACCATGTTACACCTTCATCCACCGCCCTTCCCCAATAACACCATGTTACACCCTTCACCCCCCTTCCCCAATAAGACCATGTTACAACCTTCATCCACCGCCCTTCCCCAATAAGACCATGTTACACCCTTCATCCACCCCTTCCCCAATAAGACCATGTTACAACCTTCATCCACCGCCCTTCCCAATAAACCATGTTACACCCTTCACCACCCCTTCCCCAATAAGACCATGTTACAACCTTCATCCATCGCCCTTCCCCAATAGCCATGTTACCCTTCATCCACCCCCTTCCCCAATAAGACCATGTTACAACCTTCATCCATCCCCTTCCCCAATGAGACCATGTTACACCCTTCATCCACCCCCCTTCCCAATAAGACCATGTTACACCCTTCATCCACCCCCTTCCCCAATAAGACCATGTTACACCCATCATCCACCCCCTTCCCCAATAAGACCATGATACACCCTTCATCCACCCCCTTCCCCAATAAGACCATGTTACACCCTTCATCCACCCCCCTTCCCCAATAAGACCATGTTACACCCTTCATTTGCGCCCCCTCTGCAAAATACACCCGCCATGTCACGCGCTTCACACACAGCCTTCTGACCCAACAAGACACCCACGTCACGCCCTTTATCCGCTCCCTCTGCCTTGATACGCCCACCACGTCACGCCCTTCACTCGCACCCCTTCACCATCAATAAGCTCATCCCGTCACACCCTCCATTCGCGCACTCTCTGCCCAAGTATGCCAACCCACGTCACGCCCTGTATCCGTGCCCCCTCTGCCCAATACGCCCACCATGTGACGCCCTTGCTCTGCGCCCCCTGTGCGCCAATACGTCCTCCACGCCAAGTCTTTCATCCGCGCCCCCTCTGCCCAGTACTCACACCATGTGACGCCCTTCATCTGCACCCCTTTTGCGCCGATGCATCCTTGCCCCCCCCCCCCCCCCACTCCCCCTTGACACTCACCTATGTCACGCCTTGCATACATGCTCACTGCCTCCCCCCCCCCCCCCCTCCCTTCTACTCTAATAAGACACCCATGTTACGCCTTGCGTACATGCCTCTTTCCTCCTCCTCATCCCCCCCCCCCCCCCTCCCTACTGCTCACCCATCCATTTTACATCATGCATCTGTACTTCTCTTCCCTCCTCCCCCCTATACACCCACCCACGTCACGCCCTATACATGCCGACTCCTCCCTCCCTCCCTCTTCTCCAATACAACACCCACGTCACGCCCTTCATCGGCCCCTTAGTCCCAACAAACTAACCATGTCACATCCTTTCCGTGCTCCTTTTGCCCCCATACGCCCACCATGCCACATCCTTTATCTGTGCCCCTTTTGTCCCAATATGCCCACCACCTCACGCCTTTCATCGGCCCCTCAGTCTCAACAAGCCCACCATGCCACGCCCTTCATTCCTGCCCTTTTGCCCAATACGCCCACAATGTCACATCTTTTATCCGTGCTGCTTTTGCCCCAATACGCCCACCATGTCACGCCCTTCATTCGTGCTCCTTTTGCCCCAATATGCCCACCATGTCACGCCCTTCATTCGTGCTCCTTTTGTCCCAATACACCCACCATGCCACGCCCTTCATTCGTGCTCCTTTTGTCCCAATACACCCACCAGCCACGCCTTCATCCGTGCTCCTTTTGCCCCAATACGCCCCCGTGTCACGCCCTTCGTCTGTGCTCCTTTTGCCCCAACAAACCCACACTGTCACATCCTTCATCCGAGCTCCTTTTGCCCCAACACGCCCTTCCATGTCACGCCCTTCATCCGTGCTACTTTTGCTCTAATACACCTATATGTCATACCCTTCATCTGTGCTCCTTTTCCCCAATACACCCACCATGTCACGCCCTTCATCTGTGCTCCTTTTGCCCCAATACACCCACCATGTCACGCCCTTCATCCGTGCTCCTTTTGCCCCAATACGCCCACCATGTCACGCCTTTCACCGGCGTCCTCTCTACCCCAATACGCCCATCATGTCACGCCCTTCATCTGTGCTCCTTTTGCCCCAATACACCCACCATGTCACGCCCTTCATCTGTGCTCCTTTTGCCCCATTAACACACCATGTCACGCCCTTCATCCGCCCCTCCGCCCCCACCATGTCACGCCCTTCATCTGTGCTCCTTTTGCCCAATACACCCACCATGTCACGCCCTTCATCCGCCCCCTCCGCCCACCATGTCACGCCCTTCATCTGTGCTCCTTTTGCCCAAAAACACCCACCATGTCACGCCCTTCATCCGCCCCCCCCCCCCCCCCCCCCCCCCCCCCCCCACCCCCCCCCCCCCCCCCCCCCCCCCACCCCCCCCCACCCCGCCCATCAGTCACGCCCTTCATCTGTGCTCCTTTTGCCCCAATACACCCACATGTCATGTCCTTCATCCGCCCACCACGTCGCGCCCTTTATCCACGCCCCCTCGGTTCAGTACGCCCAGCATTTCACGCCCCTCATCCGGGGTCCGCTCTCCGTCAATAAGACATCCACGCCCCAATACGCCACAAATACGTCACGCGCTTCATCCGCAACCGCTCTGCCCCAATACGTCCACACATCGCGCCCTGTATCTGCACCCCCTCTGCTCCAATACACCATTCCGTGTCAGTCCCCTTTTCGTTGCTCGTCTGCCCCAAGACGCTCGCGCGTGTCCAGTTATTTTAGACAGTCTGAAGAAGTCCATTAAAGGCGAAAATTTGGCAGAATAACAACTGGTGTTTTTTGTTGTGATCAAGTGTACCCCTATACGTCAACTCATGTCGGACCCTGAAAACTGTGCACCCTGCACACTTACCCATGTCCCTCCTTCCCTACTCTACCCCCACCCATATCGCGCTCTGAAACCGGCAACACCCATCCTTCCCTACCCTACCCCCACCCATAATCGCGCTCTGAAACCGGCAACACCCATCCTTCCCTACCCTACCCCCACCATATCGCGCTCTGAAACCGGCAACACCCATCCTTCCCTACCCTACCCCCACCCATATCGCGCTCTGAAACCGGCAACACCCATCCTTCCTACCCTACCCCCCACCCATATCGCGATCTCAAACGGGCAACACCCATCCCCTTCCTTTCTCCCCAGTCAGGTCAGGCGCGGAATTCCGCCCCCTTCACCCCCCCCCCCCACCCCCCATCCCTCTCTTGTCGCCCTGAGTTCTAACCCTACCCCCCTCCCCTCCCCTGGCCGACTGAACGATTAAATGACTGATCGACCGACTGACCAACCGAACGAATGAATGACTGAACGACCGACTAAGAAAACGAATGACTGAACGACCAACTGACCGAATAAATGACTTAATGACGTACTGACCGAATGAATGACCGAATGACCGAGTGAAAGAATGAATGACTGAACGACGGACTGATCGACTGAACGAAATGAATGACTGAACGACCGACTGAACGAATGACTGGCCGACTGAAAGAAAGAATGACCGAGCGAAAGACTGATTGATGCCTGAAAGAATGACGGAGTGAACGACCACCTGACAGACTGAACGAATGAATAATTGAACGACTGACTGATCGACTGAACGAATGGATGTCTGAATGAGCGACGGACTGAACAATCTTACGAACAAATGACTGAACGATCGATTGACCGACTGAACGAATGACTGACTGAACGAGCAACCGCCGCCCAAAAAAACGCACGAAAAATAAATAAATTTAAAACAAATGAACAAAAAAACGAAAAGTGCGAAAGAAAGGCCCCAAAAAAAGTATCCCAAAGATTGAAAAAAGCAAAATTTAAAATTTAACAAAAAATTTTCTAAAACATAGGGGGGAAAATTAGTGGGGAGTTGGGGATGGGGGGGGGGGGGGGGGGGGGGGGGGGGGGCTGTTGTTGAATTTTAAAATGCCATTGTTTTTTAATGCAAAAATTTACACTTAAAAGAAAAAAAACTAAATTTTCCCTTTGGGAAAATGCTGAACCACAAACAGGGATATAAAAAAATAAGATAAGATAAGAAAAAGATAATTTTTGCTTATAGCCAGCCGACCGCAAAGGGCCATTCAGGCTGTCACCCGTTAAAATCAATCCCAGTCATAAAAAAAAAAAAACAAAAAAAAAAACCATTTATAATTCATTAAATGACATCGTCTGAAAACGCACCGAAACTTTGTTAAAAATCTTTTTTCCGTAAATCTTAAATCAGTAAAAAATATTAATCTCTCTCAAAAAACTCAAGGATCCATAGGGGGGGACACCCCTGAACAGGTCTTCAGGACTCCGCTGAAAAAAGTTTGTGTCTACATCGTGCAAGTCCCAACACTCTAAAAAACATTTTTCTTGTGAGTGGCGCATGACTGGAATGCACCCCGGAGCTTTTTCACTCTTTAAAAGGAAAAAAGGGTAAATACGAAGGCCCGGTTGGGCCGGCACAAAACCTTTTCCTCTTTACGACACCGACGGGTGGGAGGAAGCCCTTGGTTTTTGGACGGATCTGAAAGAGTTGTTATGTCTGTGTGTTCCAAACCCTCTCCCAGGGTCTCTCACAAAATCGTTAATTTGGGGTTTTCCCAAATCTGAACAGGGGATAAAAATGGGGAAAAGTTTCTCTCTTGTGGCGTTTTTGGGCTAAAGATCAACCTTTCTTTCCCCGCCGATCCCAACAGACGGGAAAACCCCAAGCAAGAGTAATGTTGTAACCGTCCGTTTTCAATTTGCAAAAAAAGTTCAAAGAAATGAAAAAATTTCTGGAGCTGAAGGTTGCGGCCAGCTATGGCTTCCAAAGCTGAAGCGAACCCGACGACCAAAAAGCCCCTCTTTAAAGAAGGGTTTTATTTCAAAGCCAGTACCGGCAGAAAGTTCGCAGAATAGACAGAAGCATCGGAATGGATTGTTCCACGTATCTGAGAAGGAGCCCCGGGCAGTAGGCTGCACAGGCCACTCCCCCTCAGACTTGGAACCGTCAGTGAAAACTTTTTGAAAGGATGGGAATTTCGAACGAGGTCAGCTACATGTCTTGTCCCCAGAGGTGGTAGACTTTTTGCGAAAGTGAAGATCGAAACGAATCTCTGGTGTGAAAAGGTCAGGAGGTTGATCCGGAAACTTGGAAAATCGGAAATACCCCCAGGTTTAGACCTGCTTCCCGCAGGAGGCTGCATAGGAAAAGACCAACGGCGGAAACATTTAGGGTTGTTTTCAAACTTATTTGGAATGGGGGTAAAAGACCAGTATGGGAGGATTTGCGGTTCTGAGAACAGTGGAATAATTTTTTAAAAGACAGTTTCAGGCCTGCGGTTGGACAAAAAGGTTCGCCCCCCTCTGGGTACAGGCGTACAAGGGGGGGTGCGGAACGCTCCAAGAAGAGCGAACCCCTTTGAGGGGGGGATGGGCCCAAGAGTTTGAGGTAAGGGGGGTTTTGCGGACCGTAGACAGCACAACCGTAGTCCATTTTGGAACGGACCAAGGTCTGTAGAGGTGCGCAAATTTTTTTCTTATCAGCGCCCCAGTCGGTGCGCTACGCCCCGCAAAATATTCGAGCTTTCTGGCAAGAATTTTTTGAGGTTTTGATTTGGCTGGAAAGTTCGTTTCTGGTAAAAAATGCCCCCCGAAATTGGCCTTTTTAACAGCTGGAATGGAAGATTTTCCCTCTTGAAGTTCAGGTTGGGAAAAATGCGGAAATTAGGGAAGTGAATACATGCGTCTTTTTTGGAAAAAAGGTGAAAACCGTTTTCACCGCCCATCGATGGATTTTACTACGCAAACTGGACCCTGCGCTGGAATTTGGGTTTACAGGTTCCGTTGCGTAGACAGCGAATCATCCACAACAAGAGCAGTTAAACCCTGCTGAACGATTTCCAATGTTGTTGTTTTTAAATACTAAAGAGGGCAGGAGACAGTATGCCCCCCTGGGGAACACCCAACCCCTCCCGTGGACTCAGAGGGTGGTCCCAAACCGGCCCTAAAACTGTTTTTCCCCAAAAAATTTTGAAAAAAAAGCGGAAGATGACTCAAAAACCCCCGGGGGGGTTCAGAAGTACCCCCGATTTCCCCGGTGGTTCTTTGGGCCCTTTCTCCAAATAAAAGAAAATTGCCCTGCTGCTGTTTTTTTCAGAAAGGCGTTCAAAGTGTAGTTTCCGACGAATAAAAAGGTAAACTGTACTCGTTGTTTGCGGAAAACCCATGTTTTTTGCAAAAGGCCATGGGTTTTGGGTTTTCCCAATGAGCCTAGCTTGACCTTTTTTTCCATAAATTTACGACACAGTGGTAAAAGCTAGGGGACGGTAATTGAGGATTAGAAAGATTTTTCCAGGTTTGGGGATGGGAAAATGAGGGCTTTCCGCCAAGGGGTGGAAAAGCAACCTGTAGCCCACAATGGTTTATACTGAAAACAGGATTTTCAGACCTTTTGGGGGAAGTTTTTTCAATATTTGTAAGAATGTCTCTATACCTGGAGAGGAATCGCTGCAAAAAATAAGGCGATTTGCTCGTTTAACGTAAAGGGAAGATTGAGTTTTCCGTGTTGTCGGATAAAAAGTTGCGGGGTGTTTTTTTTTAAGGGCTTTGTTTTTGAAAAAAATGGTGATTTGTTAGAAGGGGGAGGAATTCTTTTCAAGGGTTTGAAGAAAGAATTAGCAATGCTTTTTTTTTTGTTTTTAAAGAGCCCAAAATTTGAGAGGGTTTTCACAGGGGACGGGTGTTTCCCTTTTGATTTTCTTAATGATTTTCCACATTTTTTTGGAAGTTTTCGATGTCAGCCTGGAGCAGAACTTCTCCAGGACCGACTTTTACTGTTTTTAAAAAAGTGTGTCTCGTTTTGGCACGGAGTTTTGTGGGCTCGAGCTTTGGGACCGAGGTCGAGGGTTTAACCTACGCTGAGCCGTTTTCGGTTTGGAATTTGTTGGCAACTAAATCAAACCAGGGTGTTTTTGGCATTTGAATTTTTCAAAAACCGGTAAGGCTTTTAGAAATTTAGTATGTATTAGTCGAGTTTTTTGCTGGGTCCGGACTTGAAGAAAATCAGTGCCCTGGAACTCCTTTAAAAACAGGGGCTGCAAATGATCCCAGTTTGCTTTTATAATTTGATGTGAGAGACAGGACGTGTTAGTTATACGGTTGTGAAGGACGGGGAAGGGTCATTTTCCGTGCGTCTCATGGACGACCACTCTAGCCCGGACCAGCGGGGGTCACAGCCCCGACAAACTAAACACGAAAGTGAACCGTAAAAGAGTGGAGGTAATTTGCAGACCCGTCGTTCAGACAAACAAACCCAAGTCTGAAAGGACCCCTAAATCAGCAGCCCCTTGGGGAGTACCGGCATACCCAAAAGGGTTTGACCGTTAAAAGTCCCCCAACGAAAAAAAAGCTCGAGGAGTTCTCCTATCAGACTGAAAAGGGGCCCTGCGAAAAACCCGGGAAGAAGGTGGGAGATGAAGAGAAAGATTGTCACAGTTTGTGGGGGTGATCCGCAGCACAGCCTGAAAGGGTAGACAGACGACAGGACTTACAGCGAGTTTTGGTTGAGAAGGGCAACACCCCCCGACAGCCCTAAGTAGATGGTTGGCAGGTTTTGAAAGAATATTAAGCCAAAAAGAGAAAGGTTTTCGGCTTTGAATTTGGTTTCTGAAGACCCACGACGGAGGTTTTTTAGAGATTGCACAAAAGCGCAGCCCCCAAAATTTTTGAATTTTAGCCCACGGATTTCCCAAATAAATATTGTACATCCATGGTGAGAGGCGAAAAGGAGAGAATCAGGTATCCCTCTTAAACCCCGCTTCCAATGGAGTGAATTTATTTTGCAATTTGACGGGATTTTTGGTTTCGACCTGCTGGCGATTCCCAAAAAGGTGAAGGGGTCTGGTTTGGGGACGGTGGAGGCTTTTTTTTCTCTTCCCCCTTTTCCACACTGGGTTGAACCCCTGCCCGCACGGGCCTGGACAGGGGAGTTCGAGGTGGGGTGCGGGTTTTTTAATCTCCCCCGCAGCGATGTTGTAGACTGCTGGGCAGTCTGAGGGGTGGGGATTTTTTGCTCCACCAGGGGCATTAATTTTGGGTTGGAAGGTGGGGGGATTGCTCCCCCAAACTGACAGATTTACTTTCAATGTTTCGAAAAATGAATTATCAGTTTGGGAGACTGCCCAGTAGGCTATGGGAGCTTTTTGCAGCCGAAAATAGGGAAAAAGCTGTCGGCGTCTACTGCCCACAAAACCCGTTTTCCGGGGTTCAAAAAAAAGAGATTTTTTTTCCCTTTTGACGGTTGAATGGGAGTTCTTGAACCAAAGAGGAAGTTTCGTGAAGAGGAGGGGGTGGTCGACCGCAGTTAGCACAAAAGGGCCCGGGTCTTTGCAGGCCATCATGGGGGGCCTTGCAGCAATACCCCAAATCCCCCCAGCGGTCCCTGTGGCCCAAAACCCCGGCCCTGAAGCACCCCAACGGGGACGGCAAGTAAGTCTACATGAACTTAGGTAGCCGACTTTGATGGGCCGGAGGCAGCACAGGGTTGCAGAAGGTCAAAAAAGAGGGTGTTGGTGGCCACCTCTCTGAACCTTTCTTTATCGTCACCCTGCGCCTCCTCACCCTGGGACGCCAGCTCCGTCTTTTTTTGCCCCTGAAACCCAGTAAAACCCGGAACGAAAAGCCTTTCGATGAAATTTTAAATTTTTTGGGGGAGTTACCCCGATCTCCCTTCCCCAAAAATTTTTTTGCTTTCTGCAGTGTTTAGATTGTTTTTTTGATTGCTTTGAATGAGAAAAGAGCCCTTCCTAACCCCTTTATGGACCCAGGGTCATGTTTTTTACCCTTTTAAAACCCTTTTTAATGGCAAACGGGGTCAGAGCTGAAAGGGGGCTTTCCCGTCGTCCCCCCCATCACGAGCCGGAAGCCCAAAAAAAAAGTCTTTTGTCGAAATTCGTATCGGGGTCCTATCGTTTGCAATCCCCCGAATAGGGGTTTCTCCCTTCCCCTTCCTTTGGGGGGATGTTTTTTAAAGAAGTAATTTTGTTTTTTGTGTTCATCTCCCCTTACCCCCCACCCTTTGGGGCCAACTAAGGGGCCAGGGCCAAAAAAACCTGTCTTGACCCCTTCCAGTTCGGGGGAGTATAACAAAAAGAACACTCACCCTATCCCCCTGATCATGCTCAATCCCCGGGGACAGGAGCTGGCCTGCAGGGGGGTTTACTTGGGCCCGAGGGGAATGCCTGTATTGACCAGCCAAGAAGGGGAGCGATTAGACACCCGGGGCCCAAAAGGTACTCCCTGTCTAGGAGAGGTCGAGCCAAAGTGTGTGTTGAGGCGCTGGCTCTCTAACCACCAGGATCTATTCCCCCCGACACAGGTCGACCCCCCGGCAAACGCGGGGGGATCTTAAGGAGACCACAGAGAGAAAAGGAGTTGTAAAAAAAGCTTGGGAAGGGGGGACGAAAATAGAAAAGGGCCAAATAAGGGGGAAAAAAACAAGAAAAGGAGAAAGGCGGGTTCTCTTAGTCGGGCCCCCACCTTAGCCCCTTTTGACATGGGAAGCCCCACCGGGGATCAACTTTTTCCCTTTCGTTAGGGCCTACGCATTTTCCCCTCGGCCTAAAGCAGTGTGAAAAAAACCGCCCATCTCCCAAGTATTTAGCCCCCCAGCTAGCCCAAAGGATCACTGGACCCGCAACCCTCCCACCACGACAAGGTCCCCCAACCCCCCGGGGGGGGGGATATAAAAAAAAAACAAACAAAAAAAAAATTTTTTTGTGTGTGTTGGGGTGGGGTGGTGTGTGTGTGTGTGTGTAGATATATGATAATATATATATATATAAAATAATAATATTATATTTATATATATATATATTATATATATTATTTTATTGGTGTGTGTGTGTGTGGGTGTGGTTGGTGTGGGTTTTTTTGTGTGGTGTGTGTGTGTGTATGGTGGTCGTGGGTGTGTGTATAATAAACTAATAAAGTCCAAGGATAAGTACCGGCACCTTCCAGCAAATTTTTAGCAGCTTGGTGTTGCAATGTGCAGAATATTCAATTTAACAAAGCTTGCCTTTTGTCTTAGATTGAAGAAATAGGTGGGATAAGCATTCATATATGCAGGGTGAAATTTGCCCAATACAGTATGTGCTTGATGGGTTTAAAAGGGGAATAAAAAATGCTTTTCAAAATGGCCCTTTAGCAAGTTATGGGCTCCAAGGGGGGAGACAATCTCCAAAGGGGGGAAACCCTAACTATAAAACCCTGGTCAGATACCGTATTTCGAAAACCTGATTTTTTTTCTCCTCAGTGACCGCGGAAAGTGGGAACTTAACTCCCCTGCCTTTCGGTTTTAAAAAGAATGTATCCAGAAAAAAGCTGGTGTGCAATACCAAATATGTTTGTTGATTTTAAAAAAAAAAACAGCCAAAGGTCCACCAAAGAACAAAAAAAACCCCTGAAAGAGCAAAACAAGCTACTTTTTTTTTTACTTTAAGAGCAACACAAATTGTGGAATGGTGCCCCCCCGGGAATTATCCTTGGAATTTATTGTTTATTGTAAATTTTCCCCTTTCGGGGTTCATTCCCAAAAACTGGCCTCAGCAATGTCTTAAAAGGTATCTTTTATTTTTCATTTTTATTAAAAAAATGTGCTTTTTTTGCTCTTTCATGTTTTATGGTGTGTGTGTGTGTGTGGGGGTTTTGTGTGTGTGTGTGCGTGCGTGCGTGCGTGCGTGCGTGCGTGGTGCGTGCTGCGTGCGTGCGTGCGTGGGTGCGTGTGGTGTGTGTGTGTGTGTGCGTGTGTGTTGCGGCTGCGTGTGTTTTGGTGTATTTTGTCTGTTGTATGTTTTTTTGCGCTCGAGTGCGGCACATGCTTTTTCGGTGTGTGTGTGTGTTTTGTGTTGTGGTGTGGTGTGTGTGTGTGTGTGGTGTTGTGTGTGTGTGTGTGTGGTGTTTTGGGGTGTGTGAGTGAGGAGGGCGATGAGCGGTGAGGGGGCGGCGTTCGTGTGCGTGCGGCGTGTGTGCATGCGTGTGTGTGTTGTTTTTTCGTCTGTCTGGTGTCTTTATGTGGCGCGAGCGAGTGCGTGGGGCTTGCTTTGCGTGTGTGCGCGTACGTGCGTGGTGCGGCGTGTGGTGGGCGTTGTTTGTGTTTTTTTAGTGTGCGTGGCGAGCGGCGTGTGTGTGTGGGGGGGTGGGGGGAGGGTGTGTGTGCATGGGTTGGTTGCCCCGTGTGTGTGTGGCCCCGGTGGTGTGTGTGGGTGGTGTGTGTGTTGGGTGTGTGTTTTGGTGCGTAGAGAGAGAAGGGGGCAGAGGGGGGGGGGGGGAGGGGAAAAATGAGGAGGGGGGGAGAAGGAGGGGGAGCAGGAGGAAAAGGGGCGGAAAATACGAGAAAAAAAACCTTTGGGAAAGGTAAATGAAGGTGTGTGTGTGTGTTGTTTGTGTGGTTTTTGTGTGTGTGTGTGTGTGTGTGGGTTTTGTGTGCGTTGCGTGTGCGTGTTGTTGTTGTTGTTGTTTTTTTTGTCTGCCCCCTGTGCCTTTGTGCGGAGCGAGTGCGGGCGGCTTGCTTTTGGGGTGTGCGTGCGTGGGTGAGTGCGTGCGGCGTGGTTGGGGTGTGATGCGTTTTTTTACGTGTGCGTCGCGAGGGGCGTATGTGTGTTGTGTGGGGGGGGGGGGGGATCCTTCCTGGGCCCAAGGGTTTGGGGGGGTTTTTGGTTTTTTTTTGGGGGGGGCCCCCGGTACGCCGCTCGGGGGAAAGGGGGGCCGGGGGGGGGGGGAAGGGATGAGGAAGGGGGAAAAAAAGGAAAGAACACCATACAAATCTTCCCCCCTTAAATCAAATACGCCGGGGTGGCGGAAGGGGGTGGGGTGAACGCGGGGCGGTGTGAAAAAGAAAACCAAAAAGGAGGGAGAAAAAGAAAAAAAAGAAAGAACAAGAGGACGGGGGGGGGCGATGAGAGTGAGTAAAAACCAATGTGGGGACGGATGGGGAAAAAGAGAGCCAAACAATAAGGGCCCGGGAAAAAGGAAAATTTTGAAAAGAGACAGGAGGAAAGACACTGAGGGGAATGATGGGTGATGGAGAGGACGGGCGAGACTAAAGCCGAATTTTAAAGCAAGAAAATGGCGGACGGGAAATGAAAATAGAAAAATTTAGGATTTGGGGAAAGAAGAAAGATAGAAAAAAGGAAACCCAAGTGTGATGAGTTTGAGGGGTGGTGAGTGGAAATGTGAAGAAAATGAATGATGGAGAAATGAGGAAGAAAAGCATGTAGGCGAATGTTATAGGGCAAAAATAAGAGTGTGACAACTTGAGAAAACACCCGGATAAAACCACACGAACTGCCTTTACATTGAGAAAATGATCCACAAATTGAAACCAGTCAGGACAGAGCGTTCATTTCTCATACAGAAAAAAAAAAAATCATTAGAAACTAGATTAACTTCTTTGAGCTCTGCAAAAAAAAGGAAACATGCTAACGGTTCGTATTCATCAAATGGGAGATGACTTATACTGTCGAAGAAACGAAGTAGCAATGAAGTCGTGGGCATGGAAAGGGTGCAAGCTTTTACAACATCCTAGAAAAACGTGAAGATGGCAGAAGGCAATAACTAATAAATTAACTGCCATCCGCAGCAAAAACTGGCATATAGCGAATGGCCAGCGTCACAGAGACTCGATATAATTGTAAATTTCCAAGAGGAAAATCTTTAACATGCCGAACCCCAAGATCGTTTTTTTGATAGCAATGTAAGCAACATAATGTTTGAATCATTCTGAATAAATTTCGTTGAGAAGACCCGCTGTATTGAAATGTGAAGTATCAACGGAATATCTTTAATTTCAACAAAAACACCGTCAAACCAGAAGGGGTTCTATCATGTTTCATAGACTTCAAAGGCGTTTGACAGAGTCGCCCCGGTGTGTAGGCGTTAAAAGAAATTTTATTAGGGACAAAGTTAATCAACAAAAATCCGCAAGTAACCAAAAATGCCAGTGCGTCCCAAAATGACCCGTGCAGTACTCACAAAGTGAAGTGCAGTACTCACAAAGTGACCAGTGCGTATGCAAAGTGCCGTGCAGTACTCACAAAGTGACCCGTGCGTACTCCAGGGGCGGACGGAAAGTGGTCCCAATATCAGTTAGGATTTGTCGGGCCCCCTTTTCTCTCCAATATTTTTAACTAATCCCGGAATGTAGGTGAAAAACTTCTTAAAAAAATTTTTTAAAGTTCAAAAATTTTCCCGCAAATAAATTAGGAACCGTTACAATAATTTTTGAAATTTTGTCAAAAAAGATTAAAGGGGGGGGGTTGGGGCATTAGTGACGTCCTTCTAAAGGTTTTCTAATTATGGCAAAACTAGCTTGAAAATTTAAGTTACCGTCGTCATTCTTCAAAATGTGAGAATAAGTCAAACAACAGCAACAAAATCAATATTAGTCTAATAGAAACAATCTTACAGAATGAATTGGATTAATCTAACATTTAGATCTATAGGATTTTTATACGAACAAGTTTACAGAGAGTATGTAAAAAAATAACTGATAGATAAATTCTGTTAAAAACTATGGAGCAGTTAAACTTTATGATAAAATCCCCTCATTGTTCAATGATTTGTGGGCAGACTGGTTGTGGAAAAACAATATTTGTCCTAGACTTATTACAAACAGTTTATCGCTATAATTTTGATCATATTGTGATTTTCTGTCCAACACTTAAAAGGAACAAAGCATATCATAATAGAAGGTTTATATGGACAGACAATGACGTATATTTAGTTAAATCCTAGCAACTAAACTGAGTGAGTGTTTAGAATGCTTTTATAAAGTGTTTGAAGGAACGCAGACACTCTTTATTATAGATGACTGTTCGGCAGAAAAAGATATAGTTAAAAAGAGAAACACTTTGTCAAAGCTGGCTTTCAGCGGAAGACACGATGGGATAAGTGTGTGGATTTTATGCCAGAATATAACTCGGTTTTAAAAGACTTTAGAGAACAGTTAAGACTGTAGTGTTATTTCACATGAAAGACAGAGACTCATTTGAAGAATGTTTGCGCGAAAATGATGTTATTGAAAACGACCAAGAAAAACATAGGATTAAGCAAAAACTGAAATCTGAAAAGTTTTGTAAATGAGTATTGAAAACAGATAATCCTACACAATATGTATGTTTGTAGGGTCGTTATTTTTTGGTTATTAAAGTCATGCTTAGTAGAGAACTGTATTATGCCGCTTCTAGGTCACTTTCGCCCGAAAACTGGTTTGAGGGCGGAAGTGAGTTAGAAGCGGCATAATACAGTTCTCTCCCACCCATATCGCGCTCTGAAACCGGCAACACCCATCCTTCCCTACCCATATCGCGCTCTGAAACCTGCAACACCCATCCTTCCCTACCTACCCCCACCCATATCGCGATCTCAAACCGGCAACATCCCATCACCCTTCCTTCTCTCCCCAGTCAGGTCAGGCGCGGAATTCCGCCCCCTTCACCCCACCCCCCCCCCCCCATCCCTCTCTTGTCGCCCTGAGTTCTAACCCTACCCCCTCCCCTCCCCTGGCCGACTGAACGATTAAATGACTGATCGACCGACTGACCAACCGAACGAATGAATGACTGAACGACCCGACTAAGAAAAACGAATGACTGAACGACCAACTGACCGAATAAATGACTTAATGGACGGAACTGACGAATGAATGACCGAACGACCGAGTGAAAGAATTGAATGACTGAACGACGGGACTGATCGACTGAACGAATGAATGGCTGAACGACCGACTGAACGAATGACTGGCCGACTGAAAGAAAGAATGACCGAGCGAAAGACTGATTGATGCCTGAACGAATGATGGATGTGAACGACCACCTGACAGACTGAACGAATGAATAATTGAACGACTGACTGATCGACGAACGAATGGATGTCTGAATGAGCGAGGATGAACAATCTTACGAACAAATGACTGAACGATCGATTGACCGACTGAACGAATGATGACTGAACGAGCAACGGACAGACAAACAAACGCACGAAAAATAAAATGAATTAAACGAATGAACAAAAAACGAAAGTGCGAAAAAAAGGACCAAAGAAAGTATACCAAAGATTGAAAGAAGCTAATTATTCTAACAAACACTTCTTCTAAAATAGCGGGGAATGAGTCGGGAGTTGGGGATAGCGGGGGGGGGGGGGGGGGGGGGGGCTGTTGTTGCAATTCTTAATGCCATTGCTTTTTAATGCAACAAATTTACACTCTAAAAGCAGAAAAACTAAACTTTCCTTTGGTAATGCTGTAACCACAACACAGGTCCCTGACAGGATCGATCTAGATGGGAGTGAAGGGAGTGACTGAAACTCACACGCCTCGCAAGAGACCACACAAGAAAGATTACGATACAATACACCATTATATTCACACCAGCACACACATAATCACAAATAAGCTTTCTAACACACACAACACGCACAAATCACAATTAAGCATTTCAACACACACAACATGCACATAGTCACAAACAAGCATTCCAACACACACAACATGCACAATCATAAATAATCATTTCCAACAATCATTCATTTCCTTGCTTCATGTGCCCCCCGCCCCCCCCCCCCCCCCCCCCCCCCCCCCCCCCCCCCCCCACACAACACCTCTGTCTCTCCAAAGTCCTCCGAGAGCACCGGGTCGATTCAGGCACCCCCAAACCGGGTCTGTTCCTGAATAGAATTTCAAGGCCGAACACCTTGATATACGGGCACCCCCAAACCGGGTCTGTTCCTGAATAGAGTTTCAAGGCCGACACCCTTGATATACGCGCACCCCCAAAATGGCGCGACACAGAGTTACCCACACCCGGTCACGTGCACTGCAGGAGGTCCCGTGGACGGTGGAGAATGGCTCCCGTGGGACAGGGCGTTGTCGCGGAAAGTCCCGGGCAGGGCCAGGACCATCCAGCCAAGTCCACTTGCTCCTCAACCAGTGCGCGGCCCCAACAGCGCAAGCAGCGGGTGGAGCCCCCGGGAGGAGAGAAGGAAGGAACTGGAAGGAAAGGAGAAAGAAGGGTACTGGAACCCCGCAGTCAGTACGGTCTGATATTTGCTGCTTAATCCTAACAGCCACTCGCATGATGGGCGAGGGGGAGGTGTTTACTGAATAAATTGTTCACATCAGCTTAACACAGACCTGAGCATAACACAGTCAACAAACCAAACGAGGAACGTTTGCTAAAGGTCTCCTCACACGAAGCAGGTAAGAGGTTACATTAACAGGCTAAACAAACAAATATCAATTTATATGTCATCCTTCCTTCACTCATATTCAACATTTTCCTTTCTTAGGAACTGAACAAATACAGCAACCGCCTGCTCTATAACTGCCACCACATTTGCAAATAATAATAACTCAATGGCACAATTATCCACACATTTTATAACATTTCAAAATGACACAATTCTCCAACCGCGCATCCAAACGACGAATCATGCGTACGCACGCTCGCAAACATAAAACTCTCGTTCCCCTTGCACGCACAAACAGACGGTGGCCGAAGAATGCGAGACCGGCAATTGTGACAGGGGCGGACGAGCGAGACCAAGCAAGTACCAACCCTGAATCACCAGGTTCTCCCCCACC
>CM031601.1:100652129-100692129 GCA_018398815.1 Conus ventricosus
CGGCAACACCAGAAGGTGTTCTATCATGTCTTCATAGACTTCACAAGGCGATTGACAGAGTCTGTCCACAGAGATTCTATCATGTCTTCATAGACTTCACAAGGCGTTTGAGAGCTGTCCACAGGAGTTCTATCATGTCTTCATAGACTTCACAAGGCGTTTGAGAGTCTGTCCACAGGCGTTCTATCATGTCTTCATAGACTTCACAAGGCGTTTGAGAGTCTGTCCACAGGTGCTGCAGGCTGTTATAAAGAAATTCTATCTAGGGACAAAGTTAATCAACAACATCCAACAAGTATACGCCAAAGTGACCAGTGCAGTACTCACAAAGTGACCAGTGCAGTACTCACAAAGTGACCAGTGCAGTACTCACAAAGTGACCAGTGCAGTACTCACAGAGGGCGAGACTGGAAAGTGGTCCTACATATCAGTTAGGATTTGTCAGGGCCTCTTTACTCTCCAATATTTTTTAACATAATCCTGGAATGCAAGGTGAAAGATTCACTTGACGATCATATCAAGACACTCAGCACTGCAAGAACATCTATCACGAACCTTCACTTTGCAGATACCATCGGTGGCCTGGCGGCCCTGAACAAGAACTCACCAAGCTTGTTAAAACACTGGATGAAATATCTACGATACAAAGCATGGATATCAACACCGAAAAGACCACGCTAATGGCCAGCCACAACACCATCCCCAGTACTGAAACAGTTCATATATCTGGGATCTATTATCAGCGATGGGGGAAGTCGAATCAGATATTCTACCAAGAGCACCAGAGACATCAGTTCTGTACAGACTGAACCCTGTACGGAACGACAATAATATATCAGTGAAATACAGATCTGGCTCCTCCATGCACAGGTGTCTTTCACTTTCCTATATACTGACGCGACATTGACCTGGAAGAAAGAATCCAATCCTAATGAGAAGTCATTGCAAAATACTATACATCAGATATACTGATCATATCACTGTTGAACAAGTGCGCCAGACCATCATACGGCACATTGGGCTGTATAAAGATTTCCTGACACCAGCAAAGCAAAAAAACTAACTTGACGTTGTCATGAAGATCCAACGGCCCCGCTAAAATAATCATCCAGGAAGTGTTGAAGGAGCGAGATCAAGGGAAGACAGAAACAAATGGACTGGCAACATCGCAGAATGGACAGGGAAACATCTGTAGAGACCAAGGCCTCGGAACACAACCGACAGAACTGGAGAAGTCTGGTGAACAGTTCTTCGGTGCGATGACCCAGGATGACCCAGTGACTTCACACGGACCTAGGAAAAAGAAGTTGGATATTAGTGATACCAAATCAACCTTATTTCTGTATTTCAAAATGACTTTTTGTTTCAATCCAGAACGTGTGCATGGTTCTAGGATTGAGCCATCTGTTAACTTTTTTTTAAATGGATATACGGCCTTAATATGTTCACGAGTGTCAGAAAATAAAACGTTCACCTTAGCATCTTTCTCAAATGATTAAACGTTAATGTTTTAACCTGTCGTCAGTGAAACATAATTATTGTCACATTTGACATGTCGGTTCTCTTAGTGAGGCACGACAGGCACTGTTGGACCTGATGAAACAGATGAAAGAACACAATTGCATTTTTCGTATGATTCATTTGTATCATTTCTAACTGGCTGGGGAGAGACAGCGTGTGCCCAGCTGTTTTCAGATATCCGTTGCCAGAGCTAAGAATACTTTTTTTGTTTCTGAATTCTAGACCAAAAAAAAAAGAGTTCGAATAAAAACGCCCTTCTTGTGCCCAATTCAAGAAGATAAGTAATGGCTCGTTTTCATTGTCCTGAATGTTGTTTGTCTTGCCTGAAGAAGACATAAGAGATAAAACGCGTCGAGTTCTGTCTTGTAATGTGTCCCTGTAACCTGGCGGATTAACTCTTGAATTTTGTTTTTCAAATTGGTTCAATTTCCGCCTGGAGTCACCTCACTTTGAAACTGAACACGATGAGGTTTTGACAACTTACCTTGTTCTGAAAGAGACAGTAAGCCAGCTCCATGGTGTGAAACTGAACACGATGAGGTTTTGACAACTTACCTTGTTCTGAAAGAGACAGTAAGCCAGCTCCATGGTGTGAAACTGAACACGATGAGGTTTTGACAACTTACCTTGTTCTGAAAGAGACAGTAAGCCAGCTCCATGGTGTGAAACTGAACACGATGAGGTTTTGACAACTTACCTTGTTCTGAAAGAGACAGTAAGCCAGCTCCATGGTGTGAAACTGAACACGATGAGGTTTTGACAACTTACCTTGTTCTGAAAGAGACAGTAAGCCAGCTCCATGGTGTGAAACTGAACACGGTGAGGTTTTGACAACTTACCTTGTTCTGAAAGAGACAGTAAGCCAGCTCCATGGTGTGAAACTGAACACGATGAGGTTTTGACAACTTACCTTGTTCTGAAAGAGACAGTACGCCAGCTCCATGGTGTGAAACTGAACACGGTGAGGTTTTGACAACTTACCTGTTCTGAAGAGACAGTAAGCCAGCTCCATGGTGTGAAACTGAACACGATGAGGTTTTGGCAACTTACCTTGTTCTGAAAGAGACAGTAAGCCAGCTCCATGGTGTGAAACTGAACACGGTGAGGTTTTGACAACTTACCTTGTTCTGAAAGAGACAGTAAGCCAGCTCCATGGTATGAATTCAATACATTTCTATGTGCGAGATTGCTAAGAGATAATTCAAACGCCTTACTGTCTGCAGATGATACAAATCTGTTTTGATCGGACGAGGCTGGCGACCGTGGTAACAGAGGTCTACTGTTGTTGCTTGTATCTTCATCAAGCATCAATTGCTATCAAAAACTTTAACCTTTTCTTGCCGTAATTATCACATTCTCAGTATGAAATTGCCAATGTAATAACTAGTCAAATAAGTACCTCAAATCTTCGTCTTGTGAATGTTGTAAATCTCTATTGTAGCAAGGATGGGCTCTCCCCGTTAAAAAGTCGTGATTAGTGTTTTCTCTCCCGAATATGCACGCACATTTCATGCCATGCACATGTTTAATATCTCTGTCTCCAGTTCATTAATATTTTGTGCATGATCTATTACCCTCATCCTCTTAGATTTGCATTTGTCTAGATGGAAACATCGTCTAAAGATTAACCAATTGCACCTTAAATAGGTCAGAAGCAGGTGTAGCACACACAGCACAAGTAATAATGACACATTGAAAGGTATAGATTTTCTGAAAAGATAACGAGACTTTGCTCATTTTCACACTTTACAGCTGTTTTACAAGTCATTTGTTAGCGTAAGCATTTAATGATTAATATGGCAATGAATTTTTATGATTCAATAGAAAATAGTAAAAGTAAGCTATATGGCCTTCACAGTCAATTCCATAAATCATCAAAGGATCAATGAAGAAGAATAGTCAACACAAGAGAAAGGGTGTAAGTACAGTATTTGCAAAAAATAAAAATTATTAAAATAATAAAATAAACGAACAAAATGTGATTAAGCCATGTTACATGAAATCATCCCAAAGAGTAGTATTCGTCAAAACAACACACAAACATCTATCAATTAAAAAACAACAAAAAACGTACATACACATTCTTTCCCCGTCCCCTTTCCCCAACACCTCTCCATCTTCTTCTCTGTCCTGTCGCTACTCCACAAACAAACCAGTTTACATGGTTGCGTGACAATGCCCATTCATGCCACCCCTCCTTCCCCCCTCTCCCGAATACACATACACGCGCGTGCGCGCGCACATACACACACAAAAATCATTACACAAGCGTACGCATGCACGCACACACACACACACACACACCACACACACACACACACACACACCACACACACACGCGCGCGCGGCGCGCGCGCACTAATGCACGCGCACACATATACACTTACGCTCGAGCGCACGCTCACGCGCGCGCACACACACCTGCACATACGCAACTACCCACGAGCACATGCATTAATATCTTATATGCAAATAGAAAACCACGTGCGCGCGCACGCAAAACAAGAACAAGAACAAGATGAGTAGAAGGAACGTGAGAATAACCGAGAGATGGATCAGGAACTGGGGACGTGAGAAGGAGGAATGATGGACGAGTGAAGAAAAGGAGAAAGATCAATGGATGTGAGGAGAAGACAACGTGAAACTGATGAATGATGCTCTGGAGAAGGAAATGAGTTCAGGGGCATGAATGATGCATGGGAGAAGAACATAAGAATGATATATGACAGGCGGGATAGGAAGGGGAGAACTGGATGGAGTTGAAAATGGTACGCCATCCTACTGTTCAATACCGCCGAAAGAAATGTAAAGGGGTAACAATGGACATGACTACCGTAAGTTCGTAGCAATGCAGAAGAATGGTCAGCAGTGTGTAAAATGAACTGTTTATGGCAGAGAAGAATGAAAGGGAGAGGGAGGGGTAGAGACCGCAAAGGTGGGAGGTGTAGTTGGAAAAGACCAAATATAACAAGAAAATGGGGATTATGGAAACATGAAAAATGGATACCACTGGGTACGGGCAGTAACAGAAAGCCTACAGGATGAAAGGAGGGGGAGGGGGAGAAACTGAGGGGACTAAGGTTCAAATCCACGAAATATTTAAAGAAGACAACTGCAGTGGAAAAAGCGAGACATTGCTACTGGACGGAGATGGAAACTGATGATGGTTATGTCATATCCTTTCAGCATGTCCACATGTTTATACGACAAAGTGGAAGGTCTCTGGAGATCAAGGGAGTGAACTTGAAAAGTAGGGAGTGGAGAGAAAACTGCACTGAAAAGGGCAATACGCTGGTGAGAAAAGTATGCAAATGAGACCCACAGGTAAGTAAAAAAAAAAAGTGTTCTGATAAGCATTAGAAAATCCTACGTAATTGGAAATAGGGGCATATGCAGGATATTTATAAAGACGTATGAGCGGAATCTATCAAAATTAATGTATTTATAGCGGATCAGACGTAAACCATAACTGGACCGTAAACAGTTATAAAGAAAAAAAATGTCAGTTAATATCAAGACCGAGACTCAAAACTCGCATGGATCAAAATAATTAAATAAAAAAAGGCAGGATTTCTCTAACCAACGTGATGCAACGTAGCTGCAAGGTAGTAAGCTCAGGGTAAAGCACCCAGGCCGTTGTCAGCCAAGTTCAAGGGGTTGATGTATTGGTGCTCTGATGGTACTGGTGTAGCGCTGCAAAAACCCTCAACCATTCCTCTCTTCCCCCCATTCCCCACCCCTCCCACCGGCCTACGTCTGCCCTACCGCCTAGGTGTGTTTTGACGCTCAACCTTAGTATGACCTCACCCCAACCTGGCTCGGGTGTCACTTCTCTGCACAGGGTCTATACTGAATCAGCTTTAATACTAGTTTGACGGATGCGCAAGATATCTCAGCAACGACATATTGTTGAATACTACCAGCGGTATCACAAAAGAAATCGCAGCAATGAAAAACCTGTTGAAAACTAGGAGCGGTATCATAATTGAAGCGTTTAACGTAGCAGCAAAGTTTAGTGTGTGTGTTGCAGCAAAGAATTAACACTGAACTGCACTTTGGCTACACTCAGAAAGAATGAACAGTACGAAGCCTGGAGAACTCAGAAACAAACGTACATCAACTCAACCAGTGCAGAAACTTGGTCACTCGAAAAGAAAAGAAAACCGCACAGCGTTGACCACCTCCAGGAAGGAAACGGTGAACCAGAAGGCGCTTCTACGGCAGCCTGTCTTTTGACCCATGGGTCAGAGGGCGCTTCTACGCAGCCTGTCTTTTGACCCATGGGTCAGAGGGCACTTCTACGGCAGCCTGTCTTTTGACCCATGGGTCAGAGGGCACTTCTACGGCAGCCTGTCTTTTGACCCATGGGTCAGAGGGCGCTTCTACGGCAGCCTGTCTGTTGACCCATGGGTCAGAGGGCACTTCTATGGCAGCCTGTCTTTAACCCATGGTCAGAGGGCACTTCTACGGCAGCCTGTCTTTTGACCCATGGGTCAGAGGGCACTTCTACATGCGGCCTGTCTTTTGACCCATGGGTCAGAGGGCACTTCTACGGCAGCCTGTCTTTTGACCCATGGGTCAGAGGGCACTTTTACGGCAGCCTGTCTTTTGACCCATGGGTCAGAGGGCACTTCTA
Source organism: Conus ventricosus (assembly GCA_018398815.1). Taxonomy (NCBI): domain Eukaryota; kingdom Metazoa; phylum Mollusca; class Gastropoda; order Neogastropoda; family Conidae; genus Conus; species Conus ventricosus. The sequence continues at coordinate 100,658,287 of CM031601.1, forward strand.
TGGCAGCCTGTCTTTTGACCCATGGGTCAGAGGGCACTTCTACGGCAGCCTGTCTTTTGACCCATGGGTCAGAGGGCACTTCTACTGCGGCCTGTCTTTTGACCCATGGGTCAGAGGGCACTTCTACGCAGCCTGTCTTTAACCCATGGGTCAGAGGCGCTTCTACGGCAGCCTGTCTTTTAACCCATGGGTCAGAGGGCTTCTACGCCCGCTTTAACTGGTCGAAGCACTTACGCAGCTCTTTGACCCATGGGTCAGAGGGCACTTCTACTGCGGCCTTCTTTTGACCCATGGGTCAGAGGGCACTTTCTACGGCGGCCTATCTTTTGACGCATGGTCAGAGGGCACTTCTATGGCGGCCTAGCTTTTGACCCATGGGTCAGAGGGCACTTCTACGGCGGCCTGTCTCTTGGCCCATGGGTCAGGAAGCTACACGGAGTTACCCCTTAAGCGTAAGACTTCATGCAAGAAGTGAACATAACAGGTGAAACGGAAAACGGAGAAAACGGTCTGGACACCCTGCGTGCGTGCGTGCGTGCGTGCGTGCGTGCGTGCGTGTGTCGTGCGTGTGTGTCAGGCATCCGTGTTTCAAAATTTCAGTTTACGATGAAAATGTGTTTTACAAACGTAAACAGCAGCTCCAGACATCCTCGGACTTTGGATGCCTGGATGCAAAGGAAGGTCTCGTTGGACCATACTCGTGCGGTTTGTGGCAAAAAAACAACAAGTCCTGACATGCTGGCTGCACAATCAGTAAGCGAAGAATGTTAATTATTTGAGGAGACATGAATTAGCTGAAATAGCACTATGAAGAATGTCACGGACCATGTCTGTTTCAGTACAGCTCGAGCAGACCACAGAGAGCGTCGTTTCCAGGGCTATCAACACTTACCGAAAACAAACAAAGCACAACAAACATCAAAACAAAACAAAACAAACAAACAACAAAACCAAGAAGCAATTCCTGTCAAGGGAAAACTCAGATTTACAAACGGTTTACAGGTACACTTCATAACATTTCCATACTGCAGTCCTTCATTCGGACAAAACTAAGCCATGTTAAGTGCAACGACTACTCAGATAATTTCCCTCACATTTTTCTTTAAAAACCGATACAAATTTTTTTTTGAAATAACTCCAATGCAACAAAGACACATGGAAATGCCTAGTTAATCAACAGCACCGCAGAATGGACAGCACGTGCCTGTTCCGGGACTTGCATCTTACCAAATTTATCAAGACAAAAAAAATAAAGAAAATGCCTCCCAGACAACAGGAAAATGAAAAGACCGCAAATACGGTAAAGCGTTTGGCAACAGCACAGAGGGAAAATAATTAAAAAGAGAGCAAAGTCAAAGAGCGTGACACAAAAGATGGAATTACTAACACCGGATTTCTCTAAGACAGGGGCGAAAGTCACACTGACAGATCCTCACCCCCCCCCCCCCCTCTCCCTCTGCATTCCTATGGGGTGAATTAAAAGAAAAGTATGTAGAAATTTCAAAACACAGATTAAAGAATGGGCCACAGAGGCCGAACAAAAGAGAGAGAGTGAAGAAACAGAGACGAAAAAGAAACACAGATAAAAGAGCGAAAGAAAACAAAAGGAAATAACGAGCACAATATTGCAAGAAGACTACAGTTTAAACTAAGATGGCCCTACCCCACCCCACCTACCGACTCCTTCTTTTGGCATGGGGTTTCCGCCGTACAAGGTGGGTTGTAGATGAAAAGTGTGCTGCAGACTGGCACAAAGGGGGACAAAGACGACGGAGGTGAAAAATAAACACACCAAAGGGACGGTCAAGCAGGATTTGGAAAAGTATAACACAGAAAATCCTTACAGACACTGGGAAGTTGCACAGGAGGTCCTCGGCTAATGTAAGCTAGTACAGGAACGAGTTTCGTGGGACCTCTAAATAAATGTCCTTTCCTGTGAGATGTTGTGAACTTCCGATTCACTCACAGAAAGACAGGAAGCGGGGATGCATCAGTGAATGAGGAGCCATGACGGCACTGAGGGGAAGGGAGGGGGAGGGGGAACAGACGTTCGGAAGGTATTAAGCGGCCTCTTAGAAAATATGAGATAAACGCTAGTAGCATCAGAAAAACAGCAGGCAGGCCGAAGACAAAAGGCCAAAGAGGCTTGACACGACAGAACAAAGTGATCAGGAAGAAATGATATAACATGAATATTTATAACAATGGCGTCTAAGAATTGAAAGATACCCGGCTTCGTGGGAAAAGAAATCGACAATTCTTTAATTGGCTTACAGCACAGCCGCCTGCACATTTGAGACTGACCGTCATTGCCGCTTGTGTTGTCAAACAACAGGAGTGCCCGCGCGGTCTCTGCGCGTGCGTGCGTGCGTGCGTGCGTGCGTGCGTGCGTGCTGATGTGTGTGCGTGCGTTGTGCGTGTGCGTGTGTGTGTGTGTGCGGTGTGGGAGAAAGAGAGAGAGAGAGAGAGAGAGAGAGAGAGAGAGAGAGAGAGAGAGAGAGCATGTGTGTGAGGAGTTGGGGGGGGGGGGGGGGCTAAGATGATGCGGGGGAGCACCAAAGGGAAAGAAAGCCACGTGACATCTATTTCTGAAAAGCCAAGGAGGTAGAAGGGGAAGAGGGTGGGGTGGAAAGTTAAGGAGTTGGAGAGGCCCATCGAGGTGTTGGCAGATGTCTCCGATGAAATATCATAGCTGATAATTACAATCACATCGCCTACTGGCGCTACGGACATAAGTGTACTTTAGTAGTTGTAGTAGTAATAGCAGTAGCAGTAGTAGTAGTAGCAGTTGTTGTATTGATATTATCATAATCAACAGTAGCAATGATTATAGTAGTAGAAGTAGTCGCAATTTGTTATAGTATTTTTTTCATCCATCCATTGCCCTCTGACGCCATCCGAGACTGATTCCTTATTCTCAGTCGACTGTGCAACAGTTAAAAAGAATATGCTGAGGAAATGGTAAATACCCTTTTTTTTGTAAGAAAATACGAACCCGATGCTTCAATCATATGTAGGACAGGTGGTCGTGAGATCGTGGCTTGACGTGGCTTTCGTAAGAAGACCTAAGAGGTCGAAACGCGCCGTGTTTTGTCTTGTGATTCGTTTGTCCACTTTTTGTTTTCTTTTTTCTTTTTTGTTTCTTTTTTTGCGATGCGCTAACATTAATACTTAAAATTTGTTTAAAGTTCCGCCTGCAGACGCCTCACTTCGAAATTAGTGGCTTTCGTACTCCGACTAAAGTAAGGCAACAACGATCAAGAATTTTCGACCATACGACTTGCACTCTGCACACTTTTACACCTTGAAAGAAATTTTGAATCAATTAGTTATCTCCCATCCCCCCCCCCCCCCCCACCCCCCCCCCCCCCCCATCTCCCCCACCGCACCCCCCCCCCCCCACATTCTCGCCCCCCTCCATCCTCGGTGAACCCGAAAAATCGTTTGTTGCCAACACGGACCTTTTCTCATGCAGCGGACAAGGACGACAGATTCAAAAAACACCAAAAAAACCCAGTGCTACCCGTGCATGAAGAGATCGAGGTGTTCAAACTTAGAACATCTGAAGCAGGGGACGGGGCAAGAGGTTGCAGGAGGGGGGGGAGGGGGGGGAGGGTGGAAGACAGAGTTGCTTTACAGCTGAACTTATTAGTAACATACAGACTATATAATGAAGTGGAGTGTGGGAGGGGAAGGAAGCTAGCGGCGAAAACAAATGTTTCCGGGAGGGGAGGGGGAGGCGGTGAAGATGGAGTTGCTTTATAGCTATATTTATGAGTAACATACAGAATATATGAAGTGGAGTGTGGGAGGGGAGCAAGCTAGCGGAGAAAAAAAAAATGTTTCGCCTGATTCACCGTTGCAAATGTAGGTCCTGTATTTGTATCTCGTGTGTGTGTGCGTGTGCGTGTGCGTGTGTGCGTGTGCATGTGCGTGTGCGTGTACGTGTACGTGTGCGTGTGCGTGTGTGTGTGCGTGTGCCTACGTGTGTGTTTGTGGGTGCCCATGTGTGTGGGAGCGTGCATATGTACGTGCGCGAGTGCGTGCGTATGTGTGTATGTATGTATGCATGCATGTATGTAATGTGTGTGCATATATATATATATGAGGTTTTACCTACACAGATCAACATCAACAAAAAGACACACACACTAGTCGCTCAACACTTTAACAAACCGAACCACACACTGCAGAACCTCCGGTGCATTCCGTAGAAAGGATCCACACAAACAATACAGACAGACGAAAACAGCGTGAACGATTCTGGATCTTCAAGCTAAAAACTCTGGCACCACGTGGGCTCAATGTTTTGATGTGACAAGGAACACAATGACGTCATCAATTGACGTAAAACTACTCGAAAAGACATAATGACGTTGCGTTTGTTTACAAACGAAGAACTCCTGCTGAGGAAGGCTAAGTAGCCGAAATATTTTGGATAACAGCAGATTTGTTGTTTACCTCATTGTTTCATTATTTATGTATTATGCGAGGTACACAAGTATCATTTTTGATCCAAGTCTGCTGTTTACCTTTCATCTTTAACGTGGTCATTTTGCCGTTTTATTCCTTGAAGTCAACGATCTCCTCTGCATCCCTTATGGGATCCGGCATGAACACCACGTCCCTTGACCAGGAAATCATCCAACTGTCAAGGCGTCAGGACAAGTTGAACCGTTTTAAATCACATCATCGGTTCCTCTCTTCGTGTATGAAACACGTCATTCCTAAGGGTATGTGGCTAAATTTTGGTAAAAGTGCGCTCCCTGAATGCGAGTACCTTCACAAACGGATTGACGACCTGATCAAAAATGCAAGTAAAGACATTGTTTATTTCTGTTGTGAAGCTTATCAATCGCTAAGTAAAAAAGAGGAAAGTGTAATCCATAGAACATTGTTCAAAATCCAACAATTGACAGACTTCCAGAATTTGAGACATTACTGGAGCGACAGAAAAGCAAAACTCGTACACAAAACAGACAGCTAAACAAGAAGAAGAAAAAGAAACTCGACAAACTCATAAATGACGCAAAGTCTAGCAAACCCCCAAAGGAAATTTCTCCAATGAAAACAAAAAGAAATAGAAGATTCATCAGGAAAGGCAACTCCAACGGTAAAACACCATATGCCGCATTGCCGCCTCAACATGCTGGTGACACAGTAGTCAATCTGTCAGATGTTTCCCTGACAGAACATCAAAAGAATGTTTTAGCACTCGGACCAAAATTTTGTCCAACCCCCCAGTCACTTAATCACAATCAATTAGAAGAAGATGTTCAAGAAGGATGCAGACTAGCACGTCTCAGAGAACTGTATTTTGATCCAGAGAACCAAAAAGAAATGGAGATTCTTGATACTCCAAAGTTCTATAAGAAAACATGGTATAAACCTCCTTCTGGAAAAGACCCCGCACTTGACGCTTTTTGTCAGACTCTCAAGAGTCGCACGACTGCATACAGGTGTGTACGACGGCCTAAGAGAATCTCAATAAAGAACAACAAACGGCATTGAAACAACTGCGAGACATGGTCTATGATAGAACTATACGTATCAGTACAGCAGACAAAGGAGGTGCCATCGTCATCCAAAATACTGATGATTTACATAAAAGAAGCAATGAGACAGCTCAACAATGAATCCCACTACATCAAAGTAACAGAAGACCCTACTGCAAAAATAGCAAAGGTATCAAACGAGCTAGCCAAAAAACTGTATGAACAAAACATCATTAACCAAACCACCTATCAATGGGCTCAGGTGGAACCAAACAAAGTCTGCTGTCACAGATTCTACACATTACCGAAAATCCACAAGGACTTACCAACCCCCCTGGACGCCCTAATTGTTTCAGGCATCAACGGACCGACAGAAAAGCTGTCAAAAACTTGTGGACTCTTGGTTGCAGGATCACACAACTCTCCTCCCAAGCTATATAAAGGACAGCACCCACATGCTTCAAATCATTGCAAAATGGAACATGGAACTGGGACCTTTTGAAGAAACCGTCAAATTGGTGACCATAGATGTAACGTCCCTTTACACAAACATCCCGCACGATGACATGCTGACTGCTATACAATTCTTCTTGGAAAAAGAGCAACTTCCGAACGATCCACCCCAGGAAGATGTTCTCAGAATTGCAAACCATGTTCTCAGTAACAACTACTTCAGTTTCGAAGACGGATGCTACAAACAAGTACTAGGAACAGCAATGGGGACTCCAATGGCTCCAAGCGCCGCTAGTCTATTCATGGGATGGCTGGAACATCACGTACTTCGAGACAGTCCTTTATACATTTCTTTGGACGTGTGGAAGAGATTCTTGGATGATATTTTCCTACTGTGGACTGGGACCCAAGATGAACTGGACCAATTCTTCCAGTTCCTCAACAGCTATCATCCAACCATCAAATTCACGATTTCTTCGTCGTCAAAAGAGATCGCGTTTCTAGACTTATCCATTACCCTCAACGACGGATTTCTCAACACTGATGTCTTCAGCAAACCCACTGACTCTCACGCCTATCTCCATAGTCGGTCTTGCCATCCACTCACACTATCAAAAACCTTCCGTACAGCCTGTTTCTACGACTACGTCGGCTCTGCTCGACTCCAGAAACCTTTGAGGCACGCTGCCAAGAACTGGAAGAACAACTGAAAAACAGAGGCCACAAAGACACTACCATCAGAAATGCCAGACTTAAAGCCATGAGGATGCTCGCTCGGTCTGCCTCGCATACAAACCTAAAAAGAAGAACCAACGAGTCCCATTTGTAGTGACACACCATCCCAGCAACCCTCCCCTCCGGAACTGGCTGAGAGAACTCCACAGTGAGATGACACAGAACAGTGAACACATGAGTAGGGCAATTCCAGAACCACCTCTACTTGGTGAACGCAAATGCCATTCACTGCGGAGTCTTCTTATGCCATCCAGTCTACCAGTGCCAAACAGACCCTGATGCTGGCTCATTCAAGTGCCTGAGTTCACAATGCATTATCTGCCAGGAACACCTTGTGGAGACAACCACATTCCAAAACCAGCAAACAAAAGAGACATTCCACATAAGATGATATTGCAATGTGGATGAATACAAACATCAAAAAACAGTCAAATAAGAGAACCATATTATATATACAAAAATTATATCAAATTGAAATTGACAAACTGAATAAATATATGAACGAAAATGGGCTAGAACTATCAGGAGAAAAGACACAATTAATGTTATTCAACAATGGTAAAAATCCAAAAGTTTGCCTCAACTTGTGCTAGAAAATAAACTCTTCAATATTCCCAAAAATGTTAAATTCTTAGGTGTTCATTTCACTCCTAAATTAAACTGGAGATTCCATATTGAATATCTTATAAACAATGCCAGACAAAGGCTGTCTTTACTAAAAATAATCTGTGCTCAATCGTGGGGTCAAGATTCCCAAACTCTTGTACATCTTTCTATTAGTCTGGTTCGTTCAAAATTGACTTACGGACAGGAAGTATATTTTTCAGCTTCTCAAACATTACTTAAGCGGTTACAAAGTATAGACAGTAAAGCTATTAAAATAGCCCTTGGTGTTCCAGTACATTCTAATACTTTTAAAACATATAAAGAAGCTAATCTCTTGTCACTTGATGACCAACGCAAACTAGCAACAGCCAAGTATGTAACCAGAAGTCTTTCTGTATCAAATTCAGTAACAAATGAAATCTTTCTTGATTCGAAATCGGATTTTCCTAAAAGGGCACAGAATATTTCTTACCTGCAGCCATTCGAAATTATACTGATGATTTATTTAAAAAATGTGACATCGATATTGCATCCATTTCAAAACCTCCAACTATGCCCACAGTTCCTCAATGGCAGCATATCTCTCCAAATTTTGATATAGATTATACTACTCTAAAAAAAGAAGACAATATTAATTTGATATCAGTAGAAGCAAAAGAACATATTGAAAACACATATCCACATCATCTTAAAATCTACACGGATGGTTCAGTTTTAGAATCTTATACAGGAGCTGGATTTGTAATTCCCGATTTAAAAGCAAAGAAATCATTTTGTTTAGGAAAGAACTTTTCAGTTTTCACTGCTGAACTATATGCAATCCTTATGGCCTTATCTTGGATATCTGATCTTGATGTGGCAATTTACAGCATTCTAATCTGTGTTGACTCTAAATCTGTTCTTTATAGCTTACGAAATTGGGATGCAAATGTAAGGAAAGACTTAATTTTGATATAAAATTTATGATACATTCAGTTATGGCAAAAAGGAACTTTGTAGAGTTTTGCTGGATCCCATCTCATTGTGGTATCTATGGAAATGAAATAGCTGATAAATTAGCAAAAGAGGGGTGCACTTAGAAAAAATCCAGAAAGTAGATTAAAATTGGATAAACATGAAATCATTTCTCTATTAGAAAATTGTATGAACAATGAAAAACTTCCTGCAAAAACGAAAGTGTTATTATGTCAAAGATCATTGTCCAGTATAATTTATAGATGCGTTTAAACTCGTGGAAAACCAAATTTTCTAAGGATGTAGATTGCGCTTGTGGTCTCCCATTATCTATTCAACATATTCTTTTTGAATGTCCAATTCTAACATCTTTATATAATATTCAAAGGATAGATATTGATTCCTTAGGGGCTTTACAAGAAATACTTTACAGCCCAAAATGATTGATATAGCAAAGGCTATATCGAGTTCTGTTATCATTCATTTATTGTAATTTATTTATCAGTTTAAAATTATTGTTTGGTCGTTAATAGGCAAATTTTTATGCATTTGTGTCCGTGCGCGGCGCGCGCACACACACACACACACACACGCACACACACACACACACACACACACACACACACACACACATACACACATAAGGGCGCGCGCATGCATGCACGCACACGCACTCATATAAGCACTTACACACATACACTTTTTTTTTTTAAGTCTAATATCACCATCGTTGTGAGAGACTCTAAATTAAATCAATCCAAAAAAAATTCCACATAAGACACAGACTCACATGCAACAGCTCCAACATCATCTACATCCTCTTCTGCAACACATGCAACAACACACAGTATGTCGGGGAAACTAAGAACACTCTGAAGATGAGGTTTTACCTACACAGATCAAACATCAACAAAAAGACACACACACTAGTCGCTCAACACTTTAACAAACCGAACCACACACTGCAGAACCTCCGGTGCATTCCCGTAGAAAGGATCCACACAAACAATACAGACAGACGAAAACAGCGTGAACGATTCTGGATCTTCAAGCTAAAAACTCTGGCACCACGTGGGCTCAATGTTTTGATGTGACAAGGAACACAATGACGTCATCAATTGACGTAAAACTACTCGAAAAGACATAATGACGTTGCGTTTGTTTACAAACGAAGAACTCCTGCTGAGGAAGGCTAAGTAGCCGAAATATTTTGGATAACAGCAGATTTGTTGTTTACCTCATTGTTTCATTATATATATATATATATATATATATATATATATATAAATATATATATATATATATATATATATATATATATGAACAATATAAAAGTGTTCTTTAAAAATCTGAAGGTGCTCAACCCCTTGGGGAGCAACATCTGTTAAGAATATTTTTAAAAATGAAGTGTTTAAAATCAACAAGCTTGTTTCGAATCTCTCGCTTTCCTCTGGATATTCTTTTGGGGCACGCTATCTGTCTTTTATAGCGTGCGGGACCTGGTTCCAGGTCCCGCACGCTATAAAAGACAGATAGTTGGTGATGGCCTGAGTTGGTGATGGCCATCTGACCTACGCGCGTAATGTTATAATATTGTAACATTAACCTTGTCCGCGCAACAGGGCATTCCACGTCATTAGGCGTATGTGGTACCATCTGACTGCGCCATTGGCCGTGTTAGCTGGTTTTTAACCCCTGAATTGAATGATAGCATTAACCTTTTTTGAGTCCACGTAACAGGGCATTCACGAGTCATTAGGCGTATGTAATACCATCTGACTGCGTCATTGGCCGTGTTAGCTGTGGGTTTTCCCCCTTAATTCGATGATTAATTCACTTTTCTTAGTCCACATAACAGGGTATTCACGAGTCATTAGGTGTATTTAAAACCACCTGACTGCGCCATTGGCCCTGCTAGCTGGTTTTTAACCCCGGAATTGAATGATAGCGTTAACCTTTTTAAGTCCACGTAACAGGGCATTCACGAGTCATTAGGCGTATTTAATACCATCTGACTGCGCCATTGGCCTTGTTAGCAGCGGAGTTTTTTTCCCCATCTTCATTTGATAATTACATTAACTTTTTCCTCCACGTACTGCAACGGGGCACTTACGACTCATTAGGTATATTGTATACCTTCTGACAGCGCCATTGGCTCTGCTAGCTGTATAGCCTCACTCTTCCATCCCAGGCCCTCTCCCTCCCTCCCTCGTTCCCTTCATTAATTGATGTTAACTTTTTTTTAATCCACCTAACAGAGCATTCACGAGTCATTAGGCGTATTTGATGCCATCTGACTGCGCCAGTGGCCCTGCTAGCTGTATAGTCTCCCCAGCCCCAAACCCCCTTCTTTCATTTCTTCTTTATTCGATGATAATATCAACTGTTTTTAGTCCACCTAACAGGGCGTTCACGAGTCATTAGGCGTATTTAATACCCTCTGACTGCGCCAGTGGCCCTGCTAGCTGTGTGGATTTTCCGTTTCCCCCCCGGTTTCATAATTGCCTCAACTTTTTAAAGTACACCTAACTGGGCATTCACGAGTCATTAGGCGTATTTAATACCATCTGACTGCGCCAGTGGCCCTGCTAGCTGTGTGGATTTCCGTTCCCCCCTGGTTTCATAATTGCCTCAACTTTTTAAAGTAACACCTAACTGGGCATTCACGAGTCATAAGGCGTATTTAATACCATCTGACTGCGCCAGTGGCCCCGTTAGGGTAGAGTCCCCTCTTCCCACCTCATCGCCCTTTATACGACGTTAACATTAACTCTTTTAGTCCAAGTAGCAAGGTATTCAAGGTATTTACCCATAGTCAATACCACCTGACTAAATTGCTGGCCCTGTTTGCTGCAGAGGTTTGTGTGCTTTCTTTTTTTTTAGCACCTCTGACCTAGGACATTCTTTGGTGGGCCGTGCATCACTTTTGTTTAGAAACAAGGAGATGGCACCCTCTGTTGACCCCAGTTCAATATCGAAAGAAGGGGGACATTATGGAGGGAAGGTGCTTGGAACCACCGTTTGATGGCACTGGGGGTGATCCCGGTGCTGAGGGTTCGGGCAGACGTCCACCAAGGTGGGTTGATTGTTGAAACTTGTCTCAAGGGCAGGAAGTCGGGTTTGAAGACGGATCGTGAAAATAAGTGAGGAAAAGGCCATGAGGGTGCTGAAATAGAATCTCTCTCTCTCTCTCTCTCTCTCTCTCTCTCTCTCTCTCTCTCTCTCTCGTCGCTAACTGTCTCTTTTCGTCCCTTCTGTCTCTTCCTCTGTCCGTCGTACGTCCTCTCTCCTCGCTCTGTCTCTCTCTCTCGCTCTCCCTCTCTCTCCTCCTCTTCCGTCGTCGCCCGTCGTCCTTCTCTCTTCTCTCCTCTCTCTCTCTCTCTCTCTCTCTCTCTCTCTCTCTCTCTCTCTCCTCCTACTTCTCCTCTCTCGTTCCCTCTCTCCTCTGTCTTCTTCTCCCCTCTCTCCTCTGTCTGTCTGTCTTCTCTGTCCTCTGTCTGTCTGTCTGTCCTCTCTTCTCTGTCTGTCTGTCTCTCTCTCTCTCTCTCTCCTCTCCCCTCTCCCCCTCTCTCTCCTCTCTCTCCTCTCTCGTCCCTCTCTCTTGTCTCTCTCGTTCCCTTCTATCGCTCTTCTGGCTGAGTCAGTCAATCATCAGTCAGCCTCTCTCTTGTGTGTGTGTTGTTGTGTGTGTGTGTGTTGTGTGTGTGTGTGTGTGTGTTGTGTGTGTGTGTTCGTGCGTGCGAGCGTGCGTGCGTGTATGTTTTGTCGCATGTGCGTTGCGCACGCGCGCTCGTGTGTGCATATGTGCGTTGTTTGTGCGTGGCGCGCGCGGTGTGGTTGTGTGTGTGTGTGCGTGCGTGTGTGAGTACGTCCGTTTCTGTCATGGCGTATTTGTGTGTGTGCGTGTGTGTGTGCGTGTGTGTGTGTGAATTGTGCGTGTCCGTGTGCGTGTGTGTGTGTGCATGCGCGCGCATGCTCGCGTGCGCGCGCGTGCGTGCGTGTGTGTGTGCGCATGTGCGTATGTTTGTGTATGTGCGTGCGTGCGTTGTGCGTGCGTGCTTGCGTGCTTGGGTGTGTGGTGTGTGTGTGTGTGTGTGCGTGTGTGGTGTGTGTGTGTGTGTGTGTGTGTGTGTAAGCGCTCACAAGCCACCTATCCGATTAAAACGATTACGATTGAGAGATTATCTAATATACCTAAGAGTTTCAAAGTGACAGCAGCCTTTCTGCATTCGACGATATGCCATAGATTCCAGGCAAGGAAGCGGAAGAAGGGGATCTTTTTTCTCTCTTTTTGAGCTTAACCTGACTCTAAAGCTAATTATATGTTTCATCTTGTCAGCCCCTGAGGAAAATGTTCAGTGTGGTTGTGTGCGTCTTTAGTCCATCACTTATCGTGTGCTAGCTGAATGATATTGTAAGCGGCACTGGGCAGGTGTTCTGTGCCTTTTTTGTAGTACCGAGGAGCTTGTCACACTACGTGGTTGTTTGTTACTAATCTCTTGACCTCTCGTCTTAACTTTATTCTTCATTGGCTACACTGAAACTCAAGAGTGTTGACACTTACAGATTCTCCCGATCTATATTTTATTTTACAGCTGAGCAGAATTCTCAACACCTTACTTAAAATGTCAGAACATAGTCATTCTGTAACTCCCCTGAACTCATTTAAAAGTTCATTTAACATGAATCACACTGATGCGAGTAAGAATATAGGTCAATCCCATCCCCACCCCAATTTCGTTTAAAATGTTATTTCATATTAATCAAACGAAACTGTTCAATAATGTAATCACTATTTAATACTCTTGACCTCATTTAAATGACCTTTTCTATCACCCGTTCTGAATTTTCAAAGGTGTAACAATAAAGAAGACATCGCCTTAGGATCACACGGAACGGTCGCTGAAAGGGAGTATATAACTGTAATGTGTAAAATGTACTGACCTCTCTCAATCTTGTTTCTTGTAAGCCATATTAAATTCTGTCAGAATCGGATCTTAAACTCTTCAAGCGAACAGAAATGGTTCAAATTAATTGTGAAATCGACCTTGATAATTTCCGAATGCAAAAGTGTTTACAAATGCTTGTTTACACCGCTGAATAACTCATTCCATACCCCATGGAGGAGCGCGGGGGGGCGGGGGGGAGGGGGGGAGGGGGGGGGAAGCGGGAAGAGAATCAGTCACAAAAAAGTAGATTTCAGCGCGAGTTCAGCACGGAGTCACACGGAAAGAAATGTGAAAATCACTACAGTGGCATTCACTACTATCAACGTTATACTTATCACAATTGTCAGTTTTAATTTTCGCTTACAACGAGTACTGCTATTTCTAGTTCTGCCAATGCTGGTGGTGTTTCGTCATGACTCACTACTACATACCACTACTATTACTATACTACTACTATACTACTATACAACTACTAACTACTACTACTACTTACTAGTTACTGCTGCTGCAGCTACCGCTGTATGGCCATGCATTACGACAGTAATGACAAGACGATCTAAACATTTTTTTTAAGAATGGCGCTGAGCACCCCCCCTCTCTCTCTCTCTCTCTCTCTCTCTCTCTCTCTCTCTCTCTCTCTCTCTCTCTCTCTCTCTCTCTCTCTCGCCCAACAGTCAGAGAAGTCGTAAACTAAATAAAAGGGTAAAGACTAAGGGCCAGAACGCTTCTTCGAAGAAACACACAGAAAAAGGGAGCTAGTTACAGATGGAGGGACCCTGGTATAAAGGGAAAACGTTAGCCGTAGAAGGCAGGCCTCAAAGAAGGAATCTGTACATGTGGTGTCAGACAGAACGTTGGCCGGTGGTTCTGGCCTAAAAGAAGGGAGTCGGTACAAACGGATGTCAGCAAAAATCGAAGACGAACAAGTGTGGACAAACTGAGGGTTTCAGAGTAACACGCTGACGCCTGGTCTTCAAGCGGCTTAAACGACAGAAGAGAGCGAGACAGGAAAATATCTGTGTTCAACGTATGCGGGCGATGGGGAACGACAGAGACAGCTGCAACAGAAGCATGGAAGAGGATCCGAAGACACGTCGTACAGCATTGTGCTAGATTTTATTGAGACTAGATCCTCAGGACTAGAACAGATTTTTTCCGTTATCTAGTGTGCAATGAACACAGGACCGTAAGAAGGAAAGATAGACTCTTCACTCTTCACTAGGAAAACGGAAGGAACCCATACGACAGACTCAAGGCAAGAGAGTTGTTGAAACATCAGTTTCGTCGACAAATATATCCGGACTGCTCCCCCACTGAGATAAATATGTGCATTCCACATCGCAAATCCAGTATTGTCAAATGATAAGAGAAGGACAAATATATGGTTAACAGTTACATACTTTAGTGTAAAAGGGGGTGGCGCCTGAGGGATGTTGGGGGGGGGGGGGGGGGGGAGTGGGAATGACAAACCAAAGAGCGAGAGAAGAGAAATTCGACCTCGAGGAAAGGCAACAGAAATACAATTTGAATAAGAAAACAATTGAGCGTGCATGAAGTCTGCATGAAATGATCACAGATCGGCAGAAATGAGAAACAGAAGCAGCCCCACTTTCCATCCCTGCTGGCCCCGGTTGACTACCAAGTATTATCATGGTGTTCTTCACATAAAGATATATTTCTGTATTTCCGTACACAGTTGACTGACACGATGTGTGATCCTGATTATCTCAATGAGCAACAATTCAATTAATTACATCAACCAATAAAGAAGAAACGAAGGCATAAAATATGGAAAGCAAAACTGAAAAAATAATTGCTGAAACTGTCGTCCAAACAACCCAACACCCAAAAACAACGGGAGAAAAAAAGCAGTCGTCAGGCCACTGTGGAAATTCATGTTTATTTATGGCACGACCCAGTGGCTGACGCACTCAGCATGGCTTAGTTTTTTTATATGACCTAAATGCAAACTGCCCAGCTTGTATAGCACGCACTCGATTAGATGATTATGTGCAAATGCCATTTTTGTTGCTCTGTGTGTTGTGTTGTTCTTCAATTTAACGTCTTTTCACTAAATGTGATATTAGACAAGGGTGTGTGTGTGTGTGTGTGTGTGTGTGTGTGTTTGTGTGTGTGTGTGTGTGTGTGTGTGTGTGTGTGTGTGTGTGTGTGTGTGTATGTGTGTGTGTGTGTGTGTGTGCGTGCGTGCAGCGTGCGTACGTGAGCGCGCGCCCGCGTGCGTGCGTGTATGTGTGATGAGGAGAAAACTCTAAGTAAGAATTAAACTGTAAAATGAAAATTAAGAGAGGAGAGAGAGAGAGAGAGAGAGAGAGAGAGAGAGAGAGAGGAGAGAGAGAGAGAGAGAGAGAGAGAGAGAGGAGAGAGAGGAGAGACATCAAAAGTAAAACAAACAACTGCACAAAATAAGATCATGAAACGCAATTACAGGATCGAGCCAACTGGGCTTAAAATAAGAATTCGTACAAAATTTAAGAGAGACATGGTATCCTGGAATATGCACTTTGAAGCATCCTTTCTAAATTCTGACAAATCGGAATCAAAGATGCTGTGTGTGTGTGTGTGTGTGTGTGTGTGTGTGTGTGTGTGTGTGTGTGTGTGTGTGTGTGTGTGTGTGTGTGTGCGTCGACAGAACTGTCTGTCCTCTGCATGGTGACAGAGCTGAAATGACTCCAGGTGGTCTGCTGGACTACAAGAGAATTACAGACTGCTGATGATATTGTTTGTTTGTGTTTTGTTTAATCAAAGTATTCCAAGGTTCTGGGCTGACGGAGAAGACGGATGCTGCACAGAAGAGGACATGTTTATGGTGCCAGAAAAAATATTTTATGCCTTACAGTAAGTACATAATGCCAGACGTGCACCTAACATTCTACGGCGAAAGTAATTTTATGCCGAGCGTGCTCCAGGCATCCTTCACTTTACGGCAGAATTTACATAGCGTAAGGCAAAGATCGGGTCTTTCACACTTGACGGCGAAAGAACACAGTGTCAGGTGCGCACCGAGTATCCTTCATTTTACGGCAAAAGTAACATGGTGTCAAGCGTGCATGGGGTATTCAACAATTTACAGAGAAAGTAACAATGCCAAGCGTGCGCTGGGTATCCTACACCTTACGGAAAAAGTAACAGTACCAGGCGCGCACTGGATACCCTACACCTTAAGAAAAGAAGTAACAATACCAGGCGTGCACCCGTATCTTACACCCTGTGGCGAAAGTTACAGCGCCAGGAGTGGTACGGTGAAAGTATCATGATGCCAGCGTACACACTATAGGAGATTTTTAAAAAAAAAACCATGGTGCTAGATGTGCAAAGATATACTACATGTTACCAGAAAGCAACATTGTGCCAGATACGAACGAATATCCCACACAGAAAAAAAAACCCTTCCAGATATGACCGGATATCCTACACGAAAAATAACATGGTGTTAAATATGAACTGATACTCTACACCGAAAAATAAAATGGTGCTGGTTTGCCCCAGCAGTGATGCAACTTGTGAACAGTTTTAAGTTCCGACCGACATTAAAATTGTCATTTTAGCTGCCCGTTTTATTGCGCTATTCTCCTCCTTTCCATGCTCCACCTTCCCCGCCCATACACATGCAGTCTGAAATGGTTATTCTTATCCGTCACATAAGTTATGGTGCATGTGGACATCACGCCTGAATGTACGTATTCAAACAACAATAACAAGTAGACAGCCCTAATATGGCCAATGTACCTATCTCAACAAATACAGAAACAGCAGACAGGCCAGAATTGGTCAGTGCAACTATCCAAACAAGTATGGCAACATCAAGAGAAAGGGTATGACAGCAATATCAAGATTTTAGTCAAAGATGAATAATGACATCGTGAAAAACGAATGAAAGAATAGGCTATGGGATGAAATGAAAGATCGATAAGAAAATAAAGCAAAACCAAACCACGGGGGGGGGGGGGGGGGGGGGGATTATGAGGCCATAACAAAGGGCAGATGGGTGTGGTCATCATGAGTTTGGAAAGACAGATGATGACATGACGAGAAAGGAGAGAGAAGAGAAAGATACATCTGGATGTGCCTTTTACACAGAAAGTAACATACAAAGGATCGGTGTGGACATAACACACAAAGATGGATATGGACAACGTGAGAAAAGACACATGCTGGATGGGAACATGGTAAGCAGGACGATGAGGACAACGTGAGAAAAGACACATGCTGGATGGGAACATGGTAAGCAAGGACGATGAGGACAACGTGAGAAAAGACCATGCTGGATGGGAACATGGTAAGCAAGGACGATGAGGAACGTAGAAAAGACACACGCTGGATGGGAACATGGTAAGCAAGGACGATGAGGACAACGTGAGAAAAGACACATGCTGGATGGGAACATGGTAAGCAAGGACGATGAGGACAACGTGAGAAAAGAACATGCTGGATGGGAACATGGTAAGCAAGGACGACGAGGACAACGTGAGAAAAGACACATGCTGGATGGGAACATGGTAAGCAAGGACGATGAGACAACGTGAGAAAAGACACATGCTGGATGGGAACATGGTAAGCAAGGACGATGAAGACAACGTGAGAAAAGACACATGCTGGATGGGAACATGGTAGCAAGGACGATGAAGACAACGTGAGAAAAGACACATGCTGGATGGGAACATGGTAAGCAAGGACGATGAAGACAACGTGAGAAAAGACACATGCTGGATGGGAACATGGTAAGCAAGGACGATGAGGACGTGAGAAAGGCCAGTGATGACATTTTCAGAAAATAAAGGACGAAGACTGGAAAGGAAAGGACGAACAATGGAGAAGAGTTTCCTTCGTACTCCTCTGCTCTCCACGGTTAAAGAGCTTCGTGGCGTCGAAGATCTGTGGAGGTATATAGATACAGTAAATACTGGCAGCGTTCTTAAACGCTTTGGGAGCAAACAAGGCCATGAGGATTCAGTACAGTACACCAGCTTTACCATGTAACAGGTAGAAATTCACAGGTAGAATTCTTATATACATGAAGATGGTAGAAACGAACTATTTTCCAACATATATTTCTTTTCACTTAGTTTTCCTGCCTTTACAGACAATACGTCTGACAGAGGGGACGGGGTGGAAATCTTGCAAAGACGGATATTGCAGTTTGAAAGCCTTTTTGTTCATTACAAGTGGCTGCTCATAAATGAAGAGCCATTGTTTTATATTTTCGCCGGTGAGGACAATTATGAACTGTTTCTAATCGCTGCACGAGAAACTATGTACACATTTTAAATGACATAAAATGGTGAATGAACGGTTGTCCAAGTGACTTATTACTAAACTGCGCGACTGACCGACTGGTCGATTCCTATTTGTTATCTATAATCTTATGATTGATGAAAGATTTTTCCATAAACTAAGGAAAGATTCGATTGCTAATCTTGTGCTGAAATCGGCAAAGTAAATTCTGAGGAATCTGTCCACAGGCACACATATGCTTTCGTCACACACACACACACACACACACACACACACACACACACACACACGCGCGCGCGCGCGCGCGCGGCGCGCGCGCACACACACGCACGCACACGCACACACTAATACACAGCTTACACAGCAAACACAACTGGACACAAATCTGCGTAGTACAACACAGAAAACACACGCACACGAATATACGCGAGCGCGCGCAAAAACACACGCGCACACACACACGCGCGCACTAATTCACAACATACACAAACGCAACTGAACACAAGCGGGTGTGAAACAACTTAGAAAAACACACGCACACGAAAATGCATATGCGCGCGGGCGCGCACACACGCACGCACGCACGCACACACGCACGCACGCACGCACGCACAGACACACACACGAATAATAACCTACCGCTGGGGTACCGGTTAGTCGTGAATCACTGCCAACACAGGCGTGAGCCGACACCAAGTCATATTCACACTGGCCCTCCTGTTGGAAGCACAGAATAGCGCTTTCTCCAGTGAGTAGAACTACCCACGCAAGTTTCAAAAAGTCTCTTCTTCGAACACAAACCCGAAAAGCTCACGTGGGTAAATATAGACAACGTTCAGCATCAATGTCGCCACAATAATAATAAGGAACTTCTGCAAAGACCACTGATGATAAACGTATTCGCTTTGGGTGTCGATGTGGTGGCGGTTCTTCTCCTCCATGTTGTTCTCACCTCGGTGCATCCACAGAGTGTGGCAGGCTGGTTGCTCATACAGCAGGCGGAGAGATTACCTAAGGCACGTGCATCACGTGGAGAAAAAAACAACAACAAACACCTGTGACCTGCACCGAATTCTGAACGTCGCTTATAACGTGTGGTTAACAAAGACCTGTTCCAAAATGTACTGCACTGTCGTTGATACATGATACTAGGACGGGTGTGCGTGTGTGGTGTGTGTGTGTGTGTGTGTTTCAACAAGAGAAAATGAAAATATTATTGGAATACAGTTCTCTCTCTCTCTCTCTCTCTCTCTCTCTCTCTCTCTCTCTCTGATACACACAGACACAGGTTGTGTGCGTGTGTGTGTGTGTGTGTGTGAGAGAGAGAGAGAGAGAGTGAGAGAGAGAGAGAGAGAGAGAAAGGAGGGAGCGCATGCTCGTGCCTCTCTGCGTGTATGTGTGCGTGGAGAGAGAGAGAGAGAGAGAGAGAGAGAGGAGAGAGAGAGAGAGAGAGAGAGAGACAGACAGACAGACAGACAGACAGACAGACAGACAGAAACAGAGTGAGAGAAAGAGAGAGAGAGTATGCTCATGCATGTGTGTGTGTACGTGTGTGCGCGTGCGCGGCGCGGCGCGCGCGTGTGTGTGTGTGTGTGTGTGTGTGTGTGTGGTGTGTGTGTGTGTGTGTGTGTGTGTGTGTGTGTGTGGGTGTGTGTGTGTGTGAGGGAGCAGGTTTTACAAAATTGATTTTATTGTGCTATTTTATTCCCACTTGTTTGCCTAGAATCTCAGGACGGTTTTTTTTATATTCCCTTTTGTATTCATATCTACTAAATCGGGGTTTCATTGTGTTATTTAAGCGAGGGGGGTATGGTGGGTCGACGCTGATTCTTGAGAATTTTATATACATTTTGTGTTTTTATCCATCAGCTTCAATACGCGAGTTGTGGCTCAAACTTGGTTTTGCGTATTGTCGCCCAGCTTTGATGAACTAAATGAACTTAGAAGGTTTTCATGGAGAAATTAAAAAGGGCCCTATCGCGAAAAGACGACTTGGTCTTTCTGGTATGTCGGAAACGCTTTTAGGAAAAATAACTTAACACCAGGAGAAGGTGCTTTGGAAAAATTACCTATAGAGCCTCGCGGAGAATTTGACCTTTCCTAGTATGTTGGAATAATTTTTCATTGGGTGGATTTCTAAGCCCACTACCAGACGGAAAAACTTGAAATTGGTTTTAGCTGAAAATTAATCTGGTTTTTGCAAAAATTGACAGGAGAAATTAAAGAGAAAGATAAAAAAACGTGCTGGAATTTTTCACACATTTGTTAATGTCTTAAGCATTTTGACTTGATATAGAAAAAAATTAGATATGATTACTAAAGTTTTTAAAGCATAGGGAAGGCATAACAGTTGCGTTTTTCCTAAAATGAGGGAAAGGACATCACTTTACTCAGAGGAGAGGGATAAAAGGAGACGAAAAAAAGATGTCAAAAAAGAAGGACAGAAAGAAAAGGGAGGAGAAGGGGGGGGGGGTACATGCCAGAAGGAAAAAGATAGAGGATGTGTGGGGGAGTGAGGGGGGATAAAAGGGCATAAACGAGTGCGTCGATTAATTAAACATAGAATGGGGAAGACAAACGGGTGGATAAAGAGGGAGAGAGGGGAGAGAGAGAGAGAGGAGAAGAGAGAGAGAAGATTTGCAGAGGGGAGGAGAGAAAAAAAGAAAAGAGAACAATGGGAGGGGGGAAGTGAGAGACGGAGGAGAGAGAGAGAGAGAGAGAGAGAGAGGGGGGGGGGGAGAGAGATGGGAGAGGGAGATGAGATGGGGAGAGGAGGAGAGATGAGAGAGAGGAGAAACGAGGAGAGATGATTCGTTCAAGTTTGTCCCTTTCATGGTTCAAATTTTCAAACCAAATCAAAAATCAAGCGAGCGGGGGGAGAAATTTTGTTTGGGATTTTCATGACCTAAACTTAACCAGAGAAAAGAGAGAAGGAGAGAGTGAGAGGGGAGAGAAAAGAGGAGGAGAGAGAGAGAGAGAAGAGAGATGAGAGAAGAGATTCAGATAATTTATTAAATAAGGCCAAAAGCCATGTGAACGAGGGGCGTAACAATGTTTCAAACACTATATAATAATGCAATTTCAGGCGAATCAATCCAGTGAAGATGTTATCCACCACAAATAAACGAAAGAAGAATTTGCTTAACTAAAAAGGTTTAGGCAAAACAATGCTATTTCGTATATTCTTTCATCTTTTGATGCCATAAGTAGACAAAAATCGAAAATAAAAATGGATTCATATGGGAATTTTGCGGGAAATATATTTCACTCGAAGATCAGTAAGAAAAAGAAAATGATTAGAACAAAATGAAGTCGTCCTCGTTAGATTCTTACAAAAAGGACACACTAATCATCCCATATATAGTTTTAAAGCGTACAAAATGGGGCATTAATTCAGATATGCCAAATCTAATTTGTGACAAGAAACTGCAAATATATATCCAAACAAATGAAAGATATGTCTTCACCAGATGACCAGAGTATAACTTCTATACATTTTAAATCTTTCCTTTAAATTTTATATGGACTTTCCAGTCCTGCATCTGCAGTCAATTAAACTCGGCGAAGAGTTGGCACAAATAAAATTTTCTGACCAACCTTGGCACTCCCCACATAACCAAAAAACCAAATTCATAAAGAAATAACGAATGTTTGATCCCCGTTATTTTCCTTTTCGAATCCAAGTCTTTATAACATGGTTTAAGATTCCTTGGTGGTCGATCAATGCTCATTTTTTAATAATTTGAACCAGTAACGAATGCACCTAATTGCCGCGTTTATTTTCGTGGGTACCTGTTTGTTTCTCCATACACTAAATCATTTGGGAGTTTTTTCATGCACCCCCAAAAACTTTTTTTTGGAAAAATAAGTGGAACTGCTCGCAATGCATTCTGATTTTTCTGTTATCCCACAGCTTGGATCCATATGTGCAATCGGTTGGTTTGTAAATATCGAAATCTTAACAAAAAGTTCTAAAGAATGTTTTTCAAAAGATTTTAGCTTTCTCAAAATATAAACAAACGTTCTTCGCTTTTCAGAAGATCTCTCAAGCGGTACAAAGCTTAAAGAGTTGGGGAAAAAGATTCAAGATATTGTAAAACTTTAAAACAAAGGGCATGGCATATCAGTATACCATCTTTCCTGGTGACAAGTGACCCCTTTCCTAAAACTTTACTTTACTTTTATCATGTTTACCTTCAACTGCGGGGTTTTCCCGCTAAAAGTCTTCAAATATTTAGTTGAGTTTGGGAAACCAAAATAACCGTTCAGATTAGTAAGGACTATATCATCAGCAAACAACAAGATAAAGAGTTCCCAAATTATAATCTACCAGTAAACCTAGCACCATGTCTTCCGTTTTTTTTTATTACTTCTGTGCTAGCTCGTTTTATAAATAAAGAGAAAAAAAATAGGACTGCAGACGCACCTTGTTTTACATCTAGTAAAATTTTATATAATCTTTTGAGTTTTGCACCCATCGATTCTTGTTTTGACAACATTTTTACGACAAAAAAGCAGAAGAGCACACAAACAAAAGTTTTGAAGTAACGACGATTTTTGCACGACCAAAACAGGACAAGAAATTTCGGCAAAAATGCCTTCTCAGCGACAAACAAAAAATACAGACATAGCAGGGCAAAATACTTCCCTTGTGAAGTCAAAGTGGTGACCCCAAATTTGACTTCACAAGGGAAAGTATTGTGCTTTTTTATGTCTTACTTTTTTTGTTTGTCGTTGAGGAAAGGCATTTTCCGAAAATTTCTTGTCCGTTTTTTTGTCGTGCAATAAAAAATCGTCGTTACTTCACACTTTGTTTTGTGTGCTCTTTGTTTTTTGTGTGTTTCAGTAACCCCGCAGTTTTTGTTCATTTAACATTATACGGCTTCTAACACATTTAAAGAGTCTTCCGTAATCCCGTTTTTGAATAGGACAGGCCACAATAAATCTCTATTGGTTGAATCAAACGCCTTTTCAAAGTCAATAAATGCTACGTACAATTTGCGATTGAGGGAAAACTGTTTGTGTATTAGAGTCATGAGAGTAAACACATGATCAATAGTTGAATACCCACGTTTAAAACCTGCTTGATTATTCACCAGTTATATTTTTTCCTCCACATACTCTTTTTAGTCTTTGATTGATGTGGCGCTGAATACTTTATTACTTATATCTGACAGAGGACACCTCTATAATTATTGGTATTATTTTACATTACCCTTCTTAAAAAGCGGAAGGGTCACAGACTCACACCAACTTTCGGAAAATACCCCTTAAATAATGCATTAAAGAATGTCGCCAAAAAATCAACAACTTTTTCACAAGGAGTTTTCAAAAACTCTCCGATTATTCCATCGGGTTTCCAGCAGCTTTTCGTTTTTTTAAACTTTTCAAAGCGCTAACAAAAATTCTTCACGAGAAATTGGGCGATTCTATATTCCTGTCAACTTCGGAAAGTTATCACTACCACTACATGATAAACCTTTATCCAACAAAACAAGTGCTGAACCATTATCTAAAGGTATGTTATTTTTTGGTTGTTTCTTTTTCAACGAAAAATTGGACATACACGTCCAAAATTCTTTTTGGTTATTAATTGAAAACCAATAAATTGTTAGTGTATTCCCATTGAATTGTTTTTCTTCATTTCTAAAAGCTTTTTGTATTTCTTCTAGCCTTTGTGTATTTTTACTGTCTTCTTTAAGTTTATCTCCCATGACCTCATTTCCCACAACAGAATCATATTGCTTTGATGATTTTTCGAAATGTTCTTAGTAATCTGCGCAGTTGGTTCTATTGTTTTTGCAGTCCTCATCAAACCAACCCTGCTTACGACTGTCCAAATCTAGCTTCACAGTTTTCTTATGCATGCAGCACACTCTTGAATTTCATCTATTAACATATCCCGGCATCATTGATGTTCACGTTCATAAGTTCAAGGGCAGGGTTGTAATTTGTCGTGGACTTCTTTCTGCATAGATTCCTGTAAAATTATACTACTGTATTCGTCACACCATACAAATTTTTTTAATCCATGCACACCATCGCTATCTTCAGTTTATATACATTATCATGGCAAAAAGCAATGCGTATTCAATGGGAAAATGATCAGATTCGAATCGGTTTTGCAACAATCAATTCAGGGCACCTCAAATTATTAAGTCGTAAAGATTATGGACTAACAAAATAACATTTACACTGCTCCCGTTCTCAAAGTATATGTATAACAACCTTGCTGGTCGGGCATTACATAATCCGTTTAATTTTAATCAGATCTAACGCCCGTGCACATATTTAACAAAGATTTACCCTGCTGTTAACACGTTCATGTTGAGAATGCCGGTCACAAATAACCGAATTACTTTTAATAGAACATTGTCATTGTCATAAACAGGGCGAAATGGAGAAATATTCGAGATTCTGCTGTTCAGATCACCGCATAAAATGATTTTAAGCATCTTCCCTCTGTATCAACAAGTCTGTCAAGCACTCTTCAAGCATGATTATTCCACTGTTTATAATTAAAGTGTGAATAGAAAGGAGACCCCTCGGTGGAACATAAGCAATACATACAGTACATCATTCAGACATCCAAACAACAGTTTTTTCAATGACAAACGCACATATATTTCATAGTTGATATCTAAATAACACACGAAAGGAGCAAATTCATCCTTATAAGACTTTTAATTCCCCCCGATCTCCTCCCTTGTTTTGGGGAACTTTACAGCAGGTTTATAATATACCTGAAATCAGGAAATAAATCAGGGTCACAGTATCTTCAAAAGTCTCAAGAAGACAAATAAAATCAAAAGATGTAATGTATGAAAAGAAATCATGAAATATAAAACTTAGAGCGCAAGCCATTCACATTCCATGACAAGAACTTAAGAGAAGACGATTTTATATCAGCATTTAAAACGCAAAGCTTTATTTACAGAAGTGGAGATTTTCGTTTTCATTTTTACCACAAGATAGATTTCCATATTCTCCCTCCCACAAGTTATTCGAATGCTAGGATTGTCACATGAAAACAAGGGACGACTCTCGGTTTCAAACCCAACCGGACCAACGAGTCCCAATCCTCACGTGCCACATGTGTGGGCGTCGACGGGCTGTGTGATGAGCTTTGGGACATTCCGGTGTAGGTGCTTTATTTGTACCCGTCTCAAATTCAATCCAGAAACATTCATCTGAATATCGGGCCGGCCATTTTCCTATTTTATTTCTTTAAGTGAATCATGCACACCAAGCCCATACAGTTTACCATTAATAAATAGTGATCGTACACCATGCGGACCTGTTTGCCCTCAGCCTTAGCTTTTTTCAGGTGTGGGCCCAAAATTACGTTGATGTCACGTACGCCTCGAGAGAAATCCTCCCCGAAAAAACACGTTTTTTTCCCTTCAGTTTTTTCTTCGCTTTTAATATTTTCATTTTTTGCTTATAAAAGGAACATCGAGCGATAATTGGGGAATCGGATCTGGAACCCCGTCGATGTTTCACGATCAAATTCGATAGAATCAGTAATATCAAACTTGTCTGTCACCAAATCCTGGATCAAGCCCTCACACTCTTCACTTGTTTCCCTTCCTTTTCTCCATACCATTTAAAAAATAGGTTATTTCTTCTAGATCTGCCCTCTAAATCATTTAAATTTTCTTTCTAGGTCATCCCTTGTGAAGTCAGATCACTGTTTTTTGTTGCAGCAGTCTTCTCACGTCGAGATCTCCACCTCGGGCCCTCAGTCACTCACCCAAGGATCACGGATGAGCATGATCCTGCCGTAAGAGAGACAATTCCCCTCACATTGTCCAGCTTGCCGTTACAGAACTCCTACATCACTTAACTTGACATCAGGTCAGCCATGAAGGTTCCTTTCCGGTCGTGGGTGGTTACGACGAAAGAAGGGTCTGTCGTCCGGAACCAGAAGAGCCTGAGAATTTGTATCAGGATTGGGGCCAGGTTCGATTCAACTCCCACAGGCAGGAGCAGTCACCCTCATCATGACTTTTAACAAATTGTCCCCCCGAACAGAAGGATGAGGGTTAGTCGGGAAAGACACGGTGTCCCCGTGAACGAACTGTAACATGGAATGCGCATCGACTGCTTAACAATACACCTTTTCCACATAAAGGACTGAAATATTGACAAAAAAATACCACTGTTGATCTGAAAACCAGCGGGGGGGGCATGATACCACAGAACCAGCTTGTCAGTTTCGGCGCAATACACATTTAAATCAGAGAAATTCCCTAAAAACGTGAGACCAAATGTAACACCACACCTCCAATCTTCCTGCCCTAAAAAGGCCCATGAACACAAAAAGGGAGGCATGAGAGAGAGGAGAGAGAGAAGAGGAGGAGAGAGAGAGCAGATGTATCGAAATGAAGAAGTCTTCCATCTTTCATGAAAAGAGGAACGTTTAGAAATTTCCCCTCTTCTTCCTTTTCGAGAGTAAATAGGACAGAGAATGACGAATTGCAGCAAGTCCTGAACCAAAAAGAGGCGCCAGGAAAAGAGAGAGAGAGAGAGGAGAGGGGAGAGTAGAGAGAGAGAGAAGACGAGAGGAAGAGGAGAAGAGAGAGAGAAGAGAGAGAGGAGGAGAGAAGACAGAGAGAGAGGAGAGAGAGAGAGAGAGAGAGAGAGGGGGAGAGAGGAGAGAGAGGATGATTCATGTTCAAGTCTTGTCCCTTTTTTGAAGAATTCTTTAATTTCCCTAACCAAAATCACATTCAACGACGCAGTTGGAATGGGCAGAAATATGTATTGTATTTTTCATGACCTCAATAGTTCTCAACCAAAAGGGGGAGAGGAGGAGAGAGAGGAGGGAGAGAGAGGAGAGAGAGAAGGAGAGAGAGAGAGAGAAGAGTGAGGGGAGAGAGAGAGAGGGAGGGAGAGAGAGAGAGGAGAGAGAGAGAGAGAGGGCGAGGAAAAGAGAGATGAGGGAGAGAGAGAGAAGAGGGGGAGAGAGGGAGAAGAAGTTAGCCAGAGAAGAGAGAAGAGAGATTAAGAAAATAAAGATCAAGAAGAGTTGAGGAGATAGAGGATTTCATGTTCAGTTTTACTTTGAAGAAAAGCCAAAAAAATCAAAAAGATTGGGAATGGGAGAAAAAGAGTTTTTCATGAAAGCTAAAAAAAACAGAGCAAGAGAAGAGAGGAGAGGAGAGAGAGAGAGAGAGAAGAGAGAGAGAGAGAGTGAGAAGAGAGAGAGAGAGAGTGAGAGAGAGAGAGAGCAGACTGTATCGAAATGAAGAAGTCTTCCATCTTTCATGAAAGAGGAACGTTTTTAGAAATATTCCTCTCTTCTTCCTTTTTCGAGAGTAAGTAGGACAGAGAATGACGGATTGACAGCAAGTCATGAACACAAAAGAGGCAGCCAGACGGAGAGAGAGAGAGAGAGAGAAGAGGAGAGAGAGAGAGAGAGAGAGAGAGAGAGAGAGAGAGGAGAGAGGAGGAGAGAGAGAGCGAGAGAGAGAGCGAGAGAGAGAGAGAGAGAGAAAGAGAGAGAGAGAGAGAAGGAAGAGAGGAGGAGAGAGAGAGAAAGAGAGAGGCCCATATGGCACAACAAAATGCTGGACGCAACGCAATTTACATACTAACTAGGCAGACAAGATGATTAATGACCAGAACAGTTCAGCATAATGTCCTGCAGTTCACAGAATTGACCAGCATAATTTCCTTCAGTTCAGGTTTTCTGGGGGGAGATGATCGTTGAAAAAGGCATCATGGGTCCTAGAACATAAATCGCCCTCAGGAAAGGGGGAAGAAAGGGGGTGGAGGGGTGCGGGGGGGGGGGGGGGAGGTTCAAGAATGGATTGAGGATAGACTAAAGAACGATATTACAGTTTGATTAGAATAATGAAAGCAGTCCATCCGTCAGAATACACTACAAGAAACTTGTTGATGGTATAGAGGAGTAGAATGGGAGGGAGGGAGGGAAGCAAAGGAGGGGAAGGGGAGAAGGGATGGTGGTGATGTAGGGTGCAGTCTACAAATTCAGATCATGTCTGTGAGCGACACTTGACGAGGCTGATGTTTGTGAGCGACACTTGGAGGCTGAAGTTTGTGAGCGACAAATTGACAAGGCTGAAGTCTGTGAGCGACACTTGACAAGGCTGGAAGTTTGTGAGCGAACTTGACAAGGCTGAAGTTTGTGAGCGACACTTGACAAAGCTGAAGTTTATGAGCGGACACTTGACAAGGCTGAAGTTTGTGAGCGACACTGACGAGGCTGAAGTTTGTGAGCGACACTTGACGAGGCTGAAAGTTGTGAGCGACACTTGACAAGGCTGAATGTTGTGACGACACTTGACAAGGCTGAAGTTTGTGAGCGACACTTAACACAAGGCTGAAGTTTGTGAGCGACACTTGACAAGGCTGAAGTTTGTGAGCGACACTTGACAAGGCTGAAGTTTGTGAGCGACACTTGACAAGGCTGAAAGTTTGTGAGCGACACTTGACAAGGCTGAAGTTGTGAGCGACACTTGACAAGGCTGAAGTTTGTGAGCGACACTTGAAAGGCTGAAAATTTGTGAGCGACACTTAACAAAGGCTGAAGTTTGTGAGCGGCACTTGACAAGGCTGAAGTTTGTGAGCGACACTTGACAAGGCTGAAGTTTGTGAGCGACACTTACACAAGGCTGAAGTTTGGGCGACACTTGACAAGGCTGAAGTTTGTGAGCGACACTTGACAAGGTGAAGTTTGTGAGCGACACATGAAAGGCGGAAGTTTGTGAGCGACACATGACAAGGCGGAAGTTTTGTGAGCGACACATTTACAAGGCTGAAGTTCGTGAGCGACACATGACACAAGGCTGAATTTGTGAGCAAACCAAAAGACACAAGGCTAAAGGGTTTGTGAGCGACAAAAGGACAAAAAGGCGAATTTCGGAGCGACCTTGACAAGGCTGGTTGGTGTCAAACACTACCCAGCCCAAAAAAAAAAGGTTTACTGGGGTAAAAAAAAGCTTTAGATTTTTAAAAGGGTTTAATCACCCGGGATTTTTTTAAAAAAACCCTTGGGGGGGCGAAGATAAAACTTTTTTTCTCAGTATGGTGCACAGATATTTTTTGATTTAAATAATCCGCTTTCGAGGGTTGGTTTTTTTTTTTTTGGGTTAAAAAAATTTATAGAAAAAGAGAAGCGGTCCCTAAAGACCTTTTTTTATATACAATATGATGATAGATAGATAAATAGAAGATAGATAGAAAAAATAGATAGATAGATAAAAAAGATAGATAGATAATAAAAGATGAAGAGGTTTAGTTTCATACATAATCCCTAGATACATAGATAATACATAGATATATAGTATTTATTTTACGTAAAATACCAGTGCATATAAATTTCGGTCTAAAAAAAGGGTTTGGATTATTAAACAATAAACTGACCTCTAACGGGTGAAAACCTGTTGACCCCCCGGGGGCACCTTCATTGATCCTAAAAAATAGGTTTCAAAGATTTCCCCCAACTTTTATACTGTTTACATGTTTGGTTTTGTTTTTTCAGCAACTTCTTTTTTTCCCACATTTTTCTTTTGTTTTTTTCCTACCGTTCGCGGGCTGCTTTGGGAGGCTCTTTTGGATTCTGTTTTTTAACCCTTTGGAAATGGGGGAATACCACAGAATTATAGAACGTGATATGCTTCATTTGATGCCCGGAACCCAGAACCCCAATTATTTTGTGCTTTCTGATGGACCCAGCGTAAGAAAACCTTCCCGGAAAAAGGCAAAACATGGGCTGTTTTGCCTTCCCAAAAGGTTCAATGGTCCTCGATGTTGTAGTGTAGGTTTTTGTATTTTCTTTCCCCCATTCTTATGTATTCTTCTTGTTTTTTTTACCCGGCTTTTCATCTAAAAACCCCCCTCTTTTCCCCTAAAGTCTTTTCCCAAACAAAGGCTAATGCGAAGGGAAACATTTTCCTGCGCTTCCCCCCCCCCCCCCCCCCCCCCCCCCCCCCCCCCCCCCCCCCCCCCCCCCCCCCCAAAATTTATACATATTGAAATAATAGGGGGGGATAAGTTCCCCTATCTGCAAATGGGAAAATAATTTCCCGCCCCAAACTAACATTTTGTGCTTGAGTGAGTGAAAAAGGAATAATAAAAGCTTCTCAAAATGAACCTTCAGCAAGCTTATAGTCCCAAGGGGATACCATCTCCCCAAAGGTAGGGGGAAAATCCCCTAAATATTAAATCCCCGGTCAAATACCAGTATTTCGAAAAATGGGAAAGTTTTCAATTCAAAAATTCTTGCGTGGGTTGCAAAAACCCCAAACTGCTTGAAAATTTCTTTGGGAAAGGTGCCAGGTTTTTTTATCCTTGGGAAATGTATTATAAAGGGGGGGGGGGGGGGGGACCCGGGTAAGAAGTTTTGTCATTTTTTTGTGGGGACAACGGTTTTGTTAAAAAAACTTTCGTAACTTTTGTTTAAATTTAAAATGACAAAGGGTTCCCAAATTGGGTTTTTTTACACTTCTGTATGTTTTAAAAACTGGGTATATAAAATTTTTAAACAAGTTGAAGATTGCTTTTGGGTTTAAATTTTTCCCATATCTTTTACAAAAAAAATCAATAATTTAATTTTAAAGGGAACCCAAAAAATTGGTTCCCTCACTTTATATGGTTGTAGGTTTAAAAATTTAAACAGTAAAATTTATATATATATAAAAATAAAAAATATATAATTTTATAATATATAAAATTTTAATATAAAATGAAAAGGGAAAAACCTGGAGTAGGCTGGGGCACCCCTCAGTGATTGTGGGGTGCACTGCTGATCCAGAAACTGGCCCGTCACAAACCCCCACAAAAATAAATGCAGGCACACCCAAAACCCCAAAACCCTTTAGGGGTTTTTTTTTTTAAAAAAAGAAGCTTTCGCCTTTTAAATTTTGGGTTCGTCAGCATCAATAAAACGAAGTTTTTAAAAAATCCATGTTAAAAAAAAAGAGGGAAAAATGTACTGTCCCCCTCGTCACACCGCCACTGGTGTCGAAGGGCAAACCCCCCACTCCATATATATTTATATATTTATATATAAAATATATATAATATAGTAGAAAGAAACCCCGTGGAGAAACGTTGGCCCCAGAGAGTCCTCAGAAGAGAAACCCCCTTCCCAAACAAGTGTTTTTGGGCCCCCTTTTCTCCTGCACTCTAGGGGGGTTGGGCCACACCCGGTTTTTATGACTCCGGAAAGTCCCCCCTGCCGCCACCCCTTTTTTTTTCCCCTCTTGGGACGAGCCAAGGGGGGGATTCGAAAACCCCTGACCCCCTGGACATGCTCATTTTTTATTTAAAGACTCGCGCTTTAACCACTGAGCCACAGGGACACCTGATATTTGTAGGGAAATTAAGCCTTATGAAGTTCACTTTTGTTCCTCCTTGACCAGATCCAGCTTGAACACCTCTCTGCCGCTTCTGCCATTGCTTTCAGGGCTCTGGTTTTTTCCTTCCCTGCAACTGAGAGCTGTTTCATGAGGCTGTATGCAGACGTTCTTACAAATCCCCTAGCTCCAATTTCTGCAGTGAGGACTTTGACCTGATAGCCTTCTCTCCTCAGCCTGTTTGCCAGATCAGCATACTTTTCAGTCTTGTAGATTTGAGCTGCCTCCATTCTGTTCTCATATGGCACCGTGAGCTCGATCATGATCAGCTGCTTGGTTGACTTAGAGTGGACTACTATGTCTGGTCTCATGCCACTCTTGCTGATGATCTCTGGGTGACTCTTCCATTCTGGGAGGTCTGCAGTGCACTCCCAGTCATCTGCCCCATCCAGCAGACTCTGCCTGCATGTTTCGAGTGGCACTGTTGTTCTTGGCCATGATTTGCTGCCTCCTGCCGTGAAGAATGTTGCGGGTGCTTTTGGAGTCCTGATTCTCTCTTTTGTGGTGTTGGTACTAGCCCAGACTACTTGTACAATTTCTTTGAGCACTTGGTTGTGCCTCCATGTGTACCTTCCTTGAGCCAGGGCTACTTTACATGAGCTTAGAACATGCTCCACTGTTGTTTTTCATGGCAGAGGGGGCATGCAGGATCGTCTGTTTTCCCCCACTTCACCAGGTTTGCATTTGAGGGCAGAAGGTCATATGCAGATCTGAGAATGAAGCTGATCCTGAGGGGGCATGTGCCAAATGTCATTCCAAGTTAGACTTCTTTGGAGTGCATTCTCCACGTTGTCCATTGCCCTTGCTGGCTCTGCTGGACTGCTTTTTGTATATATATACACGCACATATGAATTTGGACAAGCAGTTCAAGTACATGGCGACTAAATTTAGACATAGCATTTCTTAAACAGTTGAACATTTGACTGCATAGTATTGATCGAAAATGTCTCCTTGCCAAGATGAAGTACATACATTCTGTTTGATACAAGCTGAGAGCTCAATAAATCCCAGCTAAGATCAAAAGTCAGTTTAAACTGACATTATTCATGGCATCTGAAAAACACGAACGAACTCTTAAATACTGGTCATTTCAACTCCACAAAGCACATATGTTGCATTCGTTTATGTTGTCTTCAATGCATACCAAATGTTTCTTTGATTATATGACTGTGTGCATCTGTCAGATCTTATTTGATCTGTGTAGCCTTCCGAAAGGGATAATGGTATATACACGTATTTTTCCACTTTGTGTTTTTTATCAGTCCAGAAAGCCCAAACTTGCCAACTTCATAAGACGAAAGGACAGGAGAAAGATGAAGGCTGAAAAAAATATTTGTTTTCATGTGGTCTTAATGGAGGAATTAGATGTTGTATAGGCTTATAGGAGCATTCTTTGCGACATTCAGAATGCACCAGTCACTCAATTGACATATCACTTGCCACTCACTCTCTCTCTCTCTTCTCTCTCTCTCTCTCTCTCTCTCTCTCTCTCTCTCTCTCTCTCTCTCTCTCTCTCTCTCTCACTTTTCAATTACTTAAGTCGAATTAATGTTCTTTCTTGTTAAATCCTGTTGTCCTCTCAACTTATTTACTAGGCCTGCTGGTCGCTTGCTATTTATGGTGTTTACGAATTTCTATTTGCTTTCTGATTCTCTTTAATTTTGATTTTTCTTAATTTTGTTCAAGCAGTGCTCCCCATGTCAAATAGCAGGTTTTGCTGATGACAGTAAACTGTATTCCTTGTCATTGTCATTGTCATTGTCTCTCTCTCTCTCTCTTCTCTCTCTCTCTCTTCTCTCTCTCTCTCTCTCTCTCTCTCTCTCTCTCTCTCCCTCTCTCTCTCTCTCTCTCTTTCTCTCTCTCTCTCTCTCTCTCTCTCTCTCTCTCTCTCTCTCTCCTCTATCTCTCCCCCCCTCTCTCTCTCTCTCTCTCTCTCTCTCTCTCTCTCTCTCTCTCTCTCTCTCTCTCTCTCTCTCTCTCTCTCTCTCTCTCTCTCCTAATCACTACCAAAA